>VWZI01000799.1:158081-235101 GCA_013396835.1 Psilopogon haemacephalus | reverse complement strand
GGGTGGGGGGAACAGCCGTCATAACCGCCTTCCAGCGTTTTCTTTCTGTGCCGGCTGTCCACTCCCTTGCCGGGCGCCTTACCATTTACCTTGAAGCGCGGTGCTTGGGACCAGGAAACGGAGACTCCATTTAGTCACGATGTGCTGGAACAGGCACACGGGTAAGAACAATAATATGTGTGGCAGCGAGGAGAGGAGGCTATATCCCTCTATTCCGCTTTGGTGAGACCCCACCTGGAGTACTGCATCCAGTTCTGGAGCCCCTATTACGAGAAGGGTGTGGACATGCTGGAGAGTGGCCAGGGAAGGGCCATGAGGATGATCAGAGGGCTGCAGCACCTCTGCTATGAGGACAGACTGAAAGAGTTGGAGACTGTTCAGTCTGGAGACGAGAAGGCTCAAAGGTGATCTTGCAGTGGCCTTCCAATATCTGAAGGGGGCCTACAAAAAAAGCTGGGGAGGGACTTTTAGGCTATCAGATAGTGACAGGACTAGGGAGAGTGGAGCAAAGCTGGAGGTGGGGAGATTCAGATTTGACATGAGGAGGAAGTTCTTCAGCATGAGAGTGGTGAGACCCTGGAATGGGTTGGCCAGGGAGGATGTTGAGGCCCCATCCCTGGAGGCCAGGCTGGATGAGGCTCTGGCCAGCCTGATCTAGGGTAGGGTGGCCTTGCCCGTGGCAGGGGTGTTGGAACTAGATGATCCTTGTGGTCCGTTCTAACCCTGACTGATTCTATACTTAGTAATTGAAGCGTTTTCTGAGTGCCGAGCAAAGTTTACCATGCCCACGGCAAGGCCAAGTGCAGCATTCAGCATGGCTTGGGCTCTGGACAATCACTAGTAAAATAATGTCAGGGCAATGAGTGGATTGAGAGCAGCGCTATGGAGAGGGCCTTGGGGGTGCTGGCTGTTGAAAAAATCGAGTAACTGAAGTGAATGAACTGAAAAACTGAATGTGAGCCAGCAGGTCAAGGGAAAAGATTCGACCTTTGCTCAGAGGATGTAAAACCTGCTTAAACGGTTCCAGAGGCCACAAAGATCATCAGAGGCATGGAACACCTCTGCTATGACGACAGCTTGAGAGAGCTGGGATTATTCAGCCTGGAAAAGGCTCCAGAGAGACCTTATTGCAGCCTTTCATTACTTGAGGAAGAACTTCTTCACTATTTGGGTGGCAAGGCACTGAAACAGGTTGCTCAGGGAAGTTGCAGATGCCCCATCTCTGTAAGTGTTCAGCGTCAGATTGGATGGGGCTTTGAGCAACCTGATCTAGTGGAAAGTGTCTCTGCCCGTGGCAGGGAGGTTGGAACTAGATGGTCTTTAAGATTCATTCCAACCCAAACCATTCTGTGATTCTGCTACAGTGGGTGACAGGGTGGGATGAAGCCAGTCCAGCCTTCAGCATCCTTGTGCTGTGTCCTTGTCGGCTTCTAGGGACGTCATGGGGCTAGAGTGGGAAAAGGCTGCTGATTAAGGGGTAAAAACTGCAGTGCGAGGCCTGTTACAGATTTTATTTTGTGTTCTGGTGTTGCTTTTTTTTCCTTAGGAAGATTTTAAAGCAGTGAGCCCACGAGAGGGCACCAGGCACTGGTGGAAATCTCAGTGACACTTCAGGGCGGTGGAAAGGGAAAGCTCTTTGGAGGCTGGTAGTGGAGAGCACCTGGAATGTCATGTGATTCCCCTCCTGGGTATGTGGGTCCAGAGGTTTGGCTTGGAGCATGTAAAGTACAACAGATCTGTTTGTCCTATCCTTTTCAGCTATGTCCAGATAACCACTACTATATTTCTACCGAAGAGAAACAGAGATGCAGATCTTGAGTCTGTGTTTTCAGGGGGTTGTGGGTTTTATTTAATTAAAAAACTGCAGATAACAATGCACTTGGTTCATATATTTCTAAGTTGAAAGCCAGCTGGAATATAAAGTACTAGCTGGTTTCTCCAAGTCCACCTTCTTAGGCAATAACAATATCAAACTTAATTTTACTACTCCTTTTATATCTACTGGCATGTTTTCTGCATAGTTATTACTGATATCTTGTACTGTAACTAAACCAAAATAGCTCTGTTTTGGCACACACTGAAGGCATGTTCTATTTAATATGTAGGGTCAAATGAGTCTTTCTTAATATGTGTTCTTGTGAAGGGTTAGAGTTCAGATGGCCAGTAAACGAGTGACAGATGTTCTCTATTAACCTTTCACCTCTGTTGAAGTGGAGAAAAAAGGAGAGAATAAGGGGAGTGACTTAGTAATTGGAAAATAAAAATACTCTAACAAAATTAATCATAACAAAATTAATCATAATAAAATATATACAAAATAAATGTTGAATCCAGTTTCCCAGATGACAGTCAGTCACTGTCACCACTGATGCTGTAGAAGTCCCAGGCTGACCTCAGTGGCAGACAGGAACCAGATTCAGGAGCTGGATCCGGGAACCAGATTTAGGAACTCACAGATCAGGATTGAAGGCAGAGTGGACAGAGTTCTGTTGGCTATTTAAGAGGAGCTTTACAGTCATGATCTCTCAGCTTTATATCAAATATGTCATATGTGGAACATAATCCCGTGCTGGTCAGTTTAACGTTATCTGTCTGATGCTCTCTGCAGCTGCAGCCTTGGACTGTCTGCACCACCAACATGGTCACAAGGTTTAGCAGTGACCTTGCTCTGCACACCAATCCTTGGTGCTAACTCAAAACATGGAACATTATCACTATTAGAAGCAAACACTGTCTGTGAAAACAAACCATTAACTTCAGCAAGGGCAGTTACTTAGAAGAGACAGAGCAGAAAAGTAAAAGTCACTGAACAAAAATTATAGTCCTGTTCTAACTTGAACGAGGACAGTTCTAGAGAGAAATTTATTTTCACTTTGGTTGTCATTCTAATAAAGTTTTTTACCCTTTCTGCCCTCCTGGCCTTTTCAATATAGAGGGCAGTGGGATATGTGATTTATTTTTATTTATTTTCTCCTTTTCCGGAGTACTGAGAGTAATGAGTTCAGTTACTCATAGTTTTGTAGTACTCATGTTATAGTTCTCGTTTTTGCCAGAATGCTGAGAACAGTGCCCCTAACAAAGGGATTACCTGCTAGTAGAATTCAGAGAGTGGGGGTGCAAGATAACAAACACAGCATCATTCTTGATTATTGAATGGTTTTTAACATGTAAAATTCATACCTGATTCTCCTTTATCTCCTTGGCCTTCTGCCTCGCTGAGTGAATTCAGGGATGAAGATGTGAAATTCACTTCCTATTCCAACTTTGTTCTGTGGCTTACATTGATAAGAGGTGTATATTTAGCTATTACTGTGATAAAAGTGCTTTTGCAAAGAAGGATTTTTAAGGTGTCCTTTAACTCAGCCATAGAGAACTCAATTGAGTTGGAAGTCTATGATTTGAAGTGATTTAGAGTATTTTTGCCTCCATGTTTCTAGCTTCTGCTGAAGAAAAGTTATCTTTCTAAAACAGAAATAGAGAAAGTTTCTTAAAACTTTGTTTTGTAGTGTTAATAAAGGCAAGATATTTCTCTAGGGAAGTAATATTGGATGAAAAGAGATTAATTCCTGTTTATGGAAACATTTAGTTTGCATTTGATCTGAATGGCTTCTGAATGGCCTCTTGAAATCTGTAGATACTGTAGAGCTCCAAGGGCATGAATGCATTTGCAATTGCAAGTCTTCTTGAGATTTCTGGGCATCTTCACTTTTCAAAGTTGTTGCTAATGAAGGTGTTTGCAGAATTGCAAGTGTAGAATCATTTCGTATTGTGATGTCATTCCAAATGAAGGGAAAAAATCACAAACTGATTTGCTACAGTGCTGTGCTCAAGGAGAGCTGCAGTAAAGATTTCTTGAGTACAATTGCATTATTTATCTGCAATGATGTGCAAATAGGAACACTTCCTTTTCCTGTATCTTCATTCTTCTTTTATTAAAAAAGGGGTTAATTAAGGTTTATAATAGATGTTGCCTTCCTTGGGTTACCATTTTCAAACACAGGTCATGATTTCTTGAGCGTCACCTGTCAAAGTTTTCAAACAACCCAACTAAAAGCAGCTAATATTCTCATAAAATGAGAGCTGTGAACCATTTACACTTCCTTGTTACAGGTGATGCTGTGAGCACATGAATAGTGTGAGAGGACTGCTGGCTGCCTCCGTAATTTCCATCCAGGACTCCTGCTTTGTCTATCCTGCCTGTCAAAAATGCTATTCCAGGCTGATACTGGATTCCAGGAGGTATGTCCTGTTATGAGGGTCATTAACTGTCAAAGCCCTCGGGGGATCTCTCTTAGCTGAACACAACTTAAAACAAATTGGTGAGAATCCAGCCATCTTAGAAGTGCTGGTTTCAGGTATTTGTTACTTATCACTGCTTAGATCTCATTGTATTCCAGTAGCATCTTTGAGGTCATTATGGATCAAGAATTCTGTTGCATTCAGTGCCATGCCTTATCGAGTGGCAGCTTAGGGTAATAAATGATGTGTTAAGCTTCCAAGTGCATCCCCTGCAGTCCAGTTTCTCAGTGCTATTTCTAAGATGGAAAGCATTGGTTGAAAGCCCCTCCAAATCAAATCCTAATTTTTAAAAGTCTTATTTTAAAAGATTTTATATGTGCCGTGCATCAGGTCTGATGCATCAGCAAGTCCTGTGTGACTCTTCCACTTACTGTGTGTCCAGAAATGTGTGGGCTTTCCTTTTGAATCCTGCTGTTATATGAAGTCTATGACACATAGAACAGTAAATCAATGAATGTCAGCACGAAGAGGAAGGAGCTGACTTTGTAAAGCAAGAGTATCTGTTGTTTGAGGTGCTGAAGCAAAAGATAGAAATACAGCAGCAACCAGCACTGTCAGGTATTGTATTTGAGCTACAGGAAGAAAACTCTCAAACCAGAACAAAACCCAAAAAGTAGGGTGCAGGGAGCTCAAAATTACTCTCCAGCAGGTCATTCAAAGCCCACTGCATCACCCACTTTACAACAGGCCAGCATTTAATACATCAGTAAGAAAAGCCAGAGAGATTCTGTCATGATACAGACCCCTTGCTGAGTCTGTCATAAGATCAGGGCCTCGACAAGTAAACGGATCTTAAAAGTTTGTAAGAGAACATTTGATATATTACGGCAGTATTGCTTATGGCTGCAGGTAAGTTCTTACCTCAGCAGTGATTAACAGAAGTTCACGTACTCAATCTTTTTTATCCTTTTACTGCCTTGTCAGGTTTAACTGTCTAAAATGTGGCTGCACAGGTGAAGCTAAAGATGCAAGCTACAGATATAGATTGTCCCTAAAGATTGCTGACACTCGTGATTTGTTTGACATTACCGTGTTTGGAAGTTGCTTAGATCCGTTCTTTGGGGTCACCGCAGAAAATCTGCAGAGGTAAGGAGCAGTTTCTTTCTAGCTATATAGCTGCTGCTTTTTCTTCAGCCTGAAAAAAATGGATGGTGGGGAGACAAGCAGGAAGAAGTTGCCAAAGTGCTCTCCTTCAGCATTTTCATGCTACCCATCAACCTGAGAAAATGCTGGTTTCGTTTCTTCCTGAAATCTAGACATTCTGAGATGGATTACTTCTGTGTAATAGAAGAGATCCTCCGCTTGGCTGCTGAAGGCAGCTGCTGCCTAAGTGAGCTTCACCACTTGGTTGGACTTCCTTCTTGTGTCCTTCCTTCCTTTATTTGGCATTTAATTAATTTCCTTTGTTTAATCTCATGACTACTAAGCAAACTGGCTTTCCCAGAGATTTAGACATTTTTTTTCATCAAAATTTTAGAATTCAAATGTTCAGATAAAGATAGAGCCTTTGGGGTCTGGGTTTTTTTTAACAGTTTGGATTTAAAAAAAAAAATTGTGCGCCTTTCTGGAGATATTCAAGACCTGCCTGTATGCATTCCTGTATGATCTGGTATTTGTGATCCTGCTCTAGCAGGGGGGTTAGACGGGATGATCTTTTGAGGTCCTTTGCAGCCCTTAACATTCTGTGACTCTCTGATGTGACTTTTAATCAATATGACCAGATCTCCCTTTAGAAAAGAAAGATTTCAAAGAAAGCCTTTCAGAAAGCCTGACCACCCACATTTTAAGTTCCAGATTTTCTGATATATGAAGCCGCTAGGATGGGATGTACAGGTGCAGTCACTGCTTCTTTCTCTGTTGTTAGTTTCCAGTGTCTTGTGCTATCACTGGCTCAAAGGCGAACACTTTGAAAATCCCAAATGAACAGCACTCATAGCATTCTGATGACAGGCATGACACACTAGACTGCCGTGCTGCTGTTTGCTGTGTAAAACAAGAGTTATTTGCATGGATGGTGCTATTGCTGTAAAGGTGTAGGAAGAAAGGACATGTAAGCAATGGCAACACAGTAACAGCATTCTGCTTTCATTGTGTTGATACAGAAATCACAGCCAGGGAGGGAGCACCTGAAGGTTGTGTATATATTAAACCTTTTATACCACCTTCCCTCTTTCCCCAATCTTATCTCACCATCTGTTTTATGCAGCTGACAGGCAAAGGTAGATTGGCCAGGGGGATTAGCAGCAGGAAAGAAGTTAGTGAAATTACTCAGATCCAGCTAGGAAGGGAGAAAGAACCACGAAGGAACAGCCACAGCCCAGAGTGGTCTGAAACAGTCTGACTTATCTATATTTGGGTTACAAATCTTAAAACTTTTTATTCTTTCTCAGTAAAGCTATGAGTGAAGTAGCATCATCAGTGTTTTCCTTTCTCAGCTTATAGTGTAATTTCTCATTCAGATCCTCCAGTTAGGTCAAACCAGCACAGAGTGGTTGTCTTGTTTATTGAATTTCACTAAGAAATGAACAACCAAATTTACAGGTTTGTGGTTTCCTGTTTTCTCTTTTCTTTAGCCTGTCTCTACCTGTACTACAGCTGAGGTGCTATGTAAAGCTTCCTCTGTGGGTCCAATACTTTTGTATGTTTTTCCTCAAGGTGTATTCAAGACTTCAATCAGCTGTCAGGAGAAATAAACACAGATGCATCTCCAGGAGTTCTGGTTCAAGCAGTGGAAACCTGTTTCATTGGAAGAAGATTTATATTTGGAGTGAAGGTAACTTTTAATCCACCTTACTCTTCTATAGCAACTTTTTTTCATTAGCTTGTAGCCAGCTTGGGGCATAGACAGTTATCAAAGCATCCTGTACATCTTTTTTGGGAATTTGAGGGAAATTTAGGTTAGGACATAGGAAGGATTCTGCTTCTCTTCCCCCAGACTTCTGTGTTATCTTAAATGATCCTATGTAAAAGTCATTTTGAATGGCAGTAGTGAAGCTTGACAGCTTGTCAAGACTGTTCTACAGAGAACCTGAGCAGTGCCAGCTCCTGTGCATATCAGTAACAGCTTGGAGTCTGTAAAAAAACCCATGTATAGCTCAAGAAAGAAGCAGGCTGTCTTTTTAAGCACTGCTCCACCTTTCCCATGCTGCATGGTCTCCTGGTGTCTGACATGCAAGGAGAAACACATACCCTTGCAGCATTTTGATATTTCTGGATTTAAGAGCATATTTTAAAATGTTGGTAAAGCATAGCTGTAGAACATATGCATCTGTGGCTCTTTTATGAGTTTAACAGATTTTGAACTATTAGTTGTTAGTAATATTTCCATAGAAACAGTTCTCTCCAAGTGGTGCTTGTGTGTGAGTCATTCATATTATGAAGTCTGTGAGCTAAATCCTACCTGGCAGGTGTTTCTTTGCTCCCACAGGTACCATGATGTTTGTATCTGAACTGAGGTTTTTCTAATACACAGCATGTTAGGTAATAGAACTTGGAGGACTTTATGGATTAACTTTATTTAGCTGGAATCATTCACCAGGTCTCTGGGTCTGATGCCTGCACAAACAGAAGTAATCATACATACCAAGGACCTTGTGGCTGCTTCTGCTTACACAAGGCTTGAACACATGCAGAGTCTATAGCCAAAGGCTGAATAAATAGACATTTCTATATAGTTGTGTTCAGCTATGCATACAGTTGGTCTCATCCAGGTAGAACTCAGAATCAACATAACATACTGTTTGAAGTCTTACATAGAAGAGCATTGTCCTCAGCTAACAGTCTTCAACCTCAACTTTTGCATAGACTTGGGGAGCAGGAGCACTGTTGAGTCTGAAGACAACTATATTTGGTTTTTGGTCTCTCTGGCATTGCCAGACCTTGAAGGGGAGGTGAAAAAGGGTTTACCCACTTGTCATAGCCTTAGATAACTCCCTCTGTTTTTAATGCAATTTCTGCAATTTCTGTGTAGAGAGTTGCAAGCTCTACAAAGAATTGCAGCTAAAGCTCTTTTGAAACGCTCTAGATAAACCTGACAAGATAAAGGCTGTAGCTTATTTGCCTTTCACGGAGGTAGCACATAGAAAATGTCATGCTGGCATTGATAGCTGAGCTGCCAAGTCATGGATCTGGTACCACAGTGCTTTGCTTCAAGCACTGCCCAGTGCCTTCTAGATAAAAGGAGAGCATTTGCCTTAGGCAGCTAGCCATTTGCACAGAGCTGCACTGGAGTGAGCCCAGAAGCACCCAGTGCCCTAAAGGGAGGAAGAAGTTTTCTGTGAAGCTCTTTATTAGACTTCTTGGTTGTTTTTTTAACAGCTTCAAAACTCTGCATAATTGCAACAAGCAAAGAACCTCTCAGAGTGATAAACTTCATGGCACTTGCCTGTGCTTATTTCCTAGGGAGTAGTGCTTTGTGTGACAGACTGGTTTGTTTTCTCTTCCCTACAGATCCTGACAAAAAGTGAGGTCTAAACTTAAGCCTAACCTGAGGAATGTGTTTTTCCGTTTGGTTTGGTTTTTAATCACAAAATAAAGCACTGTACTAAGGCTTTTTTTATTTCTTTAACACCACCCCCCAGGACTGTGCAAGGGAAGATGGAGGGCATTCTGCTGTCAGCAGCGCCTTGCAGAACTGTTCCAGAATGAATAGAAGTACAAAAAAACTTACAGCTTGTCAGCTCTTCCTGCCAAATGCTGCTGTTAGTGGCTTTACTGTCATCAGCTGCTTCCATCAGCTCCTGCAGTCGGCAAAATCCTGGACTAGAAATAACAGCTTATGCTTACCTGATGCATCTTCAGCTCCAATAGATGAACCTGTCAGTGACCTCAGCAGCTTGTCTAGCCTGAGTAGAGACTCCTGTTTTGTTCAGTCTAGTGCCAGAGAAAGTTTCTTAGGGTCCTGGCAGCAGTCCTTCAGCCTGACTTCATCTGTTGCTTGGGTAACAGCAGATGACTTTCCTGCTCTGGAAGTTGAAAAGCTGGTGAGTGAACAGCATGAACAAGAGGGGAGGCCTCTGTCTGCAGAATTATGCAGTGTAAGCCTCAACAATCAAACTCATTTGGATCCACAGTTTTTCAGCTCTTCAGTGAAGGAAAGGAATAGAGAAGACAATGAATTGACTTTGCAACCTGATCATACTGACAGCATCTCTGTAACTGATGAGATAGCATCCTCTTCAAAGACTGAGTGTTCACATGGAGACAGTTCTAGGTTGTTACAACATCCCTCACAATTTGAGCTAAAAAGCATTTACCTAAAGGCTAACAGTAGAAATGATTCTTGCCTGGAAAAATCCCACAACTCCCTTTCTCACAAGAAAGATTTCTCAGCACCTAATCATATAAGTGCAGCTGGACTGTCTCAGGTGGACTCTGTGCTTTGGGATGACCTCCCATTCTCAGAAAGCCTTAATGAATTTTTAGCCAGGATAGAAGATGGCAACAGTGTTGTAAGCCTTGGTGCAGGCAAACAGGCCCTTCTTGAAAGCAGTGAGTTGGATGTAAATCTTAACAAATCATATTCCAGGCAAACCCTGGTAGCTGGTGATTTGCCTGAAGTAAGTGTCTCAGGGAGGTTCTTGCCACTAGCAGAGAGTGATAGTTGGGAAAACATACTGCTTGCTTGTTTTCAGTCAAACAAAAATCCTCTGAGTGATGAGGTATCACAGTGTGAGTCTTCATCTAGTGTTTCTTCTTCAACTGATAAAGAACATGGAGCATCTTCCATTATACCTAACCCTCATCTACCTGTTCTGTCACCATCCTTGGCAGCTACATCAAAGCCTTCTGTTTCTGAGATCAGATTTGCACAGTCCAAAGAAGCAAGTAGTAACATTTCAAAGTCAGTATGGTCTTTGATTAGCCTGCAGTGCACTGCTGAACATGGAGAAAGCTCATGTTTAAAAAGGAGCAAGGCAGCTCTCTGTGTGCTTTCTGCACAAGACAGCTGCTTAGATGGTTGTAAAAACAAAGAAAATTCTTCTACACCAAGCCAAAGAACAGGGATATGGGACTTTGATCCACCCAACAACACAGGAAGGAGATATAAAAGAAAATTAAAACCATTGACAGAACTGTCAGAAAATATCTTCAGGAGTGATAACAGGAGAGAGAAGCTGTGGAACACTAACTTCCCTGAAGGCAGCTACAATGCTTCTGCTGATCTCTTTGATGCAAGTCCCAGAGCTGCAGCAAAACCTGTAGACTCCTTAAATAAATTATGTAATTCTGTAACAGAAGAAGATACTTTGACAGAAAAGGTCACACCTCCTGAATTGGTGCTTTATCCTGGAGATGGTCTCTGTAAGCATTCAAAACTGAGCTCCTCTCTACACCGGTCTCCCCCTGCTTTCAGTAAGCACAGTACACCACTAACTTACTCCTTTTGTGATACAGAATGCAGTTCAGTCAGTACTCAAGACTTTGTTCCTTACTCACAGTCTACGCCTATGACAAAACCTCTCCAGAACCTGTGGGCTGTTGCAGAAAGAAGCTCTTTTGTCACCATCTTCACCCCTAAAAACCCCACTAAGATCCATTCCAAACACAGGCGGTCCAGGTCTTCCTTTCAAAACACTCTGCTGCAGCAGCTTACTGGCAGGTTACTGAAGCGGGAAAGACCAAGTAGCAGGAAAGACAAAGAAAGTTACAGCTGTGCTTCACAGCAGTTCCCTAACAGCCAACTGCCTGATGACTTTCAGGAATTGATTCCTCTACCTGCAAGCAAAAAGTTGAAAACGAGTGCATCTTCAAACCTGAAGACAGTTAACTGGGCTGCTGCCTTACAGTCAGCCTGTGGGCATGGTAGCAGGAGCCCTGTTTCTGAAAGCAAAGAGAGCAGTGAAAATGATGCATGCTTCCAAAATGAGGAATTAAACCTTGAAGATACAGCCAGGCTTCTAACAACTCCTGTATCTGCAGGTGCCACCAAGCCCTCTTCTTTAAATGATACAGTCCTGGAAATTCATTCCGCTTCAGAAGGCAGGAATGTCCTCTCAAATGCACATTGCTCAGGGGGTGTATGGGAAGGGGCAGCTGGCTGGTCTCCTGAGTTGTTCTTCCAAGCACAGACTCCTTTTCCCAGAAAACCAAAATACTAAAAGAATACTTCTACACTGTGTTTTGGTTTTTTCTTTTCCAATTATTTGTAAGACTTTAGGGAAGAAGCCAGTAGAAGAGAAAGGACAATTTAACAATTACAGGTTTTATGCACCTGTTGGCTTATATTTTTCTAAGATGAGTTTTTGTTTGCAGATCCTTGTACCAGAGGTGGGGGAAACAGAATTTGCAGTTGGCCTATTGTAAATTAACTCTAGAGTGTGCAATAAAAATTTTTGTAAATATCTGTTTAGTAGATCTCATTTTTACTGTGTACAGGTAGATGAAGCATTTTAGTATTCAGTGTTGTCTTTTCATCACAATAGCAGCTCTGGAGTCCATGCCCAGTCTTACATCTTACACACATTCTTACATCAATGAATTTCAAATACCACAGGAATTTGTATTTGAGCCTCCTGGGAGCCTGTGGCAGAGTTGAGATGGGTGGAGGAGACCACCCTGAGGGGGTTGGTAGCTGCCAGTTTTCCTGTAAGCTTCTTCAAGGTAAAGATTGCTAGTGGCCACAAGGTTCCTGGCAGTGGCTTTCCTTTTTTGGAGTTCATAATCTGGGGTCTTCCATATCCTTCACCCAGGATAGCAGAATCTTGGAGCTGCTTCTGTAAGCTTGAGGGTGAGGTCCTGCAGAAGGATGTGGGCACAAGATCTCATCAGCCTGAACTGCTGACTTGCAGAACCAGAAATGGGCTTTAAATTATCTGCTGTAATTCTTTTCTCTGAGTTGTGGAATGAATATGCACCATTTGCACCATGGCTGGTGACAAGGAGTCTACTTCGTTCATTCTCTAATCCAAGACAGACTTTACTATCTGTGACTTCAGCCACAGCAAGGCCTTGCTTAATTTCTCATGCACCTACTTAAGCAGCAGACTCAGTGTTTGTTCAGAAGAGTTTTGTGTCCCTGCACATCAGGAACAAGCTGATAAGTACTTCATTTCAGGTTATGAAGTCACCATCTCTGCCTTAGGAAAGCTGAGCAGTAGAAGTTGCTGGAGGTTAGAAGGGCACTGTGAGAGTTGTATCATTTTGTGCTCATCTTGTTCCTATGTATTTTAGAATCATAGAATAGAATCATTGAATCAGTCAGGATTGGAGGGGACTGCAAGAATCATCTAGTTCCAAACCCCCTTGCCATGGGCAGGAGCACCCTACCCTAGATCAGGCTGGCCAGAGCCTCATCCAGCCTTTTTCATAGAATGGTTTAGGTTGGAAGAGACCTCAAAGATCATCCAGTTCAAACCCCCTGCCATAGGCAGGGACACCTCCCACTAGATCAGGTCACTCAAGACCTCATCCAGCCTGGCCTTGAACACATCTAGGAAGGGAGCAGACACAACCTCCCTGGGCAACCTGGTTCAGTGTCTCACCACCCTCACTGTGAAGAACTTCCTCCTAACATCCCATTCAAATCTCCCCTCTGCCAATTTGAACCCATTCCCCCTCGTCCTGTCATTACAAGACCTTGTGAACAGTCCCTCCCCAGCCTTCCTGTAGGCCCCCCTCAGATACTGGAAGGCTACTATAAGGTCTCCTGGAAGCTTTCTCTTCTCCAGGCTGAAAAGCCCCAACTCTCTCAGCCTGTCCTCATAGCAGAGGTGCTCCAGCCCTCTGATCATCTTTGTGGCCCTCCTCTGGACTCGCTCTAACACTTCCATGTCCTTCCTGTGCTGGGGGCTCCAGAACTGCACACAGTACTCCAGGTGGGGTTTGATGAGAGCAGAGTAAAGGGGGAGAATCACCTCCCTTGCCCTGCTGGTAATACTTCTCTTAATGCAGCCCAGGATACGGTTGGCTGTCTGAGCCGTCTTTACTTACTTTTTGTTAGTCACTGTTGAAGCCAGGGCTAGAAGGGCCTTATGTGACCCAAAGTTTTCTCTAACCATGCATTCGCTAGGTCTCACCATGATTGCCTCACTGGGGCATGCACACAACACAGCATATTAAGGGAGGACTTGCCTCTGACAGCCAATAGAAACCATGTATAGGATGGATGAATAAAAAAGAAATACACCTTGGGAATTTGAGCTGTAATCTTAGTGTCCGCAGTATCAATTCTATAAAATAATAGTGTGCTTTGTTGTTTCCAGGACAGTCAGGGAAGTGTGACTGCATTTACTCTCACCACCTTGTCCATTATCTGCTGGTTTTAGCATAGAACACCCTTACAGAACAGGTGAACCTCACGGGTTTCTTGGTCTCTGCTCTAAATTCTGCACCTTATAACCAGATGCATTTCTCACTGAGGATAGGAGGGAAAGCATTTGAAATCGAAGAAGCTGCTTCTGCAGCTAAGCAGTGTATAAACGCCCTACCAAGTGTATGAGTGTGCTGAGAGTGCAGGTGGAATGAAGAAAAGGGTTCCTCATGGCTACACAGCCAGGCTGCACAGGTAAATTCACTTTACAAATTATTTTTTCCATACCAGCCAGTGCTGGGTTTGGGGTTTTTTTCCCCACTACTTACAACTGAGGAAATTGAGACACAAATTTAGTGTTTAGAAAGCATGGAGCCTAGCTTCAGTGATCACTAAAAAACGTTAACCAGCAAACCATCCCCTCTTCCTGTCCTACACAGCAAGATACTTGAGCACAGCACAGTTCTTACTGGCGTTTGAGGGGTTGGTGGCAGGAGGCTTGAGGTTTCTTACAGGTCCAAACCTAGGTTCTTGCAGTCACAGAATCACAGAAACATTCAGGTTGAAAAAGACCCTCAGGATCACCAAGTCCAACCTATAACCCTACTCTATAAGGTTCACCCTAAACCATAGCCCCAAGCACCACATCCAAACGACCCTTAAATGCATCCAAGGTTGGTTTGGTTTAGGTTGGAAGAGACCTTAAAGATCATCCAGTTCCAACCCCCCGGCCATAGGCAGGGACACCTCCCACTATATCAGGTGACTCAACCACCTCCCTGTGCAGCCCATTCCAATGCCTGACCACTCTTTCTGTGAAAACAGTTTTCCTAATGTCCAGTTTAAACCTACCCAGTGGCAGCTTGAGGCCATTCCTTCTTGTTCTATCACTATTTACCTGTGAGAAGAGACCAGCACCAACTTCTCCACAACCTTTTAGGTAGCTGTAGACAGCAATGAGCTCTCCTCTCAGCCTCCTGTTCTTCAAACTAAACAGCCCCAGCTCCTCATAAGATGTATTCTCCCTGGATCCTAGACATAAAAGAGATCATCCAGGGATAGCAAGAATAAAAAATAATTATTTTTTAAAAGGGCAAAATTTATAAATTAGTGACCAAAGTAACTTCAAGCATTGTAGCTGTGAGTGGAGTCATTACTTAAGTGCTCTGCCAGTGCTACTCACCTAAAGCACCATGGCAGAACATGGCAGTGCTGTGTGACAAGAGAGACTTGGATCCCTCTGTAGAAATTCATGGCACAGCCAAAGAGAGTGGCAGTAATGGACACAGACTTTATAAGCTGTTGATGACTTGCCCAGCTGGGCTTCAGCTCTGCACATGGCAGCAAATCAGAGCACCAGAACTGCACTAGGGTTACAGGACAGTGCAGGGCTCTAGGATGGGCTCAAGTGAACAAGCTTGTGCTTGCCCCTGCATTTACCACTGCTCTGTCTGTCCAAAAGATTTTATTTATTGCAAGTAAAATCCTACTTGATAGATCCATGTCAGGGACAAGTGGAAAAGGAGTAAGAAGTGTAGCCTGTTTAGAAATAATAAATATGCACTTACAGTTTATGTAGATGAAATAAAGGGAAAGAAACCATTACTCATACCCAAATCACTGACCATAGGGAAGGCAATATTGGAAGGGTTTTAAGACATCAGTGCTCAAGCAAATAAAATTCAACGCTGGCTGTTTCTGCTGCAGCCTCCCTCATAATGTGAGGCTGCAGGATCACTGGCTCTTTAAGCACTCCCTTGTGATGAACTGGACAAACATCCACTTCATCATGGGGGTTACACCTGATCCAAGTGATACACCACAGACTTGATGTGGTTAGCTCTGAAACACTGCCAGAAAGTCTCCATCACATACCTGACAGCATCTTGACATGAGATGTTTTGTCCAGCATGAGTGATTTTATTCTGCAGAGAATTCATCCACATCCTGTGGTAAGCAATAGCTTTGCTGCAAGCTGATGTGATTATAATTATAAGCTTGTGCAGAAAGAATACAGCTCAGCATGTTTAATTCTGAAGGTAATAAAGCTCCTGAAAATGCATACTGGGTTTGTGGATGATTCCCTATGCATGGAAATCCATAAATCAAGAGTAGATTTTAAATGAAGCTGGACTGTCTGTACTATAGCACTGAAATTAATGCAGGGCAGTCAGCTCTCCTGTGCTTTGTGCAAGAGGGCTGCACAGACAGCGAGACCAAAAAGTACTGTTGTGTGACAGGCCCCTGTCAGCCAGATGACATCTTCTGGGCAGAGCTCCCCAAGTGCTTGGAAGGAAGACTCTGTACATGAGAAGGTGGAAGAGAGGCAGTAAGCAGTCTTGGGTTTGCTCCTGTAGTCTGTCAGCCTTGAATTTCTTGTCTAGGGCAGCTTGTTCCCTTTTTATAGGGACCCCTCCTGCTCCTACCCACAGCAAAGCCTGGCACAGGCTGTGCCTTTGCTGTTTCACCTGCTGAACAAGAAAGCTGCACATCCCACTGGTTACATGCTCCTTGCAAGGAAGAGCTGCCTCTCTTCACTTTCCCTTACCTTTCCCCAGGGAAAGCTTGGTCTGGGTTCTCTGTCCATCACTCCTGAAAGGCAACATACTCCAGCCCTCATCTTAGAGTAACTGAAACACTCAATTCTCAAGCTGTATGAGCTTTCAAGGTGTTCTCTTCCCCTCTCTTTGCCCACTTCCTACCTGAAAGCATTTAGGTGCTTTTGCCTCTCCAAAGACCTCTGTCATCACTGACTCAATTTGCCAGCTTCCTGTGGAACACAGAGCAGATGGTCCAGCCCTCATGTCAGACATTTACTAAGGAAGGAGCTTCAAGGTCAGTGAAAAAGGCAATAAAAGACACATGGTGTCTTCAAGCTTCACAGCTCACTTCTCAGTCTAAGTGTTAGCAGAAGTCATCTTTGATGTGGAGCAGAGCACAGGGGAGGAAACCTGATCCCCAGAATAAGTCAGAGCATAAACTTCATATATTGACCGAAAAGATTAAATGCTTAAAATAGGAGATCATGCCCAGAAGAATTTCTAGGACCCCAGAAGGGCAAATCCTTTGGGAATTTCAATAGAGTTCTATAAGCATGAAAAGAGCAACTTGAAGGCTGAAGAGCCAAGCAATTTTTTTTAAAAAATGGCACTGGGACAAAAAAAAAGACACCTGAGGCATCCAACCATCATCTTCCTCCAATACAAACCTACATCTCCCTAGGACCAGCGTTTAGGCAGCTGCAGGCTTACAATGGTGAATGAAGCTGGTACCTCTGTCAAAGGCCACCCTCTAGTGACTGATACCAGCATTTATTCTGCATTTCAAACTGCTATGATGCTTTTGAACCATATGTTTTGTTTTTTTTCTCCCGTTCTAGTGCAAAGGGGCATTGCTTCTACAGACATTCCTTCTTCTTATGAGGTCTTGATGCTGCGAGAGCCTTGGTGTGCTCAGCCCAAGCAGAAAAACCTCAGGAGCATCAAGTGAATCAGTCTTGCACAGGTTAAAGCAACTGTGCTTTGTGGTTCAAATCAAAACTCAAACAAATCAAACACCTGAAACACCAAGTGGAAAGGATTAAACATTTATTTACATACAGATACATATGTAAGCAATTTCTAAGTATAAAAAAGGACATTACAAATAAACATGAAGCATCATACATTCATCATCCTGGCCATCCAAAATACATTCCTTTCTCAACCCCACTGGACCACGCTTGACCACAAGAACTTAAAACCAAACCAAAACAAAACCAAAGAAACCCAGACAAAAGCCAAATGGATCTGACAGTCAATGATTCACAGTTTGGTGATTTGCTAACACCTATACCCTTCCCAAGGGCAGCACTACCCTTGCAACACGAGATCAATGGTCTAACCAACCAGCTGTAGTGCATTTTCTCCATTGAAATGGTTGTGCTTGATCAACAAGAAACTCATCCTCTCCTCACCCTTCTGGCCACCTGCGTAGGAATCAGGGTTCTGGCTAAAATTCCGTACTTTGTGCTAAATTCACAATTGTTGGGGAAAAGACAGAAGATATTTGCGGGAGAAACTCCAGCTCAGTAAATTCCTTTAATGCTGTGACTTCCCTGGCATGTAAGCTGCAAACAAATTGCTGCTTCTTAGCATTTAAACAGGTTTTAAACGCTGCAGTTTGAACTGTAGTTGATGGTATGAAACATACTTTGTTCATGCTGTTTAAAAAAAAACCAAAAAAAAAACCAAAACAAAACTAACAAACCAAAAAACACTACATGCTCCAATATTGATTTGCTGGTAATCAAAGCTGAGAGTAATTCAGGTTTCCCCCTGAGGAAATGAAAATGCTTTTATAACATCTCTAAAAAAATGATCATAGCTTTCAGGGAAGAGGAAGCATTTTCGACTCAAAAAAAAAAAACCCTAAAGGTAATGCAGAGCACGGCAAAGTTGTCAGTTAGATAACGTTACAAAGGGAAACAAGCCAGCAAACATTAAATTAAAATGCCTACTCAAAGTATTAATGAATTCAAATGAGAGCTGGGTGAGTCTTTCTGTATAGATCAAAGGCAGTTAAAAAAAAAAAAAATCTCATGATCTGCAAATTCACAGAAGAGCCAAATACATGCAACAGAACAGAGTGAAGTGGAAATAAAAGAGAAGCAGAAAGAGCCTTGTCCCATATTGACAGCTGAGTGACTGCAGCTGCTTCAACGTCAGGGCATGGGTGTGTTTCTTCCTTTTGTAAACAGCTGTGGGGAATAAAATGGATGTGACATATTTGCAGTGCATCTCATTATGCTAAAAACCATGGCATATTTTGAACTACTTCTCTAATTTCCAGAGATATACTTGTCACTCCAAACCAGGACAGCACTGGGCTTCCTCCCTGCTCTTACAGTAGATGGCCTTCCCTCTCCCAAAACGTTGACTTAAGAAGCTAGTTCCTTCACTGCTGACTGTACATGGGAGCCAGCAGTAAGGATTTCTTCCACGCAGCCTGCAAGAGCCAAGGCCACGGCAGTGCCTGAAAACACAGCATCCTCCCTACCATAGACCAAACAATTTATTCTCATCCTGTTAAAATGCCAAGTCAGCATTCCCCTCTTCTCTGCTTCTCCCTCCATAAAGGCTTGACTACCGGGGACACTGCAGCCACTACATTTACTAAATGATGGAACCCAGAGATATTCATACCACCACTCAACTGACAACTGGGAATGACTCTCCTCCTCCACACAGCTCTAAGCCTCCCTGGATGGAGAGCAGTATCCACCTGCTCAAGGGAGATTTATCCACTTGTACCAACCCCCCATGAATTCTTAACACCTGAAGCTCTTGTGCTGGTGTCATAAGAGGGGAAACATTGCTTACAGGATGCTCTCTGAGAGCAGGCTTATCAAATTATTTAGGATTATGTTCGCAGTAAGAAACTCAAGGCAGCATGGAAGATGAGCCACAGATGCTGCTCCTTCTATCTACAGGAGGAGTTAGATCCAGCAGTTCACACAACCAGGATTGTTTCAAGTCAAAGACCTCCACAGTGCTTGAGGCATGAACAGTATCAGGAAGGAGCAGATTCACGGATGGAAGGTACTAGAGAACAGACTTTGTAAAGCTCCAAGGTTTGCATTTGTGTGACACCAGACACAGAACCCTTGATCACTGCCCAAAAAAGCACAGGAGTACTTCTGGCATCCATTCTCTCCCAGGGAACCATGACCAGCTAAATCTATGGCTGACAATGGTTTTAGCTATGTCATATGCCTGTGGATTAGGGCTGGATTCCAACGTCTTCCAGGGACACCACCACGGTGCACTCACAACTGTGCATGTCGTTGCAAAAGCTATCCCATGATAAGTAGTAGCGGAAAAAACAAAGATTCAAATGTAAAGGTGACATCTGCTTCTTGAGTTTAATTGTAGCACTAACCAGAACTAAAACTATCTCCTGATCTTGCTGGAAAAGGATAACTGCTTCAAAAATGTGATCACATCCAGGAAGTGCTAACAGCTTGTTATTAATGTGCAAACAGAGAATCTCTGAGTACAGTACAGACAGCTCCTGTTTATCCAGACAGATGAGCTAAGCTGTTAACCCAGGCTGTACTCATAAAACCTATCTAATTTTTCACTGACAACATCCATGACCTAAATTACACTCACTGCCATCTCAGTTCTTACTGTATCTAGGTTATCTTTCCCAAATACTGTCAGCCAGGATGACTGGGAGGAGCCATGGGACCCATGGGTGATCATAGCCAGAAGTCTGTCTTGGCTGGATCTAGTACAGTACAGCAAAGGAGACTCTGGGTCACTTTAGCAAGGTGATGATTAGTGAGGTAAGTCAGAGCAAAGCAGCAGGCCACCACAGTCAGTGTGATTACCCTGTTTATTTCCCTAGCTAAGACAAATCCTAAAGTGAGGCAGATGTAAAATCTGTAACCTTTATGGTACATTTAACTACAGCTCAAGTGGATGTTCACATTTCAAAGACATGACCAGTCTTTACTTAGAGTGCTTGCAGGAAATCAAGATACTTGGTATTTCCCCATCACTCATCACCATAAGACTGTCCTTCAGAATTATGGCTCTTGGCTGCTTGTGAACAGTAGCTAGAACAATTATTACCTACAGCACCAAGAAGACACACTTGATGCAAGGAGAAAGGGTGGTGTCAAGAGCCAGATTTGTTCAGAGAAACAGTTTGTAAACAGGGGAAAAGTATCTTCCACAGGGTTTTCACTACTAGAAATGAAGAGAATATTTCCTTTGGCTCCAGTGGATTCTCTGATCAGCCCTTATGTACATCAACACTTCAGAGAACTTACATACATCCCACAGGGAATTTGTAAAGAGTCCTCTAGAAACACTTTTTTGTAAACTGAATTAACTCAAAAAGGTCTTTCAATAGGAGCAACTTGCACAAGGACATTGAGTTTGACACCAAATGCAAAAGAATTTCAGATGAGACTCGAATTTAAAGCATCCCTCACAAAAGTCCAGAGCAATCAAAATCTAAGTCATAGATGTGTTGTTTAGAAGAGGATGGGAATGAGAAAATCCTGAGTGAGTAGAACCATTCCTTTGTTTTGCATTTTCTGCTCCACAGAGTTATCTCTCCCATTGCACAGAGGGCTGGAGCTCTCAGTCTGCCCCACAGCAAGGAGAAAGTTTCTGTGACAGTGTTTCCAGCTACATCCCACCATGATGGAACCAGAGGTCCCCAAAGGGCAATGTATCCTACATGGTTGTTCAGCCTATTTTAACAGCTGGGAAAATGTAACTTATTTTCCAACTGAATTCAATCTGACTACAGAAGTCACTCCAGCTCAATATCTCAGCCTGGTTCACAAAATGTTCTTCATACTAAGAAACGGAAAAGCAGCTGAACAAACAGCAGTCCTTAGGGATAACTCACAAGGCAAAACCCAGTGGGTTTGACTATGCCTAATTGCATCCCTTGTCAACAAAAGCTTGGGCAAGCCTGTTGTCCCATGTCTCTGCACCCACCATGCTTCTGCATCACTGATTTCGACTTTCCCTCTTTACAAATCACTGTCTCCTGTGTCGACCTCAGTCTGCTGCTATTCTTACTGACACCGAAGCAATTCAATAGCCATTAACCGTTAAACCTAGACTAGCAGGAGCCAACTGTTAGCAGTGTAGCTACTTCCAAAAAGACAAACAGCACCAGCAGGCCGACAGATTTTTAAAGAGCTGTTTCATGTGTTCTACAGCAAAGAACAAAGTATCTTGCTTGGCAATTTGTCATGTGTGGTTTTCATTAAATAAAGCCATTTAGCATTCAGCACAAACACATTATCTGACTCCTTGCTCCAACAACTTACTTGTAGATCAAATCAAGACTTCAGTGCTAGAGGTAGGAAGAGGCACCCAGTGCTCTCTTCTTTAAAAGTTCATATTTTCAGCTTTTTTCCATTATAACTAGTGGATCTGAATGTTGGGGTTTTTTTTTTTTGCCCTAGCACTTGGTCTCTCATGGGGAAGACAAATATGAACAGAAGGGAGTCATGGCTTGTCTCAGCAAACTTGCAGTGTAAATACTCAACACAAAAATACCAGCTTGTACTTCCCATGCACTGATCTGAAGCACAGAACACTTGGAGGTTTACCCAAAATCAGCCTGACTGAACCAGTGGCTGAAGTGGAAGAGAGAGTTCAGATCATCCATTTTTCAGAAGATGCTTCTACTAATCTCTGCAAACAGCTGTGCTAGATAGAGCAAATATCTGTAAACCATTCAATATCAGCTTCTGCTTGGAGCTACTCATTGTGCTTTAAAAAAATATCATGGACTACTGTAAGAATTCATATTCACCCAGAAATGAGGATTACTCCATGGTTGTGAATACACATTACCCTGAAAACACACCATGATCTAGCAATGCTTTGCCTTCTTGAGAGTAGGGAACATTTCCGGTCAAATTTGGCCCCCTTATATCAGTTTTGCATGGCTTTGAGACACTCAACTCAGCCAATATCACAATGCTTTTACTGACAATACTTTCAGACACCCACTCCTCCAGCAAGGTGTTGGCCACAGTTGATTGTCAGATAACTCAGATTTGCACTTTTCACCTCCTATTTTTCAAGATTTTGATGACTATGCCACACCACTATAGGTTGCCATTAGAAGTTGATAAGGCTCCTCTTCTGGTTGTGAAGCCTTCAGCAGTGGACTAAACTGTAGAATGGAAGATAACCCCTCAGTGCTGCAAAGAAGTAAGTGGGTTGTATGTATTAGAGAGATACCCAAAGATGTAAAATAACTCCTGCAAAGGAGTTACTACAGTAAAACATCATCTTCAACAGGTAGTGTGTTTGTTCACTGGAGAAAAAGAGGCAAGTTCCAAACTATAGCTTTGGCTTAAGATCTTATAAAATGCTGCACATACCATCACTGCTTACTTTCAACTTAAGAGTCCACATAGAACAGACCTTGAAAGGAATCAGTTCAGATATGTCCCTGGAGAAGTCAGGGCTTCACTGTAACACCAGCCCAACTACAGCACTCCAATCCACTGCAAAAGCACATCACTGCCTGTACATTGAACCCTTCAACGGAGGAGATTTGCTACCAACAAAAACAACCAATGCTTTGAGGTTGCTAGCAGGTAGGCAGTCTCCAAAATAGTCACCTACAGGTTAGGAAAGCACAAGGGGGGCGGGGGAAGACACTTTCCCTTCTAAAAACCTTAAAGTGAATATCCAAGAAAACAAAGTTAACAATTTCTGCTTATTCAGTCATGATGTGTTTGAGCTCAACTTCCAAAAGTACTGCAAGGAGCACTTGGAAATGAATTCATAACAGCAGTCAGCAGGAATGAAAAGTACCTGCCCAGCTTCAATGCTTCCTCCTTCACTAACCTAACCAAGCAAACCTGTCCTGTTTGTTACCAATTCTATGCTGACAAGTGGAAAGTAAGAGTTTGTACAGATTAAATAAACATAGTATTGATTTTTTAGTACTACCTTACATGTAACCCCCAAGCCTTGCTCTGAAGACCCAAAAGCTGTGCAGAAGCACCTGTCTCAGAGTTGGGTGACCATCACAAGCTCAAATGAGGCTGAATTTGACAATCTGGGGAATGCTGAAGAAAGATATTGCTCTTCATAACAGACTGTACCATATGGGCCAGCACAGCAGATGCCATCAAGTCCTACACATTTCTAAATACTCTGGATTACTCCATGAGCAGAGACTGAGGAGGACCATGGCAACAGCAGATGACATGTCCTTCAACATCTCACACTTACAAAAGCACTCTGTTAAGTGTTACCTAAATGGCAAACAAGCTTTGTGCCACAGCTTCCACATTTCCCTTTTCATCATTAGCCATAAAAGAAGAAAGTGACCTAAGAAATAGCAAGAAAATATTAAAAATGGCCATATGACACCCTGACCTCCCTTCTCTTTGACACAAGGTCAGCTCCCCATCACAAATCAAAGGCACAACATGATACAGCCTAAAGAAGCCTTTCCAGGAAAACATGGAAAAGCATTTTAGAATGACTTTTTTATCTTTTTTTTTTTTTTTTTTTTTATTTTTTTTTTAAAAAGGTAATTTCTGGCAATTTTTTTTTTAATTATTCTTTTAAAGAGGTACTTACTGGCAGCTTTTTATGTCAATACAAAAGCTCTATTATAATCTTCATTAAAAGCCAAACAGTATTAAATTGATTAGCACTAAAATTACAGCATATCACAGCCATGTAATTGCCAGGAGAGATTTATCCAGACTAGGCAAACAGAACTCAAGGCTTCTAAATATCCTCATTTTCCATGTGTGCGTCCACAATGTTCCAATTTCACTTTGACATCAACGTTTAAATTTGCAATGCATCATTGGCATATGGCACTAGAGGTGTAGAAACATCACAAACTCCACCTCAGGGGTTTTGTAGTAAGAAAAATAAATAAATCGCCTACACGTTACACATGCATTGGAGTCTGGGATCAAGACTACAAAGTATCAAGGAAATTAAATGATTCTACAGCCCTGAACCCACTGTAGCAGAGACTGGAAGCCAAAAGGGTATTTTCAAGAGCATCCTGGAGAGCAGTTCAACAAGGTGAGCGCTGGATGGATGAGATGACACAGAATGACACTTGCAACCTGTTGCTATTTCCACATAGCATAAAAAGAACCCTCTACACAGTTGTAGTACACCTGCCTTGCAACAAAAACTAGACCTACAAGCTTTATTTTTAAGCCAGAGATTGCAGACCGCCGCTTCAAACTGTGCTGTCTTTGAACCCTTGTACATCATCCATGCACACACAAGATTTTGGTCACATCTGGTACACTTCTTCCAGCTCCACCACTGACTTTTCACAAGGCTCATTTTTAACATCAGCACATTATTAAGAGGAGGAACAGTTAATTTATTTCTGGAAAGTCTTTTCATCCTGTGTTGGATATCAAAGAAGCACAGTCCTTTCCCACCATGTTCAAGCCTAGAAAAAGAGGTAACCAGATTTAGTTTTATTTTTCTGAACAGTGCTTGTTAGTGTTTTGTTGTTTTGTTTTGTTTTTTCATTTCCCTAATTGGTCTAAGGTACACATTCAGAGGACAATAATGTAGTAAGACTACGTTTGGTTTGTGGAATATTTGCTGAACTGCTAGCACCAAAGGGAGGAACTGAGCTGTACCCACATAGTCTTAAATCTTGAAGATGTCAACATATGTAGCTTTATTTTTCAATTCCACGTTCATGAAAGTGCCTGTAGATGAGAGACATGACAGTATTTAAAACACCAGAGTCCTCCATGAAGATGTTTGCAGATGCTATGTACATGTCCTAAGAGCTCACTCACTGGCAGCCCAGAAGATTGCCAGTGTAGTCCAGGGTCAGTGTTCATCGTTGGTTTGTGGGGTTTTTTTTCTTATTTTATATTAAAGAGGACCAAATACATTGTTCTGTAAGAGATTTTAATCTGTTCTATGACTTCAAGAAGGGCTGCTCTGTCCTCCCATAGCAGGAAATGCAATAGCTCATGTTCTGCATTACACAAAGCACTTGTGCAACTCTTCTTTTCCTAACCCGCTCCACAGACTGCAAGAAAAATGAAAATTTAAGCCATGTTATATTCTGCTATGTTGCCATGCAGCTGGAGCTGTCAGCTGGCCATGGGTCCAGGCCTGCAGCTTGACTCAGGGAACGTCAGATGGGTCAGAGTGGCAGGTGCTGCCTTCAAGTAGATAAATCCCAGAAAAAGAAAATTCCTCTTGGCCCATGGCAGAAGGGGAAATCACATGCCAGCTCTTTAATTAAAATTACAGCAAGTCAAGTAGCTAATACTTTTCCCCTCCCCTGGTAAGGGGGATGAGACATTGTTCACAAGGGTGTTCTGCCGTGCCTCGCTGATCAACCGGCAAGCCAAGTCCAGGAACAGTTTTTCCACATTATCCGATTCCTTTGCTGAGGTTTCCAGATAGTACATGTCCTGTGCTTCAGAAAATTCTGCAGCTCTCTGCTGGGAGACTTCCCTCTTATCAGCTAAATCAATTTTATTACCTGCATTGATAAAATATTTCAGAAAAGGAATTAATTTTATTTCCTCACACCCACCCCGCCCCCCAAAAAAAAAAAAAAAAAGTGTAACAAAGGTTGAAAGAGATAAAGAAAATTTTGGTGGTCTATATATCTACAGTGGTTTTGATACGAAAATCTTAGTGCTTGCTTTCATCTCCAAATAATGGATTCTCTGATACATGCAACCAAGTTCATTTAATATCAGCTCATTTAATGGAATATGCCCTGTGAACATCCAGCTCAGCTTTAATTTAACACCAGCACATCTGTTTTCTGCTACCAACTAACATTAAAGGATTTCCATTTTAATACCTATTAAAAATACCCCTGTTCCTGCTCTGAGGAGCACTTAAAATGTCAATTATGGCACAAAAGACACTAAACATGATACTCCCCATGTCATTACAGGCTTTAAAAGAAGCCTGGCATAGAAGACAGTTTCCTATTCAATGTTCCTATGAAGGATTTGGCTGTTGAGGCTGAAGAAGGGATGGACCTGGAGGCACTCACAGCATGAGGCTGGGTGGGAAGCCAGCCCCTTCTTTCAGAGATCTCCATTTAGTAGAGTTGAATAAAGCCTCCAGCAAGTGTCTGAATTATACCTTATTACCAGTCACTTCACTTCAAACATGATGGTTTCACCAGAACCTAATCTTAGGACTTGCAATAACAACAGTGGGTTATGACCCAGGACCTGGTACGTTCGGGAAGAAATATCTCCTGGTCTTGCTTCTCTACCACCAATTTTATAAGAGGCAGAAAGAGACTGTGCTTTTGCTGGCAAGCCATGTCTCATTGTCCTTCCCTTGTCCAAGATCTCATTTCTTTCCTGGCAAAGCAGTTCCTTGGACTGGCTGTATACACTAACATTTGTTTTGCACACAGAATGTGACTCAGCACAAGTAGTTTATGGGTGTCACCATCTTCAAAGTGTGTGTTAAAGCTGTTGTAATGCATATTTTGTGCTGCAGATGCTGGTAATTAACTTGATGCTCCCTAATTAAAAGTGTATACATTTGTTCACCATATGTTATTTCTGCACCATTTGTACATGTGTCACACCCTTTGTGTGAAGCATAATGAGCTCCATGAATAAAGCTCTGAACCCCAAAGCTCACCTGCAATACCACTGAAGCTTGAAAGGGTTTTAAAGCCACCTTAAAACCATTTTATGAGCCTATAGACCCTTTCTTTTAAACAGCAAACTATTAAAGGTGACATTAACACTACAGTATGAAACATTTTGGGTTTTCCCATTGCTCTTGAGCCTTTAAAAGCCAAGTCCTGACTATTAGCTACTGAAAGCAGAGCATGGAAAAACATTCATAAGCAAAATAACCTTCACCTTGCTTGCAGCAGACAGATGGCCTAAGGTCTGCTTTAACTTGAAGATCCACATAACATTCAGTTATTTTTAGTTTCCCTTAAATCCATGTAAAAAAATACTAGTTTTCCAGCTGTCCCACCTATGAATACTATGATTCACACAACCATTACATCCTGATCTGATTTCCAGATCCTGACCCACCTGAGACAAGACTATGGCTGTCTCATAGCTACAGGGTTCAGCAACTCAAAGGCAACCCCAATTTGAGCAGATCCTTGTATATTGGTAGAGATTGGAGCTGGGAGTCATAAGGGAAACTGCTCTGTTCTTAGCCCATTTGGCAGCTGCACCATCCACACTTGAGCCTCATATGAGACCAAGTGATAGGAAATATCCACCTCTGCATGCAGTAGCCTCAGACCTGAGACAGGACCATACTTTAAGAAGTGCCTGTCAGTATTTTGGGGTTATTCGCAGTAGGACTAGTCCAAGCACTGTGTTTAGGGCACCACCTGTACCTGAGGCCCCAGCTCTGGTTGGCAACAAAACCTGCTGCGCAAGTCCTTGCGAGCGTCCCAGCTCACAAAGACACCACATTTTCTTCCTGCTAAACCTTCCATCTGCTATCAGCGCCCCCGACACACACGGCTCACCCCCTTACCACGCCACTCTGTTTGGGACAACCACCACTTACCCACTAGCACGGTGATGACCTTGTTGCTGGCATACTGCTCGATCTCCCGCAGCCACTCGGGCAGGCAGCGGAAGGACTCTTCGCAGGTGATGTCGTAGGTCAAGATTAAGGCGTTGGCGCTGCGGTAGTAACTCTGCGTGATGGAGCGGAACCGCTCTTGCCCCGCCGTGTCCCAGATCTGCAGCTTTTGGCAAAAGGAGAAACAACATCACTACTTAATCTTCCCCACCCCCCCACCCTGCTTTGCAAGCACCATCCTTCAGGGTAAACCCAGTGCTTGGGAAAGCACTTAACGCTTCTTCCCTTTGGCTTCCCTTCCCCTGGCATTTTTATTTCTGTTCCTGCACTTGTGGATTGAGATGCAAGGCACAAAGTCAGCTGGCACTGCGGCTGGCAGCCCCTGGAAAGCATAGGTCTGTGGGTTTCCATGGGACTTATACTATCTTCCTCTGCTATGGGCAGAGCTGCTGGCCCAGAGTTAAAATGCAAGCACTGGAAGGAGAAATTAACTTTTTTTCTCACGCTTGAAGTCCAAGCAAGAGCAGTATCCATTCTAAGAAATAAGAAAGCCTCAACTTCTCCTCCAGCTCCCAAAGCTACTTATGGCTATCCTGAGATAACGTACTGATGGGTAGAAACCATAAGACTGAGAAGGGAGCTCTGCTGAAGGCTGATGAAACATGTTTCATCTCTACAGCTTATCCATCTCAGCCACTGCTGCCTGCCTTCCCAACACGTAGAACTGGTTGACATGTCCTTAACTTCTACAAAGAAGTCATGAGTGTGTCTGCCAAACACTCTAGCTTCAGGAAAACAACATATATTTCACAATACAAACTAAACTCACACTGTTTTTATAATTTGACTATCTGATAGTTTTTGGTGGGTCATCAAAACCTCAGTTCTTCAAAAAGGCAAAGAAAACATCCAAAATTAAAGTATTTCAACATAGAAGAGTATTTCCTTGCTTCAGCTTTTTTCCTTCAAGCACCCCTCCCTAGCATTTTATGTGCATTTTCCAGCCAGATTCCTGTGTACTTTGGAAAGAAAAAGTATTTAAGATTTTTTTTTCCATATATTCAGCAGCCTGTAAGAGAGAAAAAGCTTATTTTTGCCCAGTTCGAAAGCTGACCTGTGCCAGCCACTCATCATAACTGTGCTGGAAATGAGAGCTCCCAGTAGCAGCTTTCAGACGTGGGGTATGATGTTGGAAAAGTACATCTTTTTTTCACAGAGGAAGTAATTTGTGGCTGGGTCACAGCTCCTGAGCACATTTGTGCTTAATTTTTTGGCACAGTTGTATTTAAACAGCTGAACCTGGCACTTGCAATCGTGACACACAAAACCATGAGTGAATTTACTTGTACGTGAAATCCAGATAACAAACGAGTCCCTGTTAGAACAAACCAAACTCTGGCAGATGGAAAAATAGAGATTTTGTTGTTGTTGTTGTTGCTTGGCTGTTTCCCAGCAAAAACACCTACTGATTGAGCTCAGCTTATATATATGTTCCACATTCACTGAGAACATCTCCAAGCTGATAGAAACTTGACATGAATGTGTTCTTCCATTGATTTAATGTAACAGACATTGAAAGAAAAGGGCATTGCTCTGAGGGAGAGAGTTTCTTATTGGCTGCAGCCGTGAGTCTAAGTCTGAGCTGGATGCAGAAGGCCAGGAAGAGCCAAGAACCCCTAACAGCCATTGGTAGACTCTTTCTACACACAAAATGTGCATCTCACACTTCACAGAATCACAGAACATCAGAGGTTGGAAAGGACCTTCAAAGATCATTGAATCCAGCCCCCTTGCCAAAGCAGGACCACCTGGGGTGGTCTGCACAGGAGTGCATCCAGGCAGGTTTTGACAGTCTCCCAGGAAGATGACTCCACAAACTGTCTGTCCGGCCTTTTCCAGTAAAGTAAAGAAACTGTAAAGTTTCTCCTCATGTAGAGGTGAAACCTTCTATGTTCCAGTTCGTAGCTGTTGCTCCTTGTCTTATTGCTGCTGCTCCATCCACTTGACACCCACCCCTCTGCATATTTATGCCAAATAAGATACTTTACAGCAGACATTTTGCTTCTATATTTTGCTTCTACTCCGCTCTGGTGAGACTCTACCTGGAATACTGCATCCAGTTATGGAGACCCTATCACAAGAAAGATATGGACATGCTGGAAGGTGTCCAGAGAAGGACCACGAGGATGATCAGAGGGCTGGAGCACCTCTCCTATGGAGACAGACTGAGAGCTGGAGCTGTTCAGTCTGGAGAGAAGGCTCCAAGGAGACCTTATTGTGGTCTTTATGTATCTGAAGAGGGCCTACAAGAAAGCTGATGAGGGACTTTTTGGACTGTCAGGTAGTGATAGGGGGAGTGGAGCAAACCAAGAAGTGGGTAGATTCAGATTGGATGTTAGGAAGAACTTCTTCACCATGAGGGTGCTGAGACACTGGAATGGTTTGCCCAGGGAGGTGGTAGAAGCTCCATATCCCTGGAAGTTTTTCAGGCCTGGCTGGATGGGGCTCTGAGCAACCTGATCTAGTGTGAGGGTTCCTGTCCATGGCAGTGGAAGTTGGATGATCCTGACTTGAGGTCCCTTCCAGCCTCGGCAATTCTATGATTTTTTTTCCAGAGGAACCAAAGGACAGTGCCTGACTCAGCCTGCAGCAAACTTAGATGTTTCTTTTCTTGGGAGCCAGCTGATGCTTCCTGCTCTCCTAATGCTTGCACATACATTTAGCTTTATGCATATAAATTCTTCCACCAAGTACCATAAGACCACAAGTCCATACAGCATAGCCCTCTGCTTGCAGCACCGAGGATGTTTAGCTTTGACCACTGTGACAACTGCTATCTACTTTATGATGAGGGTGGTGGAACACCAGAACAGGTTGCCCAGGTGATAGATGCTCCATCCCTGAAAATATTCAAGGTCAGGTAAAGTCAGAGAGAGCTCTGAGCAACCAGATCTAATTGAAGATGTCCCTGCTTGCTGCAGGAGGATTGGACTAGATGACCCTTTAAAGGTCCCTTCCAACACAAATCACTCTGTAATGATTCTGTTGTTGGCTCAAATTTGTGTATCCCCTAACTACAGCTGTTGCATACATTTTTTTAATCTACTAGGAAAGGCCAGGCAGATCAAGAGCCCCCTCCACTGCACAGTGCTATCTCAGGTCACCTGTCAGCAAGCCTCAGTAGCCACACCTATCTCATGTGGCTTGCACATAGAATCATAGAATGGTTTAGGTTGGAAGAGACCTTAAAGATCCAATTCCAACCCCCCGCCATAGGCAGGGACACCTCCCATACCTTTCATGCTAGCAAGTACCTCTCCATCTACCTTCAAATGCAATTTTGAAGCTGGAAGTCTTTTTCCCCAGAAATCCATGATTATTTTCAAGTCTGAAACCCTTTTTAGTAAACAGCTCTGCTCTCTCACCCCAGATCCCAGCAGACGTGCAGGAGATGCTGCCTAGCACAGAAGGGGAATCACAGCTTGGGCACTGTTAAATGAGCTAACAGAAGTACCTCGTTTGACTGAAGCATCATTTCTTGCTCTGAGCTCTGACTCATTCCTGCTTTTCCTGCTCATTAAATGTTTGTTCTTACTACCACTGCTTACTCAAAAACTTTCAGCTACAAGATCACTTCCTGAAAGCAATGCATTTGCCTTTGAGACTCCAGAGGCTCATTCACATGCCTAAATGTACCATCCTAAAGCTCCTCCCAAGCTTGGTCAGCGTGGCTGAGCTCCAGTGACTCCAATTCTTTTCAACTGGTGAGGTCAGGAGGGGGACTTCGATTCAACAATTCATTATTTGCCAAGTGAAATATAGCTGCTGTGCTGGCTACTGCTTGCTATGGCTTTGTAACACACAACCCAGTCCACCACAGTGATTAAGACAGTTGCTTGGGTGCACACTTGTGCATTTATCAGACATCTGCAGGACAGTCACAGCTTAACCACACTGATGAGTTTTCATTTATCTTGTTGAGTTTCCCTGAACCATCCCTGCCCCTGAGAAGCCCATGTTGGCATGACTGCTCCCAGCTCTCTGAGGGAGTTTGCATCCTCAGCTCTAGCTAGTCTTAAAACAAGATGATGTCATGGTGACCAGCTGAATGCAGACAAATCCTCAGGGTGAGTTCATCTGTCCAAAAACCAGACCTTAGGTACCAGCAATGTTCTTAAGGCTCCACTGGTACTTGACAGGTCATTAGATTCTTGGAAAGGAGACATGTCTGCAGTGGATGGGACTCATCTTCCTCAAGACTTCTTTTCTCCCTTCATTGACCAAGACAATCTTGAGACAGCTGGTTTATGCCAGGGGATCACAGAATATTAGGGGCTGGAAGTGACCCCAAAAGATCATCTAGTTCGACTCCCCTGCCACAGCAAGATCACCCATACCAGGTCACACAGGAATGCATCCGGGCAGGTCTTGAATATCTCCAGAAAGGGAGACTCCACAACCCCCCTGGGCAGCCTGTTCCAGTATTCCATCACCCTCACAGGGAAAAAAAAAATTCCTTGTATTTACATAGAGCTTCCTATGCCTCAGCTTCCACCTGTTGCCTCTTGTCCTGTAATTTGGCATATTTACAAACATGAAAGAGGCCACCCCTTAGACTCTTGCCCTCCAAACTAGAGACTCAGGTCCCTCAGTCTTTCCTTGTATATAATGAGAATAAATTAATTCCACCTTCAGAGCAGTACTTACACCGTTTACCAGCTTAGATCCTCTGAACAGCTCCACTGGACCTGGTTGTGACTGAAAAAAGCATTTCTGTTGTCCAAGGAGCCTGGACAAGCAGCACCTCTGTCCCAGCCAACTGCTACACAATGTTCACTAATGAGCATCACAACCACCAAGCTAAGCACAGACACAGTGAGGGCTACACATGATCCTCACTGCTTTCCTGCCTGCTGCTCTGTCCCATTTGCACTGTGATGTGCTGAATATTAACTGTCTTTATCAGGCAAAGGTATTTACACCTCTTGCCCTTCACCTGGTCAAGGGCAAGACCTGGAAGGTCTTCTGGTCAAGGATTGTCATTGGCCCTATGTTTGTGCAGTTCCTCACATAGCAGGGTGGCAGCCTGCTGACATAACTGTGACTTTTAAAATCTATCCTAAACTCAGGAGCGTGCCACCTGACTTTCTTCATAAAAACCCTCTGTGCTGAAATACAGGTTTTAAAAGGCCAGCAAGGAGAATCTCAACGAGTCCAGTGTTCCCATCCCATCACTTACATAAGCTTAGAAATGGGCCTCAATATCACATCCAGCTGCTGTCACACCACTTCTGCTCTCTGATTTGCTTACTCCTAGATTTGATGAAGACAGCAAGGGGGAAAACAATGTTTTCCATTTTGGTGCCTCTGAATTTAACATAGGCAGAGTAATTCCAGGAGCAGCTTGGGGTCTCTGTACACCTTGATATCATGGGCTAGTAGCTCTTCAACACCACAGTAGCTCTAGTAGGGTTTCTACTAATGAAGAAAGTGGCACCAGCCAACACGTTTGGGCACTGAAACCCAACCATGGATCCCATTAAACATGGGACTGAACTCCAGTGTGTTTCAGCCTAGACTCTCTGTCAAGCGACAACTGGGCTCAGATTGGGCATTAGCACAGAACAAGGAGAGGTTCCCAGAAGCAATTTGGTTGCCATCACCCTATTTCAGAGGGTAAAAGATTTAATATGGAGAGCATTGCCCTTCTCAATTCAACCTGTTGACTGAAGCATGAGTGTAGTGACCATCTCTGCTTCTCCCAGATCTGTAGCTCAGTAGGAGTGGAAGATGAGCCATCACTGCACAGAACTGTACAAGTTTAGAAGTCTTCCCAGTGGTCACTGCAGAAGTTCACAGGAGAAGACCCTCATCAGGCATATCCCAATGTGTGCAACATACTTCTGCCTACCAGAAATGCTGTGAGCAGATGTTGCAATAAGGGACTACTTTGTGCTTTCTCAACCCTAGCCAGGCACAGTCTTAATGTCTCCTAATCAAGGACTGAGTTCTTCAAGATCTTCCTCCCACTTCCATTTTTTTCCCCTCAGGGTTGGTTCACTGTTACAATCCTGGTTGTAGAGAGGGGTGCAAAGACTGTTAGACCTAGCATCACCCAAGCCATGCCACACAGCCATGGCCTTCCTCACAAGCCTTCCAGCAGTGGGAGGGGTGCAGGAAGAAACCTCAGCTATAGTATTGTCACACAAGTTTACATTTAAAGCCATCAGGCTCCTACCTTTACTTTTTCACCATTTATCTCCACAGTTTTGATCATAAAGTCAACCCCAATTGTGGCTCCTTGACCTGGTGGGAAAAGTCCCTGAAAGAAAACAGGAGTTTAATTAAGTGAATTGCTGTTTTAAGAAAATATTCTTTCTGGGTGCAAATTTTTACCTTTCACCCTCAAAATTATTCCTCCCCTGTCCTCCTCCCCAGAAACTTATTTCCATCACATTTAGAGAGAAAAACTTGACATTTCTCCAGCACAAAGGTTACCATAATTCAACCCCAGTGTTTTCCCTGCCTACACATCCCTAGTCATGTAGCAAGTAGCTGACTTCAGGGGTAGAGAGAGAAAAGGGAAGAAGAATGCATATGGGAGGAAAAAAGAATCAAAAAAGGAGAGGAAAAGCCCTCCTGCTTCTGTGCAGCTGCAAGAATCAGGGGAACTGTAAACAAGGTCACTCCATCCTATTTCCCAGTACCCTGAAAACAGCATGAGCACTTGCATAGGATGAGATGTCTTTTTGCAACTTCATACCTTCCCTTTCCCCTCCACACACACACCACAGCATGGAAAGGCATTTCTGGTAGCTCCCAGCACTTGGATCACATCCCTGCACAGCATTTCAGAAGCAAAGCACAGAGTCAACCACTAACAGTGCAACAGCAATGGCAAAGTCTGGTGTGATGCTGGTGGTATTTGATTGCAGCACCATCAGAAAAGAACAAAAGCAAACTGAGGTGAAAAAAAAATAATTTCCCCCTAGTGTCTAAGCCTACAAAAAAACCTAGCATTTTGATTTCTCATGTGTAGGTCTATGAAGTTATGTTGATTTTGGGCCACATCCATCCCCTACAGCAGCTGCAATGCCAAAGCAGCAGAAGCATCCACAGATTTTTGCAGTTAACCATTTGAAGCTGCCTAGCTCTATTGGCACTGTCTGTCACAAGTGGTTGGAGAGTGTCTAACACCATCACAGCTTTAAAACTAAAATTAACCTGGGGGCGGGGGGGAATGCTGACAACTCCTAGTGGAGAGAACAACAAAACCCCCAGAACTTTGCTTTTATTGTGCACCATGCAAAAACCTTCTCTTGCCTCAGATCACAGAAGCCTGGTCTTTTTCCTGTTGTTGTGTGACAAAAAAACAGGCTGCTGTTTGACAGAAGACACTGGACTGACAGCCAAGGACCAAGATCATTATCTAGTGACAAATATCTGGGACAACTTTATACAGTAATAGATAGGCAGGAGAAGGCAAACGAGTACAGCAGCAGATGTGGTGGTCCCTATGACTATCACAGAGTACCCCCAAATCAAGAGCTGTCCCAATGGCTTTCAGAGTGGACTTCATATCTCCCAGGAGAGATGAGCTATTTCCAGCACAGGATCCCCAACAGGGCCAAGCAGAGCATTAGATGCAGATGTGCTGCCTGTGCCAGTATGTCACTGTAGGTGGCACACACAGCAAGAGTGTGGGCAACAAAACGCTTTGGAGTTGTGATGCTGGCAGAACCCTCAGTGCACAGCCACAAGCTCTGTGCTCCTGTCCCAGTGCTATCCCTGTCCTGATGTCCCAGGTCCCAAAGCAGCCAGACTTACCTGAGTGAAGCGACGGACTAAGCAGGTCTTCCCCACACCCGCGTTGCCAATTAAAACAATTTTGAAGAGGAAATCATAATCTTCCATACTCATTTACGCAGCTGCAAGAGAGACAGAGAGCATGACACGATGTGAATCAAGGCTGTGAGGAAGTGCCCTTTTACTCCTGCCGAACTTTATTCCTCCAAATACTCAGAACAAAGGTCTCCAGGCATGTGCGTGGCTCCTCAGATAAGGCAGAGGAGCCTTTCCCACTCTGAGCCAGGGCATCCACGCAGTCCAGTGTCACCTGCTGTGAAACATCAGCCGAGCTGCAGCTTTTGCAGTCTCACCTGGCTGCCCACAAATTAGAGATGCTGATATTCAGCATTTCTGCAATGCACCACAAGGCCAAGACAGCATTTCCTAGATTTCATAGAATGGCTTACGTTGGAAGGGACCTTAGAGCTTGTCTACTCCAATCTCCCCGCCATGGGCAGAGACATCTCTTGACTAGACACAGCTGCTGAAGGCCTCATCCAACCATCAATCTTCTTCAACATCCTCAAGGAGAAGGCATCCACAGCCACCCCAGGAAGCTCATTCCAGAGTCCCAAAACCCTCTTACTGAAGAACTTCTTTCTAAGATCCAGTCTAAACCTACTCTCTCTCTGCTTAAAACCAACCCCTCTTGTCCTATCACTAGACACCCTTAGGAAAAGTCCCTCTTCAGCCCTCGTGTAGGATCCCTTCAGGTACTGTAAGACAGCTCTAAGGTCTGCCCAGAGGCTTCACTTGGCTAGGCTGAACAACCTCAGCTCCCTCAGCTTATCCTCATAGCATAAAACAGAATAGAATAAGCCAGGTTGGAAGAGACCTCCAAGATCATCCACTCCAACCTATCACTCAGCCCTATCCAATGCTCCATCCAGGCTTTTCTTCAACACCTCCAGGAACGGTGACTCCACCTGGGAGTCCCTGGGAGCCCATTCCAATGGCAAATCACTCTGCAAAGAACTTCCTCCTAATATCCAGCCTATACCTCTTCCAGCACAACTTGAGACTGTGTCCCCTTGTTCTGTTGCTGAGACATTCCAGCCCTTGAACCATTTGTGTGGTCCCCAACTGTTTGTTTTGCTTCTAACTAGTCATCATCTCCCAAGGACACAGTGGACTTTGCTACACTGTCCAAGCAGATCATGCAATTTATTTCTGTTAGGGTAATAACCAGAAAATCCCCTGTGAGCTGCTCCAGGCCACTGCAGGGTACCCACAGAGCAGTGCTGGAGCACCCAAGGGCAGAATAGATGGGGAAATGAAATTTAAAACAAAACCAGCAGCATCGGCCTTAAAGTCACAAAGGGGTCACTGGCTAGAATAGTGAGGAGTGGGGTAACAGTGTGGCTGAAGGACATTAAGAGAGGTTTGAAAAAAAGACCAAACAGCTGCCATTAGGCATACTGCTACTACTACGACAATTTTCTTCATTTTTCACTTTCTTGGCATAGAGCTCAAATGGGAAATGAACACAGAGGAGGTACCCAGCACAAATCGCCCCCATCATGCTCAACCTTCTTGGCACTATGCAGAGATTGAGAGTTCAGCAATTTCACAGGAGATGAGCAGGGCTGCTTACACAAGGAAGACCTTAGATGGCTTCCTTAGGCCCCTCAAAGTACGGGGAGGAAAGAACAGATAAACACCAAGTGTCCTCCTGCAGCTGAGCAAGGCACGAAGGATAAGTATCCACACCTCCATTTCCAGTGCACCTAAGGGTGCTGCCAATACCATGACAACAGAAAGGGTTGGAAACCTTCAAGAACAGCATCACTCTGAAGAGACTGAGTTGGGGATTTTAGGCAGACTGAAAACTCCACAGACAAAGGACAGTGTTCAAACCTGAGTACAGCAGGATCCAGGTATTACACCTGGCATCAAAGACCTGTCTATAGCCTGGGGTAACGGGATAGAGGCTGTCAGCAAAGACTCAGATTTACAAACTATCAATTGATACACTCAGTAAGGTGATGGCTAAGCATCAGCACTTAACCCTACAATACCACAGAATCACAGAAACATTCCGGCAGGAAAAGACCCCCAGGATCACTGAGCCCAACCAATAAGCCTACTCTACAAGCTTCACCCTAAACCATATTCCTAAGCAACATATCCAAACGACCTTAAAATACATTTAGGCTTGGTGACTCAATAACCTCCCTGGGCAGCTGACTCCAATGCCTGACCACTCTTTCTGTGAAAAAAAATTTCCCAATATCTAGTCTAAACCTACCCAGTCTCAGCTTGAGGCCATTATCCTTTGTTCTGTCTCCAATTACCTGTGAGAAGAGCCCAGCAGCAGCCTCTCCACAATGTCCTTTCAGGTAGTTGCAGACAGCACTGAGCTCTCCCCTCAGTCTTTTTTTTCAACGCAACAGCCTCAGCTCTTTCAGTTGCTCTTGTAGTGGGTTTGCAGTGATCTGCCTCCCCACCTTTTAAAACCCTGGCTAAAACTCAGAAAAACACACTAGAAGTTAATAAATGAAGCTTTATATTTACAGCAATGCAAATATACAAGCAAATATTTACAGAAATATACAGTAAAAAGGGAATACAGACACCACACCCCTCCTGGAGACCAAAATCCCCAAGAGAGGGAAACCAAAACCCCCTACCACCTTTCCCCCTTTCCCCCAACTTTATCTCACCACTTGATGATAAGATTTATTCTCCAGGTCCTTTCTCAGCTTTGTTGCCCTCCTCTGCACTCACTCCAGCACCTCCACATCCCTCTTGTATTGAGGTGCCCAAGGTGTGGCCTCACCAGAGTGGACTACAAGGAGACAATCACCTTCCCACAGGTAAGGCACTGGACAAGGAGATAACAACCAAAGACAGAAAGCCTGGACATGAGTGGGGGAAAAATGTATTATGACATTGCTATCCTCAGGAAAGCCCCAGGTGGCTTTGAGGATTTTTACAGAGCTGACAAAGACAGCAAATGCAGCATGGGCAAAACAAGCTTCTCATGCTCAGCCCAAAGGCAGAGGGCTCTCTCCCACAGCCTCCAGAGGTCCTTCCTCCGGGCAGTGCATTGCCACACCGGGAGGACCCAGGTACAGACCCCAGTCCCACAGTACAGCTGTGACAGGCTTATAGCCAAATGGCTCAGAAAGCAGAAAATAAAGCCAAGGCAGGCTGAATCTGCTTTCCAAGCACCACCAAGACCCTGGTGGACCTGAAGGCAAAAGGGGTAGAAGACTGAGTCAGATGCTTCACATCTATGTGATCCTTGGCCTTTCCAGCAGTCTAAAAAAACCAAACTGGATAATCACACCAATTAGTGACTAATGATCTGCATCACATCAGCAGATGGTTAGCAGGGATACAGTTGAGTCACTACAAGGACCTGTCACTTTGCCTGGGCCAGTGACACAACACAGCACTTACCCTGCTACTGCTCTGCTGAGCTGAGGATACAGTCCCCTGCAAAGTGCCACTAAGCAGCAGTAGCTGGAGTTGTCCTGAGGATGCTTTACCCTCACCTTGCTCCAACACACAAGAGATAGGAGGGAGCCACGAGGTCTTAACACAGTGAAAGAAGAGAACTGTAAAGAACAGCCTCAAGAAAAAGATGTCCTTTTTTATGTTCCAGGGTTGTTGTTTTGTGCAATCAGTTCCTATCTCCACGCCCAGAGTGGGACTGGATAACACAAGTATGCAGGACATGTAGACAGTGCTCTTACAACGAAGGCTAAATGGTAACATAAGGTTTCAAGCTCCCACACAAGCCAACTTGAGGGGAAAAAAAAAAAAAAAGTGATCATGCACTAAGAGCTATTTCAAGACTAACAAGACTTACTCAGCACTGGGTAATTATCCCTGCGATGCTACAAATCCCAGAGGGCACTGCTCCCTCCTGCAGGGATTTCAGTTCTATTCTTTGTGCCCTAAACAACCCAACATTCACATTTATCTTCTCAGGAAGCTCAAAAATAAACTTCCTCTGCAGATCTTCGAGCTCAGAAACTCTAAATGGCTCAGACATACCCTAGAGTTATGTCTGGTCCCCTTCATTAGGCTCCAAAACTAATCATATGTGATAATGACCCCAAATGGGAACTGAAAAAAAATGAGCCAAGGCTATGAAACAAACAACGCAACGATGAGATTAAATGCCAGAACCGAAGAGACAGAAAGTTGGGGCACAGGAGGGGAGGAAGCAAAGGAAGTAGCAGGGAAGAGAGAGAAGCGATGTGGGTGGTGGAGCAGGCAGGTGAGGTTGACCACGGCTGCCCCTACCCCCTACTCTTCACCCCAGTGGGTGCTTCTCCCTCAGCTGTGCGCACACGGTGACCTACCGCGCTGTCTGCGCACACAGAAACATTGCATCACTTCGCCTTACGAAACCTTCTCCTCCTGCGAGCCAAACCTTTCAGCCAAGTGACCTTTGCTGCTGACTCAGGCTTGCCCAACCCTCCCTCTCCCCGGGGAAGATGTGTCTCAACCTCTGCCCGGCTGGCCACGGCTGAGGAATGTGCACGTCAGCAACACACCACACTTGGAATTCTGTGCTTAACAAATAAATAAGTAATTATATATTAATGCAGAGCGAAACTTGGTTGGTTGCTTCTGTTTTCTCGGGGGAATTTAGGTGTGGGTGTTGGTTTTGTGTTGCTGGGGTTTTAAATTTTTTGTTTGTTCGGTTGGTTTTTATTTTTCTTTTTCTTACTTTGTTTTCTTGTGTTTGTGGGCACAGGGCTCTGCCTTGCATCTCTGCAGCAGTTCGAAGCGTTTGGGCAATAGCTGCCTCATCCCACCCTTTGGCATGGACAGGACCCTGCAGCAAAGGCAGGGGCTGGGATGCCTGTCCACACCTCAGATACTCCTCACCACATTTGTTTAAAGCAGAAGCAGGGCTGGCTACAACACAGAGACACATCCTGTCATGAGATGAAACAGGAGCAGAGCCTGAGGCTGGCAGCAGGGCAGAAAATGGGGACATTATTTCCAAAAGCAGTTTATACTTCTTTGAGGAGACCTTATAGCAACCTTCCAGTATCTGAGGGGGGCCTACAGGAAGGCTGGGGAGGGACTGTTCACAAGGTCTTGTAATGACAGGATGAGAGGGAATGGGTTCAAAGTGGCAGAGGAGAGATTTAAAGGGGATGTTAGGAAGAAGTTCTTCACAGTGAGGGTGGTGAGACACTGGAACAGGTTGCCCAGGGAGGTTGTGTCTGCTCCCTTCCTAGATGTGTTCAAGGCCAGGCTGGATGAGGTCTTGAGCATCCTGATCTAGTGGGAGGTGTCCCTGCCTATGGCAGGGGACTGGAACTGGATGATCTTTGAGGTCTCTTCCAACGTAAACCATTCTATGATTCTGTGATTCCATACAGTCCACTCTCCAGCCTCTGCAGCTCATGGTTCCCCTGGGTGGTACCAACCAGCCTTTCTTGGGCTTTATTTCATGGTTCCCCTGGGTGGTACCAACCAGCCTTTCTTGGGCTTTATTTCATTTGTGTTGCTATGTTGTGCTCCATCAGACAGCCTCATGCATGGTCACTATGGGCAGAAGAAAGGGGACAAAATGGGTAAACTGAAGTGAGGTGACCATCCAGGGAGGTGGTCCCTCAGTAGGAATGCAGCCAAAGGATAGCAGGACACACTTTAGGCTTAGTTGGTTTTCTTGGGCAAAACAGTGCAGTAAATGGTCTTGGTATGTTTTCATTATTAACTCAAATTCACCCAAGAGACTGGTGAGATCCACCCAACAGTACAGGGGCCAGGTGCTTTCACCTCTCCTTTCCCCTATGAAAGCTCCAGCTCCCATGGAGGCACCTGAGAAAGAAGTGCAGAAGGCATAGGCTACCTTCCCCACGCAGTGAGCACTGCTGCAAAGGCAGATGCACACCAGTCTTTCCTGCTTCCCTCTGTGTCTTGATTGCCAGAAACTCTCCCACACTCTGTGGTCAGCAGGTCTTGGTCCTCTCTTTCACTGTGCCATGGGCTCTTCACTGCCTGGAGATGTGAGACAGCAGCACAGCTGACAGAGGAGAAACATAATTCCATTTATTTCTCCTGTTCACCAGAAACCACAAAGCAAAGAGTTAATCCCCCACAAATACATGCTCAGGGAATAAACTAAAGCATACATGAATATCTTATTACCCCGTCTGGTGACTTCTCCCTGCATTTGCTCCATTTACTCTCAGTTCTTCTTTATCCACTTTGGTTCACTTCAGAGTGTTTGCCAACTCAACCATTTAGTTTACCTTTCTACAGTGTTTCTTTCACACACTAGTTTGGATGGGCAGAGAGGGCTCATCTCCACCCCTGACCTGCTCCAGCCATGCCGTGCTCAGCCTCTTTGGGTACCAACAAAGTGGCAGAAACACAATGCAAGTGTTCATATACTGCCTGAGAGAGATGAATGACTTTGGAGTGATCAAGCTACCTTCCGAATGGATGAAACCCCTATTTTACCTGTTCCTCACCAGCTCTTAAACACCAGTCTTTATACAGAACAGCCAGCAAGTATGAGTGAGGCTTTTCATAGAATGGTTTAGGTTGGAAGAGACCTCAAAGATCATCCAGTTCCAACCCCCTGCCATAGGCAGGGACACCTCCCACTAAATCAGGTCGCTCAAGACCTCATCCAACATGGCCCTGAACACCTCCAGGGAAGGAGCAGCCACAACCTCCCTGGGCAACCTGTTCCAGTGTCTCACCACCCTCACGGTAAAGAACTTCCTCCTAACATCTCATTTAAATCTCCCCTCTGCCAGTTTAAAGCCATTCCCCCTCATCCTGTCATTACAAGACCTTGTCAATAGTCTCTCCCCAGCCCTCCTGTAGGCCCCCTTCAGATACTGGAAGGCTACTATAAGGTCTCCTCAAAGCCTTCTCTTCTCCAGGCTGAAAAGCCCCAACTCTCTCAGCCTGTCCTTATAGCAGAGGTGCTCCAGCCCTCTGATCATCTTTGTGGCCCTCCTCTGGACTTGCTCCAACAGTTCTATGTCCTTCTTTTGGTGGGAGCTCCAGAACTGCAGACAGTAAATATACCTCTGGCAATTCTCTCTCAACTCCTTTGCTCAGGGAAGATTTTCCAACTCTAGGCACAGTTAGAGGACACTCTACAAAGACAGCTTTGCCCAAATTGTTTTGGCTTATGGAGTCAGAAGTGGAGTGGGATACTTCAGAAGGGTAAGAATACTCCAAAAGAACAAAGCCTTTCTTGGTAAACCACAAGGTGTGCCAACCTGCCAACCTCTGCCTGGATTTTACCCTCCTTGAAGATCAGAAGAAAGCTCATAGTCGGGAGCACAATGAACAAACTTCATCTGAAGTAAGAAAAACCTTTCATGTCCAGAATGTTTTGACATCTTCATTTTAAAAAAACAAACCAGAAATAATCTGTTGTTTCTAAATCTCTGGGGCATATCAGTCCTTTTCTGAATTAGAGGTGCACCAATCATGCCGCAGTAGTTTACCTCTTCACAGGGTCAGGCATCAGCCAAAGAAGGGAGTGCATAGCACAAGATAGCTTCACCTCTCCCCACCAGTCAATTTCCTGTAGCTTGAAGAAGCATGGAAGGTTTCATGGGTATGTCTCATTTCTGAGCCATGGTTAGGCCCCCACTATCAAAACAGGTCAAATCAGAACAGGCTTACTGCAGCCAGGTGATGCAGCAGATGGCTACAGAATCATAGAACCATTCAGGTTGGAATGGATCTTTCATGGAGTCCAACTGTTAACCTAACACTGCCACATCCACTACCACACCACGTCACAAGCACCACATGCACATGTCTTAGTTACCTCCACAGATGGTGACACCACCACTTTTCTGGGCAGCCTGTTCCAGTGCTTGACAACCTTTCCAGTAAAGAAATTTCCCTTAATATTCAGTCTAAAGCTCCCTTGACTCAACTTGAGGCCATGTACTCTTGTCCTAGCAATTGGTGTCTTCTCCCAACTAACAAAATCCAGCTCCTTTTCTCCAGACTAAACAAACCCAGTTCCCTCAGCCACTCCTCAGAATACTTATTCTCTAGACCAGTGACCATCTGGAGATGCTTGAGGATTTCCATGTCCGTCTTGCACTGAGGGACCCAAAATTGAACACAATATTTGAGGTGTGGCCTCACCAGTGCTGAGTCCAGGGGCACAATCACTTCCCTATTCCTGCTGGTCACAGTACTCCTGACACACACCAGGATACTGTTGGCCTCCTTGGACATCTGGGCACATTGCTGGCTCACGTTCAGACAGCTGTCAATTAGCACTCCCAGGTCCCTCTCCACTGGGCAGCTTTTCAGCCACTCTGCCCCAAGCCTATAGCATCACATGAAGTTGTGACCCAACTGCGGAACCTGACACTTAGCCTTGTTGAATTTCACACTGCTGACACTGGCCTATTGATCCAGCCTGTCCAGATGCCTCTGTGGAGTCTTCCTACCCTCATGTAGATCAACACACTCTTCCAACTTGGTTTCACCTGCAAAGTTACTGAGGGTGCATGCAATCCCCTCATCCAGATCATTGTAAAGATACTTAAGAGAAGTGGCCCCAGAGCTGAGCCCTGAGGCACCATCCAGATTTAACTCCATTTACCACTACTCTCCAGGCTTAGCCATCCAGCCAGGCTTTTTTCACCCAGTGAAGAACTGGGTGAAAAACAAACAAAAAAAAACCCCAACCCTGCACACCAAAACCCACCAACAAGCCAAGAACCAAAACCTCCAAAATCCGTAATTGCAAAGACTTCTCCATGTCTATAGAGTTTCTATCTTTATCCCTAAAGTCAGGAATGCTGCTAATTTGCACCTCAGCTCAATCCCACTTCAAATCCTCCTGCTTCAATCAGACAGAAAGATTTGGAGCCTCTTCCACCTGCTGGATCTAACCAGCAGGTCAGGATGTGTTTTGATGTATTTACACAGTTCTTAATGAACAAGTTTTTCTATTCTTCATCATCCAACAGCTATAAACAAATTTACCTAAACATCTCAAGTTCAAAGAGCAGCAGTTATGCATACAGATACTTCACTAATCATATATGCCATACGAGCCAGGAAATGCAAAGCTAAGGCTCATATTTCAAGCAGAAAATTACTCCTTGCAGGCCAGGAAATTGCAGGGAACTCAGGTCTGGACATGCTGCTGCTACATGACGTAACTCAGGATAAAATATTTTCATTTCCAAAGCACCTACCAATCCAAGTGGGCTCCTGCACTTAGCATAAACACAAGCTCATGCCCCCTCTGCAAACAAGCAGTCAGGATTTCCCTCTGCTGTCTTGCCCACTTTCTTCAGTCCTCTCTCCAAGACTCAATTTCACTTCATTCACAGCGGAAAAGTGAGACTTCATCCTCATGAGAGCCTGGATCACCTACGCCTCTGTGCTGCTGATGGCAAAGCCACAACCACAGAGGACCTATGCTTTCAGCTTGGTGTGACATTAAAACTCCACAGACGTCTTTTCCAAATTCAAGGGAGAAAGAATTATTGCATGCACCCTGAGTTGCAAAGTCTGACAATTTCCCTTCTCCTCCCATCATGCCAAAGGTGCCTCTTTAGGAAGGGATGGTCCCTAGGTCCAGAGTGCAGAAACACCGTGCTTCTAAGTGTGATTTCTCAGGCAGAAGCACTGCAGCTTTTATCTTGGTCATGCATCACTTACAGATTATTGGTGGACACACCTCCCTGGCACATTTGGCTTGTAGTGCCCACTCACTATCACTGGCAAATTCAGGCTCAGTCCAAGAGGCACCAAGCAACCAGGCATAGGGAGGTGTGGGACTTTCTTATGCATAACAGCCCTGCCAGCATTGGCTGACCACCTGCCAATCATTCAAAAACCTTCACATATTTGGATACAGCTTGCTCTTTTTTCAAATTTCCAGCTGGAAAAAGCAGTATACTGAGAAAACCTCTGCCCTATTTGGAGAGACTCCTGCTCCTCAACCCTATGGCTCAGCATATTTCTCCTACAGAAACCAAGTGAGATGAGTAGGCACAAGTTCTCACGTACCACAAGTATGTTTTACCTTGCAAATACATTTCTATAAATAACAGAAAAGCTAAAACTGAGGGAGTTTGCAGCATTGACAGCACAGAGCTCACAGCCTTTTCCCTTGCCTTTTTTGCCACCAGGAAAAACCTGCAGCTTACTGGGCTACTTTCATCAGGCCGTGGCTCATATATTAGTTGGTCTCCAGAAGCTTATGCAAGTGCTATGAAAGAATTCACTGACCGGCAATTACAGATGCCTCACCATAAAAAACGCAAGTAAAACCAGCACCAATATCATCCCAAGGAAAATTCCAGAACAGGATCTCTGCTTTACTGAGCAGGAGGAGCTCAGGAGAGCAAGAAGCTCAGCTAGGGTGCTCACAACCAACATGAGAGGGTGCAGCCTTGCCATGACCCACAGCTAGACATCAGCTATCCTCCCTTCTGGAGATAACTGACTGCAGACTGCCCTCTTTGTCTGCCTGCCCTACTTCACAGGGCAAGTCACAGATCTCACAGTTAAGAATAATCTGGATTTTCATGTGCTCCTGGCACCCTGGGATGGTGAAAAGGCTACATGTTCATGCTCTCCACCCCTGGAGGGGAAGTCACAGAATCACAGAAGCATAGAGGTTGAAAGGGACCTCCAGAGATCATTGAGTCCAACCTTCCTGCCAAAGCAGGATCCCCTAGGGTAGTCCCCACAGGAGTGCATCCAGGCAGGTTTGGAAAGTCTCCAGAGGAGACTCCAGGCCTCTCTGGATAACCTGTTCCAGTGCTCTGTCACCCTCACTGTAAAGAAGCTTCTCCTCATGTTGAGGTGAAACCTTCTATGTTCCAATTTGTACCCATTGCTCCTTGTTTTACTGTTGTGCACCACTGAAAAGAGATTGGCCCCATCCACTTGACATCCACCCCTCAACTAGTGAGACATTGATCAGATCTCCTCTCAGTCTTCTCCAGACTAAACAGCCCCAGTTTTCTCAGTCTCTCTTCATAGAAGAGATGCTCGAGTCCCCCAGACATCCTTGCGGCTCTCTGCTGGACTCTCTCCAGCAGTTCCCTGTCTCTCTTGAATTGGGGAGCCCAAAATTTGACATAGACATCCAGGTGTGATCTCACTAGGACACATCCTTGAGGATCTCTGTGCAACCAAAATCTTTTCAGGAAAGATCAAGCAAGTCACAGCTTCTGCAGTCCTGTGTCCTCATTTAACTTTGCCACCTCCTGGAGAGAGAGGAGACTCAGGGATTCGTAATGCACTTCAGTGTCGGGAACAGCCATGAAAGAGAAAAATACCATGTGAAACAGCAAGATATTTTCCATCAAATACATCTGAGGATTGGACTGAGAGACAGTGATTATTCTCCTCACATGGATGAGTGAACTAATTTGTTTTCCACATTACTAAAGAAAAATGGGGCTCACATAGTACTTGCAAAGTAACAAATAGAAAATTGGTTTCTTTAGGAATGGAAAAACAACCTAAGAGTGCTGACATGCATGCCCCAATGTTTTAGTTTGAAAAAGAGGAGGCTGTCTACAGCTACCTGAAAGGACATCGTGGAGGGGTTGCTACTGGTCTCTTCTCACAGGTAATCACTGATAGAAGAAGAGGGAATGGCCTCAAGCTGCCACTGGGTAGGTTTAGAGTGGACATTTCCTGTGAAAACATTTTTTCTAGAGTGGTCAGGCCTCAGAATGGGCTGCCCAGGAAGGTAGTGAAGTCACCAACCCTGGATGTATTTAAAAGTCGTTTGGATGTGGTGCCTGGGGATATGGCTTAGGGTGAATCTCGTAGAGTAGGGTTATAGGTTGGACTTGGTGATCCTGAGGGTCTTTTCCAACCTGAATGTTTCTATGATTCTGTAATGCCACAGCAGTGTCTTACCAAACTACACACCACCAGCAGCATGCCCAGGGAACACACCATCTTTGGAAAACTGTTTCCAAGCATGAGAACAGCCCCCCAAGTAAACTTCATTTACTTACTGGCAAAATCTGGGTCCTGACTGCAAAGAAGTTCAGTGCAGCCTTAAAAGATGTTTATGAAAGTATGTGTTCAGATGTGGCTGAACAGAGAGAAACAATACTGTGTGCTCAAAACAGCACTGTTGAATTTGGCCACATTTCAGCAAATCATGAGACCACCAAGCTGTGTGCTCTGCAGCAACACATTTTTGTATGGAAGTGGTTAAAGACTCAGCCAGCACAGAAGACAGGCTGACTTCCAAGCACGCAAAACTGCATTGCAAGAAGTCCAGCCAAAAGTGCTGGTTTATCCACTCAAAAACAACAGCATTTCCCCAAAGGATTAAAAAAAAAATTTTTTTTTAATCAACCCAGCCACACAAAAACAACACCATCACCACTCCTGCAAGAAACACAGAAAACCAACCCCAAAACCCCAAACAAAAAACCCCACCACAACACAAAACCCACACACATGAAACAACATAAAAAGCCATAAAAAACCCAAACAGAAGAACCAACAAATAAAATCCCAATCCACTCAAAAACCAACCAAAGAAAAAAACAAACAAAAAAAACCCCCAAGCACACAACAAAAAACCCAAACACGCTTCCAAAAAAACACACACACAAAAAAACCCCACCACACAGAAAATCCTGAAACAATAAAAACAAACCAAAATTATTTCTTAAAGCTACAGCCAAACATCAGCTGGAACATATCTTGCATAGAAAAGCCAGAAAAGCTTCCTAAGCCCAGCTCTCTACAATGGAAAATCATAGAATGGGTCTGGGCTGGAAGAGACCTTCAAAGGAGAACTAGTCCAACCTCTGCCACAGCCAGCAGGGACATCCTCAACTTGGCTAGGTTGGCCAGAGACTCGCCAAGCCTCACCTTGAATATTTCCAGTGAAGGAGTTTCAACCACCTCCCTGGGCAACAAACTCCTGCATCAAGACCTGACCCACCAAAATGGAGAAACTGATCATCACCTTGTGTGAGAATGTCTCTGCCTTGAGACACAAGATGCAGGATGAGGCCGAAATCCTAGGTATTTCCTATGAGCTTATCAAGGTTTTGGGAGACAGCAGCCCTACAAGCAGGCAAGTGTTGGCTGCACGACCTGCAGAGAGGCAAATCCCTGAGGCAGAGAAACACTTCACTCTTAGTCAAGAAAAAAAAAAAAAGGGTTTGAGCACATAAATTGGGTAAAAAGCAAAGAAATCTACTGACGCACTACTTTTCTGGGTTAGCATAGGTTTGAGTGGTGTCACGGTTGTATGTAGAGAAGTTCTGATGCTGGGTGACAAGGCTCTGATAAAATATTTGCAAGATTAGACAGGTTGACACCAATGTTTTTTAGAAGATACGAGGGAAAAAAAAAAAAAAGCTATCATAGCTAAAGGATTCCAATAAAATATTTACAAGAACACTGTGACTGGAAGGAGGTTGTAAACATGGCAGTAGCGTAAGTATGCCATTATCCAGTCCCATAAACACGTTGTGAAATATGAATATGTACATTACATAGTTTGGGCTATAAAAGCATGTCCAAGAAAACAAGAGTTTTAACTACAATGGCATCTCTCACTGCTCTTGACCATCTTGTTTTGACTGTGCTAATAAAATTTTGTTTTACAAGGATGCTTTTTAACAAGAAAAAAAAAAACAAAAAACCAAAAAGCAGCTATTTCCACCTCTAATTTCTGCTAAACTAAGCTTGTGATTTACTGGGATTTATATCACTTCATTAAACCTAGCAGAAGTAACAAGTAATTAAACTTTGTCTAATCTCTCTTTTGCATGGCTGAGACCAGTGTCCAGAGGGTTGTGCTTAGCACCCTGTGGCTTGGGCTGCAGGGGTCCACGCAGCACCATGCACAGTGCTCCTGTGCCAGACTATGCTGTGTCACACTGTGTTAATGGTGAGGCCACACTGAGCCAGCCCAGTGTCCTTCAGTAGCAATGAAAAACATCACAGAATCACAGAATGTCAGAGGCTGGAAGGGCCCTTGAAAGACCACCCAGTCCCAGCCCCCTGCCAGAGCAGGATCACCTATGCCAGATCACACAGGAACACACCCAGGTGGGAATATCTTCAGAGAGGGAGACTCCAGAACTCCCCTGTTCCACTGTTCTGTCACCCTCACAGGGAAGAAATGTCTCCTCATGCTTACACTGAACTTCCTGTACCTCAGCTTCCACCCATTGCCCCTTGTCCTGTTGTTGGGCACCACCAAGCAGAGCCTGGTTCCATCCTCAGGGCACTCACCCTTGACATATTTATAAACATGAATGAGGTCACCTCTCAGTCTCCTCCTCTCCAAGCTAAAGAGCCCCAGCTCACTCAGTCTCTCCTTGTAAGAGAGATGTTCCATTCCCTTAATCATCTTTCCTTTTCTGTGCTAGACTCTCTCAAGCAGATGAAAACTAATTGACATATTAAGAAGCAAGCTTTTTTTCAGAATGGACAACAATACGATCCACACAAAAAGTAACTTTTGGCTCTTTGTTCTATGGCTTGGGAAAGATATATCAGACCTCAAGGCAGTTTTCCTAAAATATAATAATAAAAAATTAGCAATACCAGAAGTAAATGGAAAAAAAAAGTAATCAGGAAGATAAAAATCATAGAATCTTGTACACATTTGAGTTTGAAAGGACCTGCTATGGCCAGGGACATCTTTCAATAGCTCAAAGCCTCATTCAACCTCGAACTGAACACTTCCAATAACAGGGCATCTACAGTGTCTCTATGCAACCTCCTCCAGTGGCTCACTGCCCTAATCATATAACAACAAGCAACAAAAAAAAACCCCAAAAAACCATCTTGCACACTGTTCTTGAGTGCAGATTTCATCATCCATTCATTTGCTCTTAATAATATTCAGGTTCCTAGATCTCCTGAGGAGCAGACACAGTACCTAAACTTCCTCTAGACCAAACTCCATCTGCATTCAGTATCACCAAATCTTTAACAATGAGATGCACACTCTCCTATTACAGTTACATAGAATCAGCCAGGTTGGAAGAGACCTCCAAGATCATCCAGTCCAACCTATCACCCAGCCCTATCCAATGGCACTAAGTGCTCCATCCAGTCTTTTCTTGAACACCTCCAGGGATGGCAACTCCACCACCTCCCTGGGCAGCCCATTCCACTGGCAAATCATAGAATCATAGAATGGTTTAGGTTGGAAGAGATCTCAAAGATCATCCAGTTCCAACCCCCCGCCATAGGCAGGGACACCTCCCACTAGATCAAGTCGCTCAAGACCTCATCCAGCCTGGCCCTGAACACCTCCAGGGAAGGAGCAGCCACAACCTCCCTGGGCAACCTGTTCCAGTGCCTCAACACCCTCACTGTGAAGAACTTCCCCCTAACATCCCGTTCAAATCTCCCCTCCACCAATCACTCTCTCTGTCAATAACTTCTTCCTAATATCCAGCCAATACCTCCCCCAGCACAACTTGAGACTGTGTCCCCTTGTTCTGTTGCTGGTTGCCTGGCAGAAGAGACAAACCTCCACCTGGCTACAACCTCCCTTCAGGTAGTTGTAGACAGCAATGAGGTCACCCCTGAGCCTCCTCTTCTCCAGGCTAAATAACCCCAGCTCCCTCAGCCTCTCCTGACAGGGCTGTGCTCCAGGCCCCACACCAGCTTCGTCGCCTTTATCTGGACACATTTCAGTATCTCAACATCTCTCTTAATTTGTGGGGACCGGAACTGGACACAGTACTCAAGATGTGGCCTGACCAGTGTCAAGTACAGGGGAAAGATAACCTCCCTCATCCTGCTGGCCACACTATTCCTGATACATGCCATTGGCTCTCCTGGCCACCTAGGCACACTGCTGGCTCATGTTCAGCCTACTATCTACCAGCAGACCCAGGTCCCTCTCTGCCTTGCTGCTCACCACCTACTCTGTCCTGTATTGATTCTCCTAAAATAGCAATTAAAAAAAAAAAAAAAATTGCAAAAACCCAGATGCTGTAAGAATTGCACATGCATTGCAGAAACTGTATAAAACCAGTAACAAAACACAATTTAAAAAAATAAAATAACCCCCAAAATCACATTCAACTGAATCATGTGGACCAATAAGATTCCACCAAGAGAAACTCAACCCCTAATCCACCTCACACATACTGTGTCACAGCTTGAAGTGCAGCAAAGAGACCTCCTCAGTACAATTACTTGAAAGAGTTCTCTCCAGGAAAGAACAAAACTACTAGAGCAGTTCATCTACCTTCAGTTGGTTGTTTGCACCTGGATTTCAAGGGGCAGCAACTTCCTGGTGACTCAAGAGGAAGGTTGGCATTCCCAGGAAGAAATTTTATGTATGCCCTCTAATTCAAGAGCATAGACTACTACTATACTACAAGAGCTAGACTCCTACTTGTAATGACAGGACCAGGGGTAATGGGTTCATACTGGCAGAGGGGAGATTTAAAGGAGATGTTAGGAGAAAGTTCTTCACAGTGAGGGTGGCAAGACACTGGAACAGGTTACCCAGGGAGGTTGTGGCTGCTCCCTCCCTGGAGGTATTCAAGGCCAGGCTGAATGAGGTCTTGAGCGACCTGATCTAGTGGGAGGTGTCCCTGCCTATGGTGGGGGGTTGGAACTGGATGATCTTTGAGATCTCTTCCAACCTAAACCATTTTATGATTCTTTGATTCTATAGCCTAGAACTGCTAGGAAAAAAAAAAAAAAAAAAAAAAAAAAAAAAGAAGATTTTTTTTTTTTTTTTTTTTTTACTTTTATAGGAAAAAAAAAAAAAAAAAAAAAAAAAAAAAAAAGCAGGTTTGTTATTTGTATTTTTTTTCAGCTTACATGAGGAAATAAAGCAGTGAGCCTCTTTCAGCTGTAGGCTTCCATATCACAGCCACTCATGTAACACAGGGGAGCTGTGCATCACCCCTTTTGGCCACCATGATAGGAAAGGTGGGAACTGCAAGAGTGCATTGGTATTCAGGAGGGACTTTCTGCCAGTTCTGCATTTCGAAGGAAGGTTCCTTCCCCAAAAATGATGGCTTTTTTGAGCATGCAGGGATGAAGCAGTAAAATGAAGCTGAGCATTAAAGGCTCCTGATACAATGTCAGAGGTAATGCAATAGCATTGACTAAATCCTTATGGGGAGAGAGATAAAAAATGTGCTGGAGAAGACAAGGGCAGCTCAGAGAGGCTCATCCCAGGTCCCCTTTCCCTCCGAAGAGGCACTTGAATTCCCAAACTAGTGGCAGAAAGCAGGCTCTAAGTTTAGAGTAATGTGTCTAGGCTATTCCTAGGCTGATTCTTGCCCCAGTGCTCACCAATTCATCATTTCCTTGTATTTCCAGATGGGAAGCCCATTTAACTTGTAACATCATCCACACTCATGCATCCAAGTATATACTTCTGCTTTCCAAAAAAGCCCTGCACCACCAGTGCAAGAACTCTCCTAAGTGAGAAGCTTTTTTTCCTTCTAAAATTACTCTCATTTGATGGAACCCCCCCAGCTGGGATCAGCCAGCCTGTCTGCCAAGCAGCTGAGCTGACAGAATATTCTTTGCATTTGTGGAAAAAAAAAAAAAAGACACACTTCAGCACAGTTTTAACTTCAAGTATCTGCCAGAGAAACAGATGTTTCACAAACACAAATAGTTCAGAGTGGAGAGAAAGTGGAAACAGAGACTTGGGTGTAGCTTCAGGGCTGGTTTATACTGATGTAAGCCCTGCTGCCTCCAAAGGCAAGGTTCCCACTGTTACCCACATAACCCTGCCTGCACCCAGCCAGCTGCAAGGACCTAGTCCAGATGGACACACACACAAAAAAAAAAAAAAAAAGGTGGGACAGCAGAATTAAAATTTTACAGCCCTGGTCCCAGAATTTCAGTTTTATTTTAAAAGTATCTTTAGTATAATTAGTATCTCTGTAAGAGTAATTTCACTGTATTGCTCCTTAGTAAGATTTTTGTGAGGGTATCACAGGCCTCTTCATAGAACAAGGAACAGTATTCATGTGCTGGTTCAATTTTAGCTCACACACTAACACGTAGGCTGTTTTCAGTTCCCGTTATAGTCTCAGGTGGTTACAGTACTTCTCATTTGCCCTAAACCACCACAGATACTCATCTAGGGCAGCTATATGCTGTTAAAACCTCATTTCAGCTTTGGGTCAACTGCAATTCAAGAGATTGTATAGGTTAAATTTGACACAAAGAAATCCTGAAAAGCAAAAAAGCAGCTCTTTAGTGGGAGCATTCCAGTCTATGCTTCCTACCACCACAGGGACATTACAAGCAGCTTATCTAAAAGCCTAAACTCTGAAAGAATAGTTTTTGAAACCTATGTTTCAGAGACAGGATTTTTGAGATTTATTATTAACAGCTGATACAGTAATGTGGCACCTTGAGGATTAAAGAAGGCTTCCCCCCAAAAAAACCTCCCAACAACTATGCATCACATGTGCATGCACTACTATGTTGGACACAGCAGCTCCCTAGCCTCAGTAAATTGTCTTCACCTCTGTACACCTCCACTCCCAGATCAGCTGCTCCCCATCTCCAGCCACATAGGTTAATAAATTATTGCAGAGATCTGCAGATGGAAATTTGCATCTGGGGAGAAAGTGAAGGCACAACCGCAGCTTCCGCAGCACCAATATTCACCATTTTGATGTTGTCAATGTTAACGACCCCACGAAACGGCCCAACATCTCCCAAAGCATGGCACTTTTGCTCAAAAATATGTTCTCATCCCAAATACCATCTCTAAGAGCACTTCCAATACAGACATTGGTGTGTTATATACAGCATTACATAAAAATACAGTGTCCTTTACTACTACTGATTTGGCAGCGGACTACTGAAGTCTTGACCTCGTTGGGACTAACACTAGGAAGCAGAAAGTTATTTCCTTTTGTTTACTTAAAGTAAGCAGTAGCCACTCTTCCATAGAAGCTGATGCCAACATGACGTGTGCAGCCTAGGCAGTGCTATCACTGCCCTGCTAAGGACCTTCACACTCACAGCTTCATGGTCATGATGATGCGTCTCGGCACATCAGCATTGTGTTTGTGACCATTTATTTTTATTCCTTAGCAACAGAAAAGCTCTTGGTTTCTTTTTTGGTTTGTTTTTCTCTCTTTTGTGTTAAATCTATATTTGTTACCCCGGGGAAATTCCTGTGCAGAAGATAGCAATTTTAAAGAGACAGCACAAATGTTGGCACTTGAGCTTTGCTCACCATAAAACCATCCCCAGGTTTTCGGTTAGCATGAAGTGCTCAGACCTGGAGTTGGCAGGAGTCCTCGCATGGCCTGGGCATCACATTTTCTGCCTTTGCAAAACTTTGTTCTAGCATAAAAACAGGAAAAGATTTATTGGCTCATGAAGTCTCTAGGCCACTTGTATGATGCATAAAGCAACACTGCCAAGGCTCTGAACCTCAGAGGTTCAGCAGCACCCATGGGTTTCAATGGTTTTGTCCTGTGGCAGCCAGAACCCCTCAGCAATAGCACTATCTATTATAAAAGAGCTTAAAAAAAAAATAAACAAAACCAAAACAACTTCAGTACAATAGAGTAATTCTGAACTAAGACCCTGTTCTTACCATGAATCACGGAAATATCAATATCCTCCAGCTCTCTACAGCTCCCAAGCAAATATGCAAATTAAATCCTGCCTAATCTACATGAGAAAAACAAATAACACCTGATGTTTCCCAACTCTGTTAGCAACATGGCCTTAAAAAAAAAAAAAAAAAAAAGATTTAATCATAGGAAGAAGAGAGAAATCACATGGCTCGACAGTTTCATTGGTTGTCATGGCAAATGAAAATCCTTGACTCTACAACTTGTTGTCTCCTTTCCCCTAAAGCAAACAAAACCTCCTTTTTTTTAGTTTGTTTTTTTTTTTCTTGAGACTAGAAAAAAATGTTTCCCTAATAATTGCTCCTGAATCCAGCGCACACTATCTAAACAGCTGCTCCTTCCCAGGGAGAATGTTTGCTGTTTCTTACAGAGCAGCTCTCAGGGATCTAGGCAATTCAGCCCCAGCAGACACTCAAGCCCGGGTAACAAGAATCATCTGCTTTTAAATGTGGTGACTTCTTGCCTGCCAAAGGGAATCTGAACTAGTTGGGGGTGGGAGGGGGTCTCAGCTCCATGATAGCTCTGCCATTGAATTCCTGGGGAGGCTGCCAGCAGAGCACAGCCAGGGAAACCTGGCAGCGGCACAAGTCCCCTCCTCTGCTCCCACACGCTGCATCACCCTGGCATTTCTTGCCACGTGTCCAATTACAGGACTTTCTTCATACGTTCTCAAAGCAAGCCAAACCATAGATATTTATGCAAGTTTTATGCTGCCAGACAGGTAATGGCAGCAAAGATACCCTAACATTTGCTCCAACTTAGGCAAACCAAAGCAACTTGCACCCTGCCTGAGATACTAGCACCAGGCGTATTTGTTGAAGTAGGTTTTATGAATATAGGTGAGAGATAACTTGCATGTAATAATTTGGTCGCCAGAGAGCCTGCTCCTTCCAGCCACACTGCTTTTTGATTTTGACAGCACGCTAAATATCTGGGAAGTTGAGAATGTCTACACAGCAGACTTCTATCAGTCATTTCACCACCAGGTCTCCTTTGATTGGTTTTGCCTCCAGCCCTCTCCCTTCTCCAAATCCTTCTCTTCGCTCCTGGGTTCCAACCACAGCCTTTTGTCTGGAAGGAACAACAGGACTGTATGGAATAATGTTTATTGAACAGTGGTGTAAGCAATATTCCTCTGAGGGCTAGCTTTTGGGGTTTTTTTTCTGCCACCCCCATCTGCCATGATTGCACAGAGGGGACCAGAAGTTGCACAACCACAGACATGTGGCTGGCTGGAAAGCAGCTCCTTCTCGAACAAAAGCCACAAGTTCCTTCCCGTACATTCCCAAAAAAAGCAGCTGTGCACAAACCACACTGTCACACTCCAAGGCTGTTTGTATACACACACTGGGCTGCATCTGACCAACGGCATGGGACTCGGTGCATGCTCGACCTGCCAAGCCTTCATCACAACCGCAAACCAAACGATGCTCCTCACCAAATTTCTTTCACAAAACTGAGCCGTGGTCAGGGATATCCATGCAAATAAGCTAAAGGCAACAGGAGATACCAAAGATAATTAATTTGGACCCTTTATCTTTTGGATACAATGCAGAAGGAAGGTCATTCAGCATTGTCCTCTCCAGCCAGGCTGTGCCTGCAGGACTGTGGGCGAGATACCTCCTCATTTGCAATCCGCACGTATCAAAAAGGGGTCACTTTACACTGAGCAGGAGATAAACAGAATTTCACAATAACTTTTCAGCTGGACTAGATGACCCTTGGAGGTTTCTTCCAACCCAGACCGTTCTATGAAACATTGCGAATTGTATCACAAGCTTCATAGATTAACCCTTATTACCCACACTACAGAGCTGAAACATTGAGACTGCTGAAGTGACTGGAGATGAAGTCACAACCCGAGGCAAAGGAACTCTGCTCACCCAGATAAATCCAAACCTACATAAAACAAAACTCCAGCCAGAGTACCCCTTGGCATGCTGGCCCCTTCCCTGCAAGGGTGGCTGGCTTGCATGCTTACATCTCCCTCCCACTTTGGCATCTGGAGCATTTCTGGATTGCTCTGCATGTGGGTGGATGTGAGGAGAGATGGGTGAAGGAGGAATCATAGGCTAAAGGGGAGTGAAAAGACAAGCTGAGAAAGAATAAGGGGAACAGAAAAAAAGTCCCAAGTATAAATTCCTTTGATTTATACTGGGCTGACATTGCTGGATACCACAGAGTTATATTCCTTTAAGTCAAAGCAATGTGACAGTGCAAATGTGTTTTATCCCAACTAGGAGACATTGTCCTGAGGCTAATAACAGCTGGTTACACTCAGATGTTCAAGATCTTGACACACAATCCTGAAAGAAAAGCATTTTGGTGACAAAAAAAGAGACTGCATTAGCAGCTTCTTAAATACATACATACTAGGAGATTTTTCTTCAGGATACAGCGCAAAGGAGAGGGCACAGCCCAGACAGACCATGCTTCTAGGGGTACATTTGTTCATTCCTTGCATTTCCCCAATTTTATACAAAACTATTTAGACTCCTGTTGCGAGGGAGCTGGAATCAATACACTGAATCGACACGATTGACCCAGTGTTCACTTTATTAGGGACCAAATCACACTTTTCTCCCGTTAGCTCATTAGCAGAAGGGAAACGTGTCCAATTCTGATTCGGCCACACAAGTTCTGCAGGAGGTGTCCATCCTAGCCAGAAGCATACTAATTGGTTGGTACAATTAAGCACAAACCCATTCATTAATATTCATGGCAAGTTGTTATCCCAAGCCAGATGTCTCCCTTATCTCTGACTCTCTGTAGGAGGAAGCTACTTGCTATAGGAAATCAGAGGCCTCAGGTCAGGCTGTTTCACTCTACCCATGAGATCCAAGGTCGGCTGCCTTCTAGCGCATCCCAACAGTCTACCACCTTCAACGAAATGGACAGTCCACCCAAAAACGTAACTTGCAATTCAAAACTCAACATAAGGCATTTTCATTTAATAAAATGCAGAATTCCCTCTTCATGTTTCAGATTGCCATTTATTCCAAACACAAATGGAGCCTTACTGTCCACTGGCACAGCATGCTCCTACCAAGTATAAAGCAATGCACAAACACCAGCTTGTGGACTAGGGAGGTTATCCTTCCCCTGTACTTGACACTGGTCAGGCCACATCTTGAGTACTGTGTCCAGTTCTGGTCCTCTCAATTCAAGAGAGATGTTGAGATATTGAAATGTGTCCAGAGAAGGGTGACAAAGCTGGTGTGGGGCCTGGAGCACAGCCCTATGAGGAGAGGCTGAGGGAGCTGGGGGTGTTTAGCTTGGAGAGGAGGAGGCTCAGGGGTGACCTCACTGCTGTCTGCAACTACCTGAAGGGAGGTTGTAGCCAGGTGGGGGTTAGTCTCTTCTCCCAGGCAACCAGCAACAGAACAAGGGGATACAGTCTCAAGTTGTGCTGGGGGAGGTATAGACTACATCTTAGGAAGAAGTTCTTGACAGAGAGAGTGATTTGCCATTGGAATGGACTGCCCAGGGAGGTGGTGGAGTTGCCATCCCTGGAGGTGTTCAAGAAAAGACTAGATGGAGCACTTAGTGCCATTGGATAGGGCTGGGTGATAGGTTGGACTAGATCTTGGAGTTCTCTTCCAACCTGGCTTATTCTATTCTACTTTATTCTATTCTGTCTTCTACTGCCCAGCAAACTGTCATTAGTTCTAAAAAAACAAATTTCATCTAACAGAGCCCACCTAAAACAAAAACTTCTAGAGAAGTTCTACATTTACTTCTAGCCCACTCTATACATATTTCTATACTACATGTGACTGAAATTGGACATCCAGGACTGTACCACAAATCAGAGAATAAATGAAATTTTTTTGAGGTGTGCATTTTAGTAAGGGAAAAAAGTTAAAGAACACAACTGGAAGTGCAGAATATAAGAATTTTTTTTGGCTTTGATGATGACTGCTTGCAGGGCAGATCCCACATGGCTCTTCAGGTTTTATTATTCCCTACACGACAATCATTATATGCATTGTCCTAAAGCAGCACTGCAAGACCAAACCCACCCATCCTGCAAAGCTGTGTGCAAGGAAATTTTGCAGACACATCATCTCAAGATTTAACTTTGAAAGTTGATCCACAAAGCTATTTATTTTCAATCGAAAAAAGAACGTTTGCAATAACACAAACAATTTTGTTGCAGCAAAGAACAAGCAAGTTCCAGCTCTGAGCCACTTTTTCAAACCACTCTCTTCTCCAGTCTATTTGGTTTCTCTCCAAGGAAAGAGAATTCTTCACTTCCAATGTATGTTGCTGCTCCCATGGCATAAGCACTTCTGTCTCTGCAACAGTCATGTGCAGGACAAGTTAAATTGAGCCAACTTGAACTGGAAACACGGAAAATAGAAGATGCTTTGGTGGTAAAAAAAGGGTAAAAAGGCTTGCAAAACTGGCTTCATCTGGACTGGAGTATTTGCTTAGCTGGCAGTACTCTGAATTGCTATAGATGATGGTGAAAGGAAACACATTACAGCTCTAAAAAGCACAGTTTAAAGGAAAAAAGTGGTTTAAAGAAAACACGAAACGATTTCAGATCAGGATTATAAAATAAGGGGAAAAAAATGTTATAGGTTAAAAATACAAGGGAAAAAAAGTGAAGCACAGAAAGGTACAGGATGAATATGGGATAAAAATATGTGGGCAGATGCTGCTGGAGCACCACAGCACAAGAGCCCAGCCAGCAGTACTGCAGAGAGGAGCATCCATGCCCAGTGCAGCAAAACAAAAGCAGGAGAAAAAAACAGCCCACAAGGCACAAGGGAAAGAACAAACTGGAGAAAAAAAATTCCCTAACCCTGGAAGGACACCTGCCAGCTACCTACAGAGACAAAGTCAAATTCTTTACAGTTACCTCTGCCAAAAAATTTTAAATGCTCTGGTTTTAAAACTGCAAAGGAGAGGTGTATTCTGTTGAGACTGTGCACTGAATCCGGGAATCTGAATTCAAATGCTGAGCACAAGTTGGGTTCAAGTGCAAATCTCAGTGCCAGCCTGAACAACAGTCACTACAACCCCAGCTAACACAGCCCTCTATAAGAAAACATGCATTCACCATCAAAAGCACAAAACAACCCAAGACAATAAGGGAAAATTAGGTATTAAATGTCAAGTACCCCATTTGTGCTACAATACAAGGGGACAGGTTTGAGCATTGTTTTGGCATAGAAATGTAGGTTGGCTTGTGGCAAAGACAAGTGCTCCACATAAAACAAACAAAACAAACCAAAACAAAAACCTACAACCCAAACCCCCGAAGTCTTTGTAGCCTTTGGAGTGAAAAACTTCACCTCCAGTGGAAAAATCCGAGTTTTCACTCTGGGTTTGCTAATCCTCTGCTTTGGTTCACAGCTCTATTTCTGCTGCTCTGCAGTAGCCTCACATACTGCCTGGGGTTACAGCTGGCAGCTCCAAATTCTCACTTAAATTGGTTTGAGTTGCTTTTCTTGGCAAATAATAACCTCTCTTCCTTCTCCCATAAAATTGGTTAAACAGCAAGTGAAACTTCCCAGGTACTATGTGAGAGTTGCAGATAAAGAGGATCAGACAGAAAGCACCATATTTGCATTTACTTGTACATTGAGCACACAGTCAGTGAAGGCAGTGTGCACTCTTTCGAGCGGGTCTGTGTCCTGAGACGTCAGCAAAGTAAGATCCAAGCAAGGTCACAAACATCATCTCCTCCACCCTCAACACAAACGCACTGTGGGCAAGGATCCCGAGTCCAGTTGTGACGAACAAACAGGGATTAGGCAGACCCAATTGGATATATAATACTGCATCAAACTAAAATACTCATCTTGCCATGACAAGAACCAACAATTCGAAGATGAAGCTAACTCAAACATCAGCTGGGTTATTTAAGATCACAAGAGAATTGCTACAGACTCTTTATATGTGGCTTTTCCGCCTTGCCCACTTCTCAGACCGTTCTCCACTTTGTTATTTGCTACTCGTTGGTACCTCAGTGTGCATGGCAAGGCTTTTTCTCTATATTGGGTTGTAAAGGAGGTTATATGGCATAAACAAGAGCTGTGTTGAGAGAACACATTACAGTTTTTTTGGTCTATCACACTGAAAGAGGCCTGTGGCATTTTTCAAAAGGTCAGAGTCACAAAGCTTCACTCAACATTTAACTGTTGCATGGAGGCAGTGTATAAGCACACTTTTCACCACATGTGCCAACATGTGTGTCCTTTTAAAATTTAAAGGGAGAGCAAGTTGTGCACAAACAGTATGCACATTCCCCCCCCTCACCCCTCCTTCCTCATCATAAAGAATAATTTTAAATCTGTATCATACGAACACTTAAATCTGAGCCAGGCTGATGGCTTCACTGTACCTCTGTACTACACAAAAATCCCTTAATAGGCATTACTGTCCACATCTGAGAACTCTGTACACACAGGCAAGAGAGGGAAAAAACAGACCAAGTGGTTTGCCCAATATTAAACATTTGGGGAGTATTGTTGGACTATTTCACCTCTCCAATCTCCTTCCCCCCCATCACCTCCAACCTCATTTTGCTTTTATTATCCATGGTCTCTCTTTCTTCTTCTCATTATGCAGTTGATGCCTTCCTTTGCCCTGGTTCCATGCTCTCTACATGTATTTTTATGTTTGTCTGCCAAGAAAGGTGTAATAGGGATAGTATTTTTCTCCAAGAACCATCTCTGGGCTGCATTCAGGAAATTTTCCCTTTTAACTATCAAGCTTTGCATAAAACTTACAGCTACCAAAACACAGAAGTCTTTCTTCTAGCTTCTTCTCATCCTATTCCCTCCTAGCTGCTGGAGGCCAAATCCTCTGCACCACAGCCTTGCCTTGTTTCCAGAAGTGGACAGGCTACATATCATTGCTCTGCAACCACCCAAATTCTCCTCTAGCCACCAGTGCCTTAGCGTCAAGTTCATTCCCAGACTCCAGTAGAAATGCACTCCATCTTAATTTAACATTCTGCTGCCAGCAACTGAGCTGGTAAAGCTGTGAATGGCAAAAATATACCATTTTTCTTTGTGCTATCAGTTGGAAAGCTCCTGGACAGCAAAAGTTCCAGTAGCTGATACTTATCTAGGAATTCTTTCCAGCTTAAAAATCTCATCTTAAACCCTCTCCTCTCTTTACTCCAGAGGACAGCCGTTCTCTCCCCCAAAAAAAGCCTTGCCAACTGGCAGCTTCACTGTGCTGTGCATGCAGGTCATTCATGTGAAGAACTGTCTTAATCTCTACTGGCAAGGGAACTCTTTCCTGAAGCAGTACATCAGTGAAGTCTTCTAAAACCCAAAAAAGTCCCTTCAGGATTCATCCTCTCACATCTCAGTTATTGCAACTGTCCCTTTCTGACCCTGAGCAACCTCCATTAAAAAAAAAACAAACCACACACCCGGCTAACTCTCACTAAAGGGCAATGCTCCCCATCTGCATCTTCAGGGTTTCCCATTGTTCTCACTTCCACACCTCCCCAACTCTTTGTCATTTATTGTCACATTTATTTTACAACCTAACCCTGTCCTGCTAATTCCTCTCAATACAAAAGTCGCCTTATCCACCATGTTTTCCCTCATGCATGGGCAGATATTCTGAAGACATCCATCAAGATTTCTTCTTCTCAAATATACTTCTGTTAACTGATCTTTCATAGAATCACAGAATGGTTTAGGTTGGAAGGGACCTCAAAGATCATCCAGTTCCAACCCCCCCGCCACAGGCAGGGACACCTCCCACTAGAACAGGTAGCTCAAAGGCTCAGGCAGGTCTTTCCCTGTCTGTTTGTGACTGTGACCTGTTGTCATCCATCAGAATGCGCTAGGCTCTGCCAGGTGGAAACTGAGTTTTGCACTTGCACTGTTATTCATGAGGCAACAATGGGCCACAGGATGCTGCACCAACAGGCAGAAGAAGGGATCCTGTTTGGTGGGCCACCCTTAAAGCAGCAAGTCTCCCCTCTTAAGGCTTATCAAACAGAAACATCACATTCTTATTCCCATGCCACTCATTCTCATCTGAGTCTGATCCACACAGATAACAACAATCCTCCTCAGCTTCCTCTTGAGTCACCAGGAAGTTGCTGCCCCTTGAAATCCAGGTGCAAACAACCAACTGAAGGTAGATGAACTGCTCTAGTAGTTTTGTTCTTTCCTGGAGAGAACTCTTTCAAGTAATTGTACTGAGGAGGTCTCTTTGCTGCACTTCAAGCTGTGACACAGTATGTGTGAGGTGGATTAGGGGTTGAGTTTCTCTTGGTGGAATCTTATTGGTCCACATGATTCAGTTGAATGTGATTTTGGGGGTTATTTTAATTTCTTTTTTTTTAAATTGTGTTTTGTTACTGGTTTTATACAGTTTCTGCAATGCATGTGCAATTCTTACAGCATCTGGGTTTTTGCAATTTTATTTTTTTTTTTAATTGCTATTTTAGGAGAATCAATACAGGACAGAGTAGGTGGTGAGCAGCAAGGCAGAGAGGGACCTGGGTCTGCTGGTAGATAGTAGGCTGAACATGAGCCAGCAGTGTGCCTAGGTGATGCTGATAATGAGCTGAAAGCACATGGCTTGCCTTTTTGTTTTTTGTTTTTTTTGCAAATATCAGTAAAGCAGAGAATGGTGAGAAGAATATGAAGCATCAAGTGATGGGTCCTTGATATTTACAGGGTTTTCTGTGACTGTTCTGCGACTCCCACGCGAAAGCAGAAGTATCTTTACTTTCCCAGGAACAGCCAAAATAGCCATTATGCGCTTGCCCTTTGCGAGTGAACAAATGACCCCCATCACACACTGAGGCACACAGGGACCCACTTTACGGTTAGGATAAGATGACATATGTTCCTTTTTAAAACCCGAACTGCAGAGCAAAATGTCAGAGCCTTGGACAAAGCCCCTCAAATGCCAAGCAAGCTTCACAAAACACCCTGTACATCGGCCCCAGCCTGCAGTCCCAGCAACGCACATCTCCTCTATGTGAGAAATGCAGCCGGTTCCAGCGCACATCATGACACATATTAAGATTCAATTAATACATCCGCCCTTTAAAAAGGGCACACAAATTACAAGCCCTTCCTTCCCAGAAGATAGATGTTGATTACAGGAAGGCATTCTTGGTAACAATCCCTTTCCCAAATCATGGCAATTGCCTCGTCTATTTGAAAGGTGTTGCTGTATTTGAAGTGAAAAAAAAAAAAGACACTATTAGCAGCATCTGAACCACTAGCCATCAAACCCATTTGCATACTGGACACATTTTTTTCTGCATAGCACTGCTTGAATCCCTGTAACACCTTCTCAGACAAAGTGCCATTAACATGCAAATGAAGAGTTCACACTACTCCTTCCCTAGGTCCTTCTCAGGGCCGTACACAATTAAAGTCATAAGCGAAGGTAATGAGAGGATCAAAACAAGACAGGCTGGTTACACATGTCATGGTAATGCTTGCAAATGATCTCTCCTCTAATTATCACAATATTTCCAGGAGAAATCAATTATAACAATATGGATGAATGGCAGCCTAAAACTGAGAAATGCCCTGGATCAAACATTAATGCTGTTGCCAATACATGTATTTAATGGGGGGGTAAAGCCTACCAAAATTTAGAATAGATGCAAATTTAAACATCTAGAAAGACCAGAATCCCAGACATAACATACCAACAATATAAATTCATCCATCAGGCTACAACTATAGTTTGTGTTTTGTTTTTATTGTAAAGATCGGTGTAAGCATACAGCCAGGCAGGAAGCCAAGCCTCAAACTGTGCTTATTGACTACTGAGGTCTCCATTAGCCAGCCCAGGGTGCTCTAAACAGAAATAATGGTTTGCCCACACCAAGCCTAAAGATGATACAATGCAGTCTCTTGCCACTCCAGGCAGACTTTAGACGAGCGTTGACAAACAGGCATCTGAATTCAACAAGCTTCCCTCTCTTTAAATCAAGCTTTTGCAATCCTCTAGCCTGGCCTACAGGCTCAAAAGCTACAGATGGAAAGACTGTTTCAGCAATCTTACAAAGAGAACACAATTGAGACCAACAGGCAGCTGGGATGAGCCCCAGACCAGCACTCACACTGTAACTGTGGGGTTGATTGCCACACTTTTTGATTGGTTGCATCTGGCTGGTTACTCAGGTCACTTAATGCCTGTCAACCAAGAGGACATGCAGCAGCTATGCATTTCCTCTCCAGATGTTCCTGTCACAGCTTCCCATTGCAGCTACTCCTCATTTGTGTTACCCAGTTTTTGGACCTCTCTCTCTTGGATTTTAGAGGTTCTGAGCCCTTAAAGATTCAGTACTCAACCACCAAAGTTGAAAGTGCTCAAAACCTCTCTAATACACGTTCCCAAATTGGACACAAAAGATGAACCACCTATGTTTGATAAAGGATTTGACAACTTGAGCCTTGTGGATGCCCCTGTTTACCGTGTAGGGTTTAATAGGACTTCAGTGTCAGAATAAGCTCATAGAACGGCAGAATTATAGGATGGCTTTGGTTGGAAGGGACTTTCAAAGGTTAATGCAATTCTCAAGTTATCTGGATTATACTTTCAAGTCTCTTGGATGTACCAAGCAGACTCCAAGTGACTGTGCCTTTTTTACCTCCCTAAGAGGAACGTGTTACTCAGACATCCACACCAGCCTGAGAAACCACTGAAATCACATTGTTGTACCACAGTAGTTGAATGAAGACATCCAGAAATGCACACATTCCGCAAGAAAGAAACCCCTGGGAGCTAGCAAAGCTCTTTTCTGCTCAGCTGGAGTTGAGCCAATATCACAACACCATGGGACAGCAACAAAAATGTCACGTTTCACATGAGAGTCACTTGATCCCTAGAAATTGCTGATCACATCAAAGCTCAAAAATCACAATTCAAGTAGTCTTTTTGTCTCCCTATTTCCCTGTCTGTGTCACCTCAGCTGCTTGCAGTGTTACCTCCGCTTTGCTGTCCTCTCATGTATGGCTGCCAGCTGCATTGCAATATCCATCATGCAGCACCTCACTGATAGCTGGTGGCTGCTAAGGCAATATTTACACTATGGTTAGCATTACAGTTTATAAAATCCCTTGGAGCTCTTCCAAAGGAAAAGCCCCACGTAAATTGAAGTTATTATTGTCATCTACAGGCTAAGTCCTGTTAAGAATTTGCCAGCCCTCACCGTGGAGATTGTGGCTGTTTGAAATATCAATCAACATTGAGTAATAAACTTCATTAACATTGCCTGTAACACTTTTATTCAGCAGCATACAATAAATCACTGATGAATATTCAAGGCATCCCTCTGAGGTTATCTCCATTTTACAGATGGAGGCAACCAAGAGACAGAAAGTTTAGAAGTGATTTGCCTATAAACACAAAACAGATGCAGAATTCAGTTGTCTTGCCTTCAAAGTAGAAAAACGTCGTCTTAGACCAAACTGTGGATAGTATAGATTGATTTGTGGTGAATTTAAGGAGCCTGCCACTCCCCTAAATCACTAATGGCTATTGCCCCCAAGTTACAGCACTTAGGTAACAAGTAACACCTACAGATTGCAGACAACTGCAGATTCTCACTGCATGAAGCAGAGGCTAGCAGATAAAAGCCATATCCCAAAGACCTAATTGTGGATAATAAAATCCACTCTCTACATCAAGTACAGTAAAAAAGATTAAGGACTCCAAATCTGCATCTCAGGAAGGACCAGGAATGCACCAACTCTCCAGAGCATTAGACCCAGACACAACCAAATTCAATAACTAAACATCACTCGACATTGCCCAGGAGATATTTTTTTAAAGCCTTTTTCTCTATCTCCAAGAACTGATGTCATCAAGCAAAATAAGGAATACTGAGAAATGTGTGTTAATGAGATGGAAAGAATTTTTATGCAGTTTCACACATTTTTCAGCAAGGAGCTTGACATTTAAAGGGGATGGCCTGGTTACAAATGGCTACTCTAGGAACTGGTGCAAAATGCTTGCTGCAGCAATGACTGACAGCTGCAGTAAACAAACAATAATTCATGCCAGGTTCTTCCTTTCTGTGGCAACTGCAGAACTTAATGAGCCACTTTATTTAATATTTATTTCACCATCGGCCTCTTTTATTCTAACAGAATTAGCCTTAGCCCACAAGTGATGTTTTTCTTGGTTATTTCATTCTGCAAGTCAGTACTCAAATTTGGTTTAAATAAGTGTTTTTTATTAAATAGCAGCTAGCCACCTGCATGGCTGCGACGTAAATGAGCCTCAATGCACCGCTCCCAAAAAAAATTATCCTAGCAAAAAAGGTGAACTTTAAGATTGGCTTTAGTCAAGCAGTTTCTCAGTCCTGATGCGCAACAGATTACAGATAGCACTGGTATGAATGACAGGTCCATTGACAATAGACTGAAGGTTTGCTATGAGTATGGTGTAGTTACTACTGATGAAAGCATCTAACCATGGAGCAGCTTGAGAGAGAACTTTAAAAAACTAACAGAATCACAGAATGGTAGGAAGCCCTGGAAATTATTTAGTTAAAGCAGGTTTACCTAAACCAGCTTGCATAGATCATGTCCAGGCAGGTTTTGAAAGCTTCCAGAGAAGGAGACTCCACAACCTCTCTGGGCAGTCTGTTCCAGGGCTCCACTACCCTCAGTGTAAAGCTTTCCTTGTTTAGGCAGAACTTAGAACCATAGAATTGTCAGGGCTGGAAGGGACCTCAGGAATCATCTACTTCCAATCCCCCTGCCATGGGCAGAGACATATCACACCAGATGAGGTTGCTCAGAGCCCCATCCAGCTTGGTCTTAAAGACCTCCAGGCTTGCAACACCTCCCATGGGCAACTTCTCATGTTCTAATTTGTGCCTGTTGCTCCTTGTCCTATCACTAGACACCACTTTTAAGAGTGTGGCCCCACCCTCTTGACACCCACCCTTCAGCTATTTACAAGCATTGATATGATTGATTCCCTTTACTATATTCAAATCTTCAGTAGGAAGTTCAGGACCAGTCTGTAACAAACATGCATAATGGGACAGAGCAGGGGAATCTCAAGCATCTGAAGCATCTCCAGCACAGGGATGTCCAACAGATATTTCTCACAGGCCATGCTTTTGAAGACCCTTTTGTCCAGTGCTTTCTGGTGACATACAGGGACCAACTACCCACACAGCTAAGTGCAAGACAGTTTTCCTGCAGAACTGTGGCAATAGAACTCCAACAGGTTTACTAGAAGGAAACACTCTGCATCAGCAAGAGTAGTTTCTAAGGTTTACAAACATAATGGAAAGACCAAGAAGTACCTTAGGATCACAATATGGCTATGTTTAAGTTTGTTTTCCACTGTTGGGGGAGGAGCAAAAGAAACTTCAGAATTTTATGTTAGTGACTGTTAAAAAGACACAGATGTTTCTGCATTGAACACATATTACATCCCTGCAAGAGATGGTCAGGGCATGCCACCAGCCAACACCAGGTCACAACAGCAGACCTCATTCCTACAGATACCACAAAGCAGTTTCAACCGAGCTGCATGCTTATGCCTCTCTCTCCTAAACAGGTTGAGCAGAAATCTCTTAGCCCAGAGTTCAGAGTTGGACTTCAGACTTTCAGTTCATCTGATGAAATTAAAGAGTTAACAGAAAGATGGGTTTATTGGTGGCTTTTCCATGTGCACACACACACACAGAGATTCCTCTACCTATCTGAGCAAAACGCTACTACCATATTCTAGAAATACGAATACTGCTGCTTTGATATAATGGGCACAGTTCCCTTTTTAGAAGGAACAAATTGTTCAGAACAAGGACAAATGCAATAGAGAAATCAGGCACTGACTCTGCTTCTGCTGTTTCAAGTTTCTGGTACATGCAGTTTGGATACAGTTTTGCAATTTTTTAATTTTTATTTTTTTTTTGCTAGACCAAACATTGTCCAATAATCCCTCCATAACTACCTAATGCTCTCAAGAGCAAATATTTACAGCAGGTATTTTTGTTACCAGATACATGAGCAATCAGAGGGTGCCACAAGCCTTCTGTTGGGGACAGACAGCAGAGCTGTATCACCCGCATGACTGGTGTAACTGAAATCCAGAAGCTATTCACTTCATCTGAGTGCATTTTAGAAAAAAAAAAAAAAAAAGTGGAATTCATAGTGAATTGTTTAAACAATCCTCTCAAAGTGAAAGCTTTTTTTCTGCAGTTACGCCACAGAAACAGGGTTTAGAGGAACAGAGCTCAAACCCATCACCACACAGGTTCAACTTGCAGCTGTGCTACCAGTCAACCAGGACATGGAACCTAATGCTGGAACCAGCCATCCTGGGGTCTTCAGCAGCGCAGACAAAGAAATTCCAAACTCGCTCTTATGAAAGTTATAAATTATGCTGCTCCTTGCTTAGGTTTTAATTAAATTCATTGCCACAAATTTATTGAGGTTAGTGCCTTTTCTCCACAGAACATGCTACACAGATTCACAAACTGCATCAGGTTGAAAGGGATCCTCAAAGGTCAACCCCCTTGAAGTAAGCACAGACATCTCCAACTAGATCAGACTGCCCAGGGTCACATCAAATCTGATCTTGAATGTCTTCAGGGACAGGGACTCAACCACACCCCTGGGCAACCCGTTCCAGTATTTTACCACTTACTGTAAAGAATTTGCCCCTTATGTCCAGCCTAAATCCATCATGCTCCAGTTTAAAACCACTGCCTCTCATACTGTTGCTACAAGCCTTGCAAAGTCCTTCCCCATTACATCACATTACTGAAATGTAATTACAAGGTCTCTCAAAGCCTTCTCTTCTCCAAGCTGAGCAACCCCAATTGTTTCAGTCTGTCTTCATAGCAGAAGTGCTTCAGCTCTCTGATCATGTTCATGGCACTCATCTGGACCCACTCCAGCAGGTCCATATCTCTGTCATATTGGAGGTCTTATAGCTGGACACAGTATCCCAGGTCAGGTTTCACCAGAGCAGAGTAGAGGGGCAGAATTACCTCCCTCAACCTGCTGGGCATACTTCTTTTGATGCAGCCCAAGATGCAGTTTTCTTTCTAGGTTGCCAAGTGCAGATTGCTGGCTTACGTCCAGCTTGTCATCCACCAGTAACTCCAAGTCCTTTCCTGCAGGGCACAGAGGTGAGGCTGACAGGTTGATAATTTCCAGGGATCTCTTTTTTATCCATTTACAAAAAAGGGTGTAACACTTCCCTTCTTCAGGGACTTCACCTGACTGCCAGGGCTTTTCAATTATTATGGAGAATGACTTTGCAACTGTATTGTCCAATTCCAATTGCACCAGGAACTTTAGGGAAGATGCAAGAATAAAAAGGCTAATGTTATTTCTGTTTGTCTTTTTCCTGATAAACAAAAATGAACTGACAACCCCCAAGCCATTTCAGACCACCTGATTCTCACCTCCAAAGATTACTTATATCAGGATGGAATAATCTGATGTCTCCAGAAAACTACAAGAGATATCAAATGAGTCAGGATTTTTTTTTAACTCTACATTTATTTTTCAGGTATTTGATTTAATAAAGAGTTAAAAAAAAATTTATTTTTCCAAGTGCAGTCGTCTCTGCTCAAGTTCAGCAGCCATTATAACTAAGCTTGACTAGCCAGTGTTGGAGAACATGAAATTTAGAACTCCCTTCTGCCACCAAAAAGCAACAGAAAAATAAGACCACACAGCATGTAAGTCCCTTAAGGGATTTCTTGAGGTCACTAACAAGTACCCAGGTTGTCCAAGGAATAAATTTATATACAAGCATTTTTTGAGGAAAGGATGTTATTTCAAGTAAATATTCTCATGCTGCAGCCACAACTGTGATGAAAACACCATGCATTAGAGCCTGGAACCATAAGTGATAGCACCAAGGAGAACTTCTCACTAATTAGACATGAAGCTGGATTCCTTAAAAAAACTTGTTAGATAAAAATCCTTGACTGATCTATTTTCCATTACTCTGCATTCAAGCAATGAAATTTAAATCACAGAGAAGTGCTAATGACTATTTTTCAAGTCAGCTTTTCATTACTGAAAGCATTCTTTGCAACACAGCATAGTCCAAATCTCCTTTCTAATCCTGGCAACCCCTTTCACTTGTTCTTTGATCAACCATAAATCTGAATGTTTGCATTCACCTGCTCAACTCAAGGTGTTGATCTACATCCTGAGCATGGATCTAGGATTTCTTTTCTGGAGCACAGATTTTTCTTGGATCTCCCACCACTTTTGTAGATATAGATGAATGGGTAAGTAGAACAAGGGAGTGACAGAAGACCAGAGAGGTTCACAGAATTAACCAGGTTGGAAAAGACCTTTGAGATCATTGAGTCCAACCTATCACCTAACACCTTCTAATTAACTAAATCATGTCATGAAGTGCCTCATCCAGTCTCCTTTTAAACACCCCCAGGGATGGTGACTCCACCCCCTCCCTAGGCAGCCCATTCCAATGGCAGATCACTCTGTGAAGAACTTCTTCCTAACATCCAGCCTAAACCTGCCCTGGCACAGGTTGGTCCAAAATACTCTGGAAAACACATGGAAGTGACTGCTACTGTGGGATGCAAAAGTCTCATATACAAGATTAATTTTCTTCACTGCTACCAAAAAACTGGCATCGAGACTCAGCACCAACCTATGGGATGGTAGTTCCATGATGATTCTCTGTCACAAACAGCAGGCTGGATTTAAATAAAGAAATACTCCCACCTTAAATGCACACATGGTGCACTTGAAGTAATTTACTTTTTTGATTAATAATTTTTAAAAAAAAGTAGAATGTAGTTTTTGGTAATTTCATTTCAGAGAAGAGGGAGCTCAACACGGCAATGGGCTGGGCTGCTGAAGCCCTCCATTAAGTTCTGCTCCCTTTGGAGAGCATCTTTAGCAGGACAGTTATCCAAACACTGCTTGACTTCTGTACACTTTGGCACTTCTAATACATTTTTTCCCCCTTCCATTTCAAATCCACCCTGCAGTATACAGTCTTTTGAGAACCATGTGCAAGTTCTTTCTTTTTTTTTCATGCCAGCACAGCCCTTCCTCTTCTCTTCTTCCTTTTCCCATTACTCTTTCCAAAGTCTGAAAGAAAACATTATTCAGATACTTAAAGGTCACAGTTAACTTTTTTAGTTCAGCACTACCTAAAAGAAAGCATTTCTGCTAAAAGGGGAAAAAAAACCTAAATGGTATGCCATGGCCTTTAAAAGGATAGCAGTAGATTTCCATGAGGTTCCATTAAGGAGGACCTCATAGAAGGTTTTCTCCTCCACATGAGTATTCCTTAATTATCTGAAGAAATTAATAGCTAAGCTAGTTTAGATAGGTGGGTTTAATTTTGTCTGAAGCATATCGGGGAAGAGTGCAGCTCTGCAGACAGAGAGCTCAGTGTAGTGAGAGCAGTCACTCCAGGAGAGGCAAAATGACAAAAAGCAATTCAGTCTCAAGCTGCTTGCAACCTAAATACCTATCCCCCAGCTCAAAGCAACAAAGCTCTCTAATGATTTTTATCTACGCAAGGTGAAATCAAATGACACTACAACACAAATCTCACTAATTCCTTATTCAGGGCCAAGGTTTAATAGCACAGATTAGTTATGAAACTGCTGTAACAGCAACAGACTTTAATGTGGTCTTGACACTGACAATAATTTTAAGGGACAAGTTCATCCTTGTTCTGCCCTAATTAATTCAACATATTAGCACCAGAGGAATATTTGACTCAACCTCCCTCCCCCCGCCCAAGTTTAAATTCATGATTTAAGCAGAGGCTGACCAAGAGGCACCAGGATTATATGACAAGCATGACGGATCAGTTGTTTCACGTTGTAAGAGCCATTAGAAATAAAGTGAGGATTTAGTTAGTTATTGACAGAATCACTGGGGGAGCAGGAAGCTAAATGACTTGCTGTAAAATGAAATTACAGAAACTGGAGAGTCAATCAAAACACTGCCTTAGGTCATCTCATCACTTCCAGCTATGGCAGGGTTGTTGCTCAGTGTCCCTACCCCAAGGGTTGATGTTTTTGGTGTTGGAAATCCATCTGCAAGACGTAAGATTGTTTTATTCTCTCTTAATTCTCTTGCTGTGAAGTCTTGCGAGCATCCATATGGGCTTCCTGGTTTAAACAACCTCATCATCGGGAGGTATATCCACTCTGTGCCACGTTCTGCACTCCTGCCATGCCAGCCACACTGTTGCAGTGAACCTCCTGAACTTCTGCATTGCCTGGGAGGTGATTTGGCAATACACAAGAACTTGCTCATAGCATACTCCCCACTCCTCTTTCTGTACTTGCCAAGAGCAAGGCTTGAACTAAGACTGTTGGCCTGCCCTAAAAAATACCCAAGGACAATATTCCCTAACATCAGAAAAGGAATTTATCCAGTTCAACTACAATTTCTTCTTTGGCTATATTTTATGTAAAAATAAGGAAATGCAAACAACCTCAAACTCCAGCACCAACAAACTTAGCTGCAGATACATCTGTCTAGGACACATCCCAAAACTTAATAGAAGCATCTGAAATTGCCAATTGATGGTTCTCACAGGGAGTACTAAACAAGGGCAACTCCAGAGCTAAAACTTCAGAAGCTTTGCAACTTCTGGTGGAGAGCCCCAATGCTCTATCTCAGGCTGCAAGTGACATCTACCACCTGCAGCCGGGCTTGGGAAAAAGAGGAACATGTTGTCCAGGTCAGCAAAGACAAGAAAGCTCTATCATGGGAAGGTGACAGAAGTTCGACTTTCTTGCAGACACCTTCCCTCCCCGTGCCTGTTTGGGAAGTGATCAGTTCCCCCCAGAGAACCTTCTTAGAATCATAGATTTGTTTTGTTTGGGATAGACTTTTCAGATCATCAAGTCCAACCTAACATTACCAAGCCACAAATAAACCATGTACATCAGCAGCACATCTATCAGGCTTTTCAATACCTTCAGGGATGGTGACACCAGCACTGCCCTGGGCAGACTGTTGTGCTTTATAAACCTTTTGGTAAATATTTTTTTCCACATGTCCAACCTAAGCCTCCCACGAAGCAACTTGAGGCCATTTCCTCTCATCACTCATTACTTAGGAAAAGAGATTGACACACACTTTGCTACAACCTCCCTTCAGGTAGCTGCAGAGAGGAATAAGGTCTCCCCTCAGCCTCCTTTTCTCCAGGCTGAATAATGCTAGTTCCTTCAGCTGCTTCTCATAAGACTCCTCATCAGCTTCACTGCCTTTCTTTGGACGTGCTCCAGCACCTCTGTGTCCTTATGGTGAAGAGTCCAAACCTGAACATAATATTTGAAGCCCACCCACCTTCTCCCTACAGAAACTCCAGTTGCCCCATCAGACCCCATGTCCAGGTTACAAAAATCACTGTCCTCTCATAGCTCAGCTTTAGAGCACAGGAAAAAAAAAGGATGCTTAAGAGACAGCAAGCCTGTCCCAACTATAGCTCTTCCCAATACACTTCATTTCATCAATTTTTGGCACACATCCCAAACATCGCCCGAGGTTAGGAGACACCCCAGCATCCCAGGACAGCTTAAACCTCCTTCTACAGTAGTTCTGGGATGGGCAGATAAAGCAAATTCACAAAGGTGTGACTTCCGGCTTTTCTAAGAAGTCAATCAATGGCATCAAAGTCAGTATGATTAAAAAAGGACTAATTAAAAAAAAATTAAAATACCAACAACTGTATAGGGTATGACTACCAGGGCATCTAGTCCTGAATCCCCTTTCAGGCATTGGACATGAGCAAGAAATTGGGGTGGGGGGGAACTGGTGAGGGAATGAGTGAGAAGGGAAAGACCAGAGGAAATACTTAGAGATGTCTTCTTGGGACAGTCTCTTTGTTTCCAGCAATTGGCATCTTGGGGACCACTTGAATCACAGTAGATGCATACATTGCATTTAGGTCTTTGCAAGATCAGGACTCAAATGACTCCAGAGGAAGAGCCCCTTAGCTCATCTGTGCTTTTTCACAGCAATCACTCATCTATTGTGCAATTTGCAGCTTTCTGTCCATTTTTGTGTGTCCATATTTCTGTTGCAGCAAGGCAAAATTTCATCTTACAATAGCGCAGATTTCTGAGGTACGTTTGTAATCCTCTCCTTGCTGCAGCACAATATAGCTTGAAAATGCTAGCACGAATTGTCACAAATCTTTCTAAATCCAACAAATGTAATAAATGTGGAAAAAATAGCGAAACAAGCATAAATACAACACACATTTGTAAAGACCTATATAAACGTGAAGCAGAACCAAAAGAGACACATCAGAAAGATGGCATTACTTAAATACAAAATCTCTGGCCATGGAATCCTTGCTTGTTTTTCCCAATTTCTGTATCAATATTTCTCAAAACAATTCCCAGGTTACTCTTTCAAACTATCACTTCATTTCCTATGCCTTCTCTCCATAGCTAACAAAATCACTGCTGTAAAACTTCTCCTTTTACAGCCAAGATGGGAAGCCCTCTATTAGATTATCCATTCCCTCCCTTGTAAAATAAAGAGCAAAATGCCATTCCAGGAAATAAAAATGTTTAAAAAAAGACCAACCAAACAAAGGCAACTTCTGCACACACTGCTGTTCTTCCCCTCTGAGTCAGTAACAGAGGAAGGAAGGAAAAACAGATAAAACAAATCCAAGGAGGAGGTGTGGATGCAGCATGTTTGCTCCATTGGAAGAGGGGAGGCTGCAAAGCATTGTGCATTGCGTAAGGACAGCCCAACCACCGACCGCCTTGGTGTTTACAAACACTTTGATCAAACCAAACAGGGAGTTTCATTGTCCCCACTGCACTCATGTCACTTGTCCCCCTGTGCTGCGATTCCAGGCAAAGTCTGCCAGAGGACACACAGTACCAGTTACACAAGAGAAGTGCAGAAGCAAATTATGCAGCAGAGGGAAAGAAAAAAAATAATAACTACCAGCTCAGCTGCATACTCTTCCTGCTCTCAGAACAGCCCCCAAGTCAGGCTTTGGAGTGGATTAACTTTAAAGGACACAAAAAGATGCTGCCAGATTTGAGGCAAGCAGGACCCGTCTGTGTGCATGCATTTCACTGCCACCAGCACAAAAGTAGATGTTTGGGGTCCACAAGTGCAATTGCAGCAATAACATCGTTGTAGAGGGGGACAAATCTTCTGATGTTATGCACCAAGCAAAAAAAAAAAAATCATTTTAGTATCTTGCATTAATATCATAGCACCGTTCAAGTAATGATCTGAACAGCACATCACAAACAGCAAGGGAAAGAAATAAAACAAACATACAAACAAACAAAACCACCAAAAAACAACCCACGCTGAAACGAAGCTCCGCTGAACCACAAAGTTGTGTTACAAGTTTAAAATGCACCCACTTTTTGTATTTACAATAAAAGGGAAGAAGTCCAGAGTGAGAGTTTGGGAGCTAAAATAAACCATCAGACTGTCCAACTGAACAGTTTTAAAGACGTACACTCATGATACGATTTAGAAAAGAAACCTGGACCAAGCACAAAATCAGAATGGAGAGTCAGTTCGATTCCTACCGAGGTGTCAAAGCACAGAAGCCATACGACGTAGCAACCAGCTCCCCAAAAATCATCCTAAACCACACCTCGCTTACTTCACTTTTTAAAAGATTCGTTTTACCCCCGCAGGAGCCCCAAGTCTCGGAGGCGCTCAGCAGCACTTAACTGCAGCAATGAAAAATCCATCTTATTTCCCGCTGTTACACAGTGTAGAAGACAAACGGGACAGGGTTGCCCTGCGGTGTCCGCTGTCGAGGACCGCGGTACCTCAGGGTGCCTGGAGCATCCCGGAGTTGTGGGAGTTCGGCGCTGGCTGCGGGACGCGCTGTGCGCCCGCGGAGCTGTCGCCGCGGAGGGGATACACCTGCCCGCTGGGCCCGAGGAGCGGAGAGGGCAGCTCAGCTCCGCTGGTCTCTGGTTTATGGACGCTTGGGAGATTCCCCACACACCTTTTTCTTTT
>VWZI01000799.1:133841-157252 GCA_013396835.1 Psilopogon haemacephalus | reverse complement strand
GGCTGAGCACAATGAACGACGGCGCGCCCCCGCGGCCGCCCGCTGGGCAATGACATCACCCCTCTCGCCGCCGGGGCGGGGCGAGGGGCCGCACCGCCTCCTCCCCATTGGCTGGCTCCCCGTCGCCGCAAAGATTTTTGGGACTTGTTGTTTTTCGAAGGCAGAGAGTAGGCTACGGCTCGCGGAGCCGAGACTCAATTTCCCGACAGGTCCCGCGCTGCGCGGCCGCATTGGAGNGGCTGAGCACAATGAACGACGGCGCGCCCCCGCGGCCGCCCGCTGGGCAATGACATCACCCCTCTCGCCGCCGGGGCGGGGCGAGGGGCCGCACCGCCTCCTCCCCATTGGCTGGCTCCCCGTCGCCGCAAAGATTTTTGGGACTTGTTGTTTTTCGAAGGCAGCGAGTAGGCTACGGCTCGCGGAGCCGAGACTCAATTTCCCGACAGGTCCCGCGCTGCGCGGCCGCATTGGAGCGGGAGGGAGGAAGGGCTGTGGGGGCGGAGGTGGGCGCCATGTTGATGGTGCGCGATGCGTTTAGCTACGGAGAAGCGGACGGGGAATCTGGTTAAGATGTCGGAGAAGAGGGAAAGTGGGAATCGGGTTCTGGTTGAGGGTGTAGTAAAAGTCTTGCAGGAGGGGGTGGGAGGGTGCGACGAGTTGTGGAGGGCCTTGAAGGACATGTCGTGACTCGTTGTCCCGCGGTACTGGTTGTCTCTTGATACAGCGGTGCTTTTCCATGGCGGGAGTGAGGTGTGGGATAAGGACCAGGTTTCGGTGCTCGTCCTCTCTGCAGGCCAGGAGGGACCCCTTGCGACGCTGCTGGCGGGGCCCTATGGCAGGCGGACCACGGCGGCGTGGAGCTGAAGTGGGTGTGCGGAAGGTGGCTGTGTCGGGGTTGGGTGTGATGGTGCGCGAAAGTGGCTCCTGGTCGCGGTCGTAAAGGCAGGAGGTTTCGGTACCTGTAAGGGTAGGGATGGTGCTCGTTTTGGAGGAGGAGGCGGTTGGGCATGGTGCGGGTAGCCTAGGGGGCTCCGATGGTTCTCGGGAGTTGTACCTTTTACCCCTGCAGGGAAGAGGGCCCCCGTGTTGGCCTGTAGTTGCCGGTGTGTTTGGTCCTGGCCCTGGATAGAGTACAGACTCCTCGGCTGACCTTGGGGAGCGAGGCCCTCAGAGGGGAGCAGACTGAGACGTTCACTTGTCACACACCAGGTGACAGACTGCTTGCTGGCTTAGATCTGGTTTAAGGGTGGCTTCTTGACAGATGTGTGATAACTGCACTAAAAACGCTTGGCTGTCATAGACCGTGACCATCAGGGGGAGCTTCTCTCCCTCCTAGAGGTGTAGCTGTTTTCAGTACACTCAGAGGGAGAAAAAGGTAAGAGAATGGATGAGATGGACTAAGACCTCTCAGCATGGTGTAGGAGGAGCCAAGCTAGTTTGCTTCCCCTTTTTATTACCTGTACTTGCTCTTTAGTATTGATATTGCCTAGGCAGCTGACTGGGTGCTCTCTGAGCAGCATACCCCACTGCCTGGAGTATAGGAGTTATGCTGTATTTTGAGCAGAGCATTGTAGACTTTTCTGTACTGAACATCATTCCTGTATTTGTAGTCTCTATGTAGGGGAATGGGAAATAGTCTGTTTGGCAACTGAGAGATTAATTAAATCTCAGGTTTAAGGGCTCTGGAGTTCCCTGAAATATCATGCATAAGATCTTCACTTAAACCTAGAAGGGACGACACACAATATATTGCATGGTTTGTGAAATAACACTATTTCTAGTTACAGCTGATTCCTGTGAAATAAAGTATTTTATTACCTCAAGAAGATACTCAATTGAAAAGATATGTGAAGAATTACACAGACTCACTGGAAGTCTTGATTAAAGTCCAGTGGTGATATAGCTCAGGAAATAGGATGTTACACGTTTTTATGTTATGCTTTGGCTCCTCCTGGAGGTAAGTGTAATGTATTTGCTCAGGATATTGCCTCGTGATAACTCCACAGTCCGTTTGCCCCAGGGTACAGTGGAATGGTTGAGGAAGGATGCTGTGAGATGTTTTGTGATGCAGTTGCTTAACCTGAGGCTTGCAGCCTTTGAGATGTTTTGATAATACAGCAGTGCATGTCATTCTGTCTCTTAAATCAAGCTCCCTCCAGTTAAATAATCTGAACCAGTTGCTTGCCTTGTAAAATGCCCAGTGTCCTGGGACAAAAGTTGCTCCTCCCCACCCTGAGCTGGTAGTTTTGCCCTATTCATCATTGAAGATAAGAAGGAAGCGTGATGTGCCGTTGCTGCTACAGCTTTCATTAATAATTACACACATCTGAAGAATTCTGAATTAACAGGTTAAGCCCTTTCGCTTGTTTTCTGCATGAGATTCTTCTCTAAGCAGATACCTGTAGGTATGTAGATACCTGTGAAAAACGGGCAGTGGTGTGGTGGCATGCCGTAACAGTTGCCTGCTGTAGACTTTAAGCCTCTGTAAGCTTATACCAAGTAATGATGGTGAGTATTGCAGTGGGGCAATTGAGGAGCTTGGTGGTCTTTCTATAACTGTCAGAAAACATACATGAATGTTTCATCCAAGATAAGTCTGCTGAGCTTTGTTAAATTTAGAAACAATTGTTGGTACCATTGATCCACACTCTTGCTCCTCATGTGTCTGTGCTGCTGTTCTGGGGAAGAGACAAGGATTCATCCTGCTCTTACTGCTTTTACCATGTTTCTTTGAAGAGGTATATGCTACTGATGTCTCAGCTAAGAGTTTCTGTAGTACATTGAAATGCCAAAAAAAAAAAGGACTACCCAAATGAATGCCCAATGCAAGAGACAATTAAAACAGTTCTGTGTGGGTGTATGGTTCACTTTATCTGTTTGAGTTGTCTCATGTTTGCATGGATTATGCTTAGTGGTTCCAGCTTCTCAGATACATTAATGGTGAAGTTCATGTTTTGTATCCTGGATATTCTGTTCACCTTAACGTGTGGTAATGTCCAAGCCTCTTCTGACCCATCAGATCTTAATTGCATGATCCACAAGAAGCTTACAGTCCTATTGCAGTAATAAGGATTGTTTCAGCATGTTGTGTGAAAAACCAAAAGGTGGCAATAGAATTGAAACCCTGCATTTGGCATTTCCTAAATATGTGAGTATACTCCTGTCAGTGAAAACTGACTCCAGTGTCTGTACAGTCCTGAGCCTGTGATGCTGATATGGTTTACGTATATTTGAACAACTGCACTGACATGCTGCAGGAACTATGGGTTGTGTGTTACCAAAGTGGGTTTGGTTGCTGTGGACTCAAGTATGCAGTCACTCAGCATCCTGAAGACCAGGAGAAGCAACTGGAATACTGTGCAGAAGGGTTGGGAAGATAAGTAGGAATGTATGATGCCTTTGCTAAAAATAGAAATTGATCAATCTAAGTAGAAACCTAGGTTCAGATTTCATTCTGACCAGTTATTAGTGAAAATGAAAACTTAAGGTTGTGGGTGCTCTAAATTGAGCCTTCATGAAACCAGCTCTGCAGTCTACAAGAAATTGGTGAATTTACGAGGTTAAGTGTTCAAACTGTGTTACAAGACAACATGGTTTTTATGGTGTCTAATGTGCTGCTGTTACGGTGTCAACACTCATCACTGCAGCATGGACAAAGATGTGATTGCCTCTGCTCTTCCAAGTTCATTGCTGGGCCCTAACATAGTTCTTAATGTGAAAATTAGCTGAATTAGAAGATGATCATGTACACTCAAGGATTGGAATGTGGTTTTTGAGGGTGGTTGATATTATCTATACTTGTCATAGCACATAAGTGTTCTTTTAATCCTGTTTCCTTAATTACCCCAGCTATAAAACGTAGTTGTTCACAGTTCGCTGTGGAGGAAGGAAGGGAGTTGGAAGTGCCTCTGACCAACTTCAGAGTGTATGGGGGGAGGGTGTAAACTCTTCCATATCAAAGTTACTGCTCAGATTCTGGAGGCTGAAGAAGCTGTTGTGAATGTTTTGTGTTTGTAACTGTCTCCTATGAAGCTATTTCTCAAAGAGGTGAGGGTGATTTCAGCTGAGTCGAGTATGTAAGTACTTGTGTTGTATGTTACCGTTTCCAAATACTGTAATGATAACAATACAGAAAACACATTGTCTCCTTTGTTCTTAAACAGGGGGAGCTTGACGAAAACTCTAAGAGCAGAAGGCTGCTTTATCTTTTTAAGTGGTGTGAAGTTATGGCAAGGTGGGTCTTGGACCTCTTTCTGGAAGAAGCCGTTATTCCTGCATTGTCCACAGAAATTGGTAAAGATACTCCAAAAATAATTGTAGCAACTAATGATGAACTGTTAACTTCGATCTTTTTTTTTTTTAACTTTTCAGCTCTAAGAGCAGTCGAGAACCTCTTCAGGTGGCATAAACATGTTTGAAAAGCTGCAGCAGCGCAGGAGTGCACAACAGGAATGGGTGTGCAGGCTTCTGCACATCACTGGGTTCACATAACTGATTTCTCAAACGGTCTTAGTAGAGAACTCGCTTTCTTTCACAACTTTTAACTCCCATGAGTTCATCTAATACCAAAGCAGGAAACTGCTTTTATTGTAAATACTGCAGATGAGGATCTGAACAGGTGACTTAGAAAGTGAGGACTCTGTGATGGACCTTGGAAATGCAGGTAGTTTGAGTACAAGAAGCTTCAGTTGTGGGAACTCCCTTAGGAAGTCACATTAGTAAGGGGAGCTTGCTAAATGGAGGAAATGGAAAAGTTTAGTGTGTTCAGCTGTTTCTTTGCTACATGGACATGTATCTTAAGGTGGGATGGCCCAAAATGACCACTGAAGGCCATGGGGTTGTAGGGAGATGGCATTTAAGAGCATATATCTAAATCCAGACTTGCCTAAATGGCTTTGGTTTTCATTGAGCGTTTTTCAGTTTAAAAATTACGGCTTTGCTTAGTCCATGTAAGTCCTGCAGAGCTTCCTAGCTGATTGCGGCACTGCTCTGAAGAAGCCTTCTGTACCTATGGGTTGCTGCAGCACACAAACGTGATTCAAGGTGAGCTGCAGGGCCGAGTGTGAATCCTGCGGTTGCCTGTGTTGTATCTGTAATGCGGTGGGAGCCGCTGTGCGGAATAAGCATCCCTGAGCGGCTCCTGTTCGGATGTGTGAGCACTGCCCCCTTCAGCACAGAGCTTGCCACAACCCTGTGTTACATAAAGCGGGTGGGGTACGGCGCTGGGGATGTGCTAGGTATGGACCTCAGCCAGCTGCCATTAATCCTGGAAAGGTCTATTTTAGTTGTGTAGTGGCAAGTGAGGTGGTAACTGATACTCTTCAGCTGATGTCCGTGTCTGCTCCTGACAAGTAGTTCATGAGCCAACAAGTTTAGGGGACAGCAATGTGCCCTTGTGGGCAAGAAGTGGGATCCTCGGATGCATTAAGCAGAGTTTGTCTACTGGATTGAGGGAGTTTCTTTTCCCCCTCTGCCCTAGTGAGACTTCAGCTGGAATGTTGCATCCAGTTCTGGGCTCCCCAGTTAAAGTTCTGCTTGAGAGGATCCGACAGGGCTACAAGGATGATCGAGGGACTGGACCATGTGTCTTATGAGGAGAGGCTGAGAGACCTGGGTCTCAGTCGGGAGAGAAGGCAGAGAGGGCATCTGATGTTTATAAACATTAGAGCTGAGTGTAAGGAAGGAAGGAACAGCCGCTGCTCACTTGTGCCATGTGATAGGATAAGGGGCAGTGGATGTAGACTAAAGGACAGGCAGTTTCATCTCAACATGAGGAAGAATTTTAAGGGTCATAGAGCACTGGAACAGGCTCCCCAGAGGCATTGTGGAGTTTACTTTTCTGGAGACTTTCAAGACCTATCTGGATGCATTCCTGTGCAACTTCAACTAGATTACATGGTCCTCTGCTGGCAACTTGGTTGGACTTGATCCATGAGGGTCTTCCAACCCCTAATATCCTGGGATCCTTGAGCACTCCAGCAGCTGTTACTCCTTTAAAAAACACAAAGGGGAGAGACAGCAAGGAGTATTTTCTAAGGTGTCCAGGTAACAGAAGGGGTCACAAACTATACTGAAATTGAAAGCCTAGTTAAATATCTTGAAATAATCCATTTTGAGAAGTAATGACTGCCATGACAAAGTGTGGACCTGGCTGTCTTCTCACGTGAGGTTCATGGCAGGGAAAAGTGTTGGATGTGAGGAGGGTGTGAAAGCAACAACCAGAGGTAAAAATTTAACTGTAATTTTGTGCCAAATTATGCACCATTATTTATTTTCTAAGTTCTGTAGCAAATTTGATAGGTTGGAGTCCCTGATCATGCATGGTAGTGTTCTCTAGCTTTTTGGATGCAGTGGCACAAAATTCTGTGTCACTTCCTATATGATTCAGCGTACAATACATGGGTTGGCAGTGTAAGCACTCAAACAACATATTAGAGCATTCTTTACACAAACCATTTCCTTCCTGGTAAGTAACCCTGCACTGTGGGGAAAAAAACCCCACAGCTCTGAGGAGAGTATCATTTGAGAGTGTCTCCTGTGGCAGACTCTCCTGGGTTTGCTCTTCCTTGCCTCAGTCTTTGCAGTGTACCCAAAGTTTTTAACCTTTCTGTAGGTTATCATTGGTTGGTTCTTTTCCACCACCTGATTGTTTTTCCTTTGGGCTTTTTGCCATTGTTTTGCAAATGCCTCTTCGGGAGAACTAGTAACAACAGTATCTCGGGTTCCCAGCCAAGATTCCGTTCACGTGGTTTCACTTGCTCCATTCCATCAAGTTATTTCCTATACAGTGTGCTAAGGATATAATTTAGTGGAGTGCTAGTAAGCAGCTAACCTTTACATCTTGGCCCCAGCCCACACGGGTCTGGTTTACAGAAGCCTGTCTTCTCGCAGTTAACTCAGTGGCTACAGCCCTTGGTTTCCATTTGTGCATTTTAGGAAGAAGGTACTGTTGCACTGCTATTGCAGAGATACAGAAATGGCATGCTAGGATCAAGCACTATTGGGTTGCTTGGCCCAGAATCTCTTCGGAGTCTTCTGCCTACACGAGACCTAGGGCAATCAAGGGGACAAAGATTAATTTTCCATGTCTTAATAGGTCTGACATGTTGCAGTTGAGAGATTTCAAAGGCGGTATGTGAAGGTGACCAGATTACCTTGCTCAAAGCAGAGCTTTATTCTCAGGTTCTGCATTCATACATATCAAGAGTTAGTTTGTATCCAGCAGAGCATTTTGGGGCATAGAATTACAGAATTGTCTGGATTGGAAGGGGCCTCTGAAGATGAGCTAGTCCATCTTCTGCAATAAGCAGAGATGTCCTCAACTAGATCAGGTTATGCAGAGCCCCGTTAGGCCTCACTTTTAATAAGAAGGAGCCCCGGCCACCTACCTGGGCAATGTGTTCCACTACCCTCATGGTTAAAAACCTGTTTGTAACATCCAGTCTTAATCTGCTCTTCTCTAGTTTGAAGCTATTGCCTCTTGTCCCATCACTACAGAACTTTGTAAACAGTCTCCATGCTTTTTGTAGACCCCCTTCAGATACTGAAAGGCCGCTACTAGGTCTCTGCAGAGCCTACTCTTTTCTGGGCTGAACAATCCCAGCTCCCTCAGTCTGTCCTTGTAGCAGAGGTGTTCCAACCCATCATCGTATTGCCTGAGCTCTTTGCTTTGACCTCTTGGTGCAGGTGCATGATGCAGAGGCTGTGGTGACATTACCGGCTTAAGGAGATTGGTGTTATCTTTTTCCCCTTGCCTTCCTGTGCCATATTACACCATTCTCTTTCATGCCAGCGCTGCTATCTGGAGCTATCCGTGACTTAATCAGGGTGTTAATGCACACTCCCTGCCTTGTATATGCCTTATGTGGCTTGGAGGAAGTGGAGTTTTGTAGCTATGCAGCTTTCTATAATCTGGATCAGGTAGTGAGCTGGCTTAGAACGTCTGCAGCATGGCACTAAAAATGGGGCCAGGTGCACAGCAGGAATCAGAAGTTCTTAGGCTAGTTGCTGAAGCCTCTGTCTCAAAATTGTCTCTCTAAGGATATGGTGTGTTTTGTGGGGGTAGGTTGCCCCTTGTGCACATGGATGCATTTCTTTCCTGTGCTTTTCTGCTTTAGGTCCCACGACCAACCAAATGTTTTGCTGTCTGTAGCCGTCTGAGCAGGCAGTGACACCTGGAGAAACTGATGTCTGTAAGCAGCACTGGTGATTGCTAGATGTTTTCCAGACAAATCCCGGTGAGAGAAGAGAGCTAGATTAAGATGTAGAGCACTTTTCCTCTAAGGTTGGGGTTGTTTTTACTGTAACAGTACGTTCTCTTATGACAGAACAAATTTTTTTACGAAGTTTGTTACCTCTTCACCTGCAGCCAAATATGAGTAGGTCTGTCAAAAAGAGAATTGAGTACTAAAATGTTTCACATATGATAGATGAAAAGCCTAGTCTCAATTTTGCACATCAGCATTTTTGCACTGCTCCTGATATGAGTAAGGTCAGCTTCAGTACCATGAAACTTGGAACAGACATAATGATTTTACAGCTTCTATTCTGATAGTGGTGACAGTTGTCCTCTGATGAGGACGATGTGGTGGCAGCTGTTTCAGAGCGATGTGCAGTGGCTTTGCTGTACTTGCCGTGATTTAGCAAATGTTGGCTAAGATAATAGTCTCCCCTAAGAGTTAGGTTATTGCCGTTGTTAACCTGTCTGAAAAAAACAAATGAGAAGTAGAGGCAGATGCGGTCTTCACTTGAATTGGCAGGAGTGTTGTGCAACCAACGGGGAACTGTCTCACTGGGGCTGAAGAGTAGCTTAGCTCAGTGAGCCTCTTGCAAATTCTTGCTCACTGTAAGTTCCTCTCATCGCCAGGGTAGGTTTTATCTGGAGCAACCACTGTTCCAGAGCTACTTCATGGAAACGAGTGAGGAAAGAGTTTATCTTAGTAAAGAAATTAATTTGCTTACTCTTATACAATAAACATCTATAATTATTTTTAACCTTTTATAAATACATGCCTGGGAATAGATGCATATATGTGCATTTATATGTTTTCGTGTTGCTAAATATAAATTACATACAATAATTTCTAAATTAACAGTTTGTAAAATAGAAAAACCCAGTCTGTGTTGCAAACAGACTCTTGGAATGGAGTAATTGGTCCCTGCTGAGAACAGATCAAACTTGACAGTCTAGTCCCCAGCACACATAGTTGATGTGAATCATCTTGCTTTGTTAACACTTCTACCCTTAAAAAAATTTAAACTCTTCATCCTTCAGGTAGTTATTTGGCTGTGGATTAACCTTGTCACAAGGAGAGAGGCTTGTGACATGCTTGGCCATGAAGGTAGGTATGTTTGCGGTCTCCTCACAATTTTCTGTCAACACTTAAGTACTGCAGCTCTCCACAATGGATGACCATGGTGCCATTCATTGAGTGGTGCTACAGCCTTGTTCACATGTGTTTGATATTTCAGATACTCCAGCCTTTCACTACAGGTGGGTAAACTTAGATTCATAGCAGCCAAGATCCAGGGTTTGGAATATGCTGGCCTTGGAGTAACAGCTGTGCTCTCTCTGGTGGGTGCATCTGCTTTTTGGTGCAGTCAATTTACCAGTCTTCCCCCTCCCAAAGGAACCAAGGAACTGCAGCCTGAACTTCCCCTGTCCTGTGGTAGGGCTTTATGTGCACAACTTCCAGGTAATTTTCATCTCCATGGGATGCAAGTGGGTGTGGGTCTTTCCTGAATGTACTGCTCAGAAGTCAGCAATATAGCAGGGAATGCAAAGTGTTACTCTGCTTGTGCCCACCACCCACAAATTGCACCTGCTTTTGACAGCCTTTGTGCCAACAAAGAAGTTTTCCAAACTTTGTTTTTTTCCCTTTCTGTAGTATTTCCCTGTCACTCACAGATAGTGCATAGCACTCAGTGTTCAATCCATAGGTTATGCTCTTAATGTGTGTAAGGAGTCCAAAGGTAATTTCTCATTTGTTTAGGTATGTGGAGCTGATGATGCCAGCGGCTACAGAATTCTGGCTATTTAATCTCATTATTAAGAAGAATAAAAAAGAAAGCTTAAAGGAAAGAACGCTCCTTGTCTGTGGGGATGTCATGTCCTGAACAGCTTCAGTGCTGATGCAAAGTGTCTTAACCAGGTGCTGTCCTCTATCTGTTGCCTGACCTGGGTGGTAGGATATCAGCACCCCTATAGGAGGAGATGAGACACCAGTCTCGAGAGGTGCCATCTTCTGCCTTTGTTGTCTTCTGTCCCTAAGGCATTCATATCCCCCTTCTTTAAGCTTATTCCCATTATTGTGTGAACCAGCTGCTCTATGATGGTCCTTTAGCACAAGCAGTCTTTACATAGAGGCGCAAATGTCTCTTGATGTGCTATCAGATTAACTGTTCTCAGGTCCCTAACAAATTTTGCAAACAAAGGACATTAATGTAAACAAGGTCCAGGAAATATCCTTGCAGAACCTTGCTAGCCTCTGCTAAATTTGACAAAGCACTTTATGTGACCTGGTCTTGGTGACACTATGATCAAGTAGTCTTCTGTGGCCTTATTGTGGTAATCTTGTGTTAGGATTTTTAAATCCACTGCTTTGAGAATCCACTCACTTCAAGAAAGATGCCAAGTTGGTGGACCATGTCCAGAGCAGTACAGCAAAGTTGGTGAAGGGTCTAGAGCACAAACCTTAGGTGGAGCAGTTGAGGGAACTGAGATTGCTGAGTCTGGAGGACAAGAGGCTGAGGGGAGCAGTCATTACTCCCTACAACTCCCTGAAAGGAGGTTATCATGAGGGGTTGGTGTTTTCTCCCGCACAGCAAGCAGTGGGACAAGGAAATGGCCTCAGCTTGTGCTGGGGGAGGTTAAGATTGGTTATTATGGAAAAATTCTTTACTGAAGGGGTGGTCAGGCATTGGAACAGGCTGCCCAGGGAGCTGTTGGAGTTAGCATCCTTGGAGATATTTTAAAAAACATGTAGACATGGCACTTGGGCGCATGGTTTAGTGGTGGTAGTGGGTTGATGATCGGACTTGATGATCCTAGAGGTCTTTTCCAACTTTAATGATTCTGTGATTGAAAGCAAGAAGGCCTTGATGAGATCACAATATGAAGAAGTATTTACACTATTTCCTATGGGTCCTTCAGAGCTGGTATTGCAAGAAAGAGTATACTTGACCTATTTCCTTTTTATTGTTGGTGGTGGCTTTTTTTTGTTTGGGGGTGGGTTTTTTTGTTTGTTTTTGTTTGGGTTTTTTTTAGTAGATGTTTCAGCCCCAGAGAATCTCTTCATGTTGCCTGTAGCTTACAATCAATTACATCTCTTCATTTTATATAAAATGACTGGTTTCCTGCAAAGACACCTAAGTGACATTTTACAGTAGGCTTTTTTTTTTTTTTCCATGTTTTTGATTGTAGCTGTGTTTATCCACATCTGGTAAGTCAGGAATATTTGAATAACAGATGCTAACATTGGATCATTGTCATGGAGGCAGGGAATTAATGTGGCCGAGTGAGGAATTATAAAAATAGAATTATTTTTATTTCCCTGAAAACCCCTCCCCCAAATTATATACCGAACCAGTTTAGATTGGGGGAATCTCTAAGTAATGCTATGGACAAGTTTAGAGATTTAGGAAGTCAGAAAATGGAAAAGGCTAAGCTACTAACACAGCTTTTACCCCACTATCAATCAGGCTGAAGGGAGAATTAAGGGAACAGCAGTCTTTACTCACGAAGGTGAGATAAGTATTTGGTGATGATCCCTTGCTGGATTCTCTGCTGATTGTGACTCTGCCAGCAACATCCAATCACAAATCCAAGGTGGGTGAAAAGACGACCAAACTCTGGTATCTCAAAAATATGGTTTCCACAAGACATGGATTGGTGGGAGCCATGCTGCTTTAGCAGCAGCAGGAGAGAGACAAACTGCTAGGGTCTTCCCAAGCCAGAATAGCAGCCAGGAAGTCAGCTGCAGTAGGGTCCCAGAGTAGTTGAGTCCAGGTGCCACCGGCAGCTCGCTCTCAGATGGACCTCGGGACTTGCCAAGCTTGCAGGACTGCACAGAATGGTGCAGAAGTGGGGGACTGTCCAAAGCAGGGACAGTGCAAAGCCGAGGACTCTCACAAAGCAGGAATTGTCACACCTTTTCCCTTGCTCTGTTTATGCTTTTAGTAGACAAAGTACCCATTTGCCAATTTATACTGGGCGCGAAAGACCTGGAGGGTGGAGAGGGGGAAAGCAGCTTTTGCACTGTCTTCTCCCCATTCAAACCCGCAGTGGGGGAGAAAGAAGGAATTTGGGGTGCTCCAGGACAATCAGAAACCACAAGAGTTACTGAGCTGCCTTCAGAGGACCAGGCCCCTTTCCTGATACATTTGATGGGTATGTCAGGACCATGTTTTCACATCTGTGTGACTGGGCACTTCTACTCCAGTATCTCTTACCTCTAGGACAAAACCTCATTCTCACTGAATCTTGAGGAATGGGGCAAGAGATGTAATAATACCTACATGTAGCTGAAAAGTGATGAGTTTTATATTTTTTTAACCTTTGCGATTTAAAGTAGCACCTTATGTTCCCTAAACTGATGACACCTGAGGATAAATGGGTCTAGATCTATGTCAAATTGCCTCACATAGCTCAGAGGCAGAAGTGCCATTCTGCAGATACCCAGTGAAGGTGCAGAACAATGGTATTGCTGAGATCCAGCCAGTCACCACTAAAATACAACAGTGCACAAACAGCATCGGGCTGAGCAAACCCAGCTTTTCTTAACATGCCTACAGTGTTTTGTCTAAAAACTATTCTCCTTTATTTGACATTTTAAAGAATCAAATACTTAACAGTACCTCTAGGGATTTCCTTGTTTTAATGCACTCATAAATATAGCCAGCTACCACTCCCACTGTAACAAATATATTAGAAATCTTCTGTAGGTAAAATGTAGCTTCTTGAGCCTTGAAAGAGTTTAACCATTCATTCTCATAGCCAGTTTGTGGCATCATTGAATATGTTCACATTTCAAAGTCCAAGACAAAGTGGCCCTTTCTATTGTTTTCTTTAGAACACAATCATAAATGGAGCCCTGATTTTCAAAACAAGACCATTAGATTTTTATTTTAAATAAAATTAATGCATACACATACAGGGAATGTTCAGGCAGGGTTTGTGGTATACTTTACCCATCTGTTTTGCTTACAAAGCAGCAAAGAGCATATGGATCATGTTAGCAGACATAAATCCTTCTCTTTGTACCTTCTCCAGTATCACAGCCTGTCTTAGGGATGTTCCTGTAAATGTAAACTCAGGCTGGATGCAGCTGCAGGGGAGTGAGGGAATGCAGAGTTCCCCTATTGCAGAGCCCCTGGCACCCTGTAACACTAAGAGGCAATTGACAGAGTCTCAGCCCCTGTTATCTCCCCAGATCCCCACCACTCAAGTCACACTTCTGCCTGAAGTCTTCAGAGTATCCTAAATACTACATGGTGCTGCAAAATGCACGTCAGAGGTGCTGATCTCTGCTAGCTTCGAAATTGGGAGAGGCTGCTCTAGCTGCTAGTTCACTGTACATGTGGGTCTCTACCAGCAGAGGGTGGCTCTAAGACAATTTATTCTTTGCTTTAATCCTTGAACACTTCACAGGCTGAATGTTGCTTGTTGCTTTTGTTATGTTCTAATCCTGATTTTCTTTAACAATTCATTATAATTATTAAGATTTTCCTTTGAGCCTTTTCTCACTGTTTTGTTTTGGCATTATTCTTCCAGATGAGACCAACTGGATTAAATTTAGGAAGACTGGTTTGAGATACTCATGCTATTGATGGCAAACTACTTCTGTCTAGTATTTGAAAGAAATAACTTTGTGAATAAGCTGTCAGTGTTCTAGAATTTGTTAGAGATTGGAACTTAATAGTGAACAAAATTCATATTGCCAAACCTCAGACACCCAACAAATGCCTAGTCTGTACTGAGGCTCTCCTTTCTGTGGAGAGGACTGCACACATCCCAAGGCTGATTTCAATACTTCTTTTCCTAATTTAGGAATCAACATTTACAGAACACAAGCTATCAGGGGCCTGATCCCAAACAGCATTTATTCATCTGTAATTATTCTCATGTGGAATCCCACTATGTGTGACAGTTAATGACTAGACAGTTAATTATGTTATGCAGGCATGGGCTCAGTTCTTGTGCTTGTGTTACAGGAAGACTAATTTGCCTCTTGAGATGTCTGTTCCTTTGTTGACCACAGAGGTTAGAGTAGTGCAAAGTTAGACTTCTAACCTACACATCTAGATTAGTTACATCTCACCCACTACTAATATTGAATAAGATTCTGCCTCATCTTTAAAGGTCTATGGACACTTAATAGAACTCACATCCAATGGCATAAAGTGTGACATTTACGTAACTAGTAGATAGTCATTATCTTCTCTGAAATCAGTGGAATTCCACATGGGACCAATTGCACATGTATAAATAGTTCAGGCTGCTGTCTGAAGATTTGTTAGGAAGCTGTACATAGTAAAAGGTACTGGTGATGATGGAAAACTTACTGTGTTCTAATATAGAGTGATTTATATTCTGTATTAGATGTTCAGTTGAGAATTCTACACAAAGTAGTTTTAAAAGGTTTGAACAAAAATTTTTAAGTACTTGCCTTTGCTTTCACATTACTTAGCACTCAGAACCCATGTTTTCAAAATGGAGTTCCTATCTAAAATTCTTTATTTAAAAATACCAAACCCACAGTACCAACAGTGTTCATTTTGAACCATAGAGAAGCGTAGCACTGATCAGGCCTTATAGCAGGTAACATTCCCCTCTGCAGAAATAGAGCAACCTAGTGACCAGCTCAAGCAAAACCATATTCCATAATGGTTACAACCAGCAGATAACCTCTGGCTTTCCCTTCCACAAAGCACAGGCAATGCCAAACACACACAAAGAAGAATTGCATCTTCCTACAGTCATTAAGCCTTTAGAGACAGTTTCCAAACCTGTGTTCAGGTTACAAGAAGGGTGCTTGATGTATTCAAACTCAAGAGAAATGCCCTGAAAATTATTAAGGGATTAGAAGAACAGGGTCAGAAGTACAAGACAAGGTTATTGTAGATGTGGGTGTGAATTTACAGCATGTATAGTAGCTTTTCTGGAACAATTTCCAGTCCACATCAGACTGTACAGAACTTTCTACAGAGCTTAAGTGTGTCATAGAATCATAGAATGGTTTAGGTTGGAAAGGACCTCAAAGGCCATTGAATTCCTGCCCCTCGCCATAGGCAGGGACACGTCCCACTAGAACAGGTCTCTCAAGGCCTCATCCATCCTGGCCTTGGAACACCTTCAGGGAGGGAGCAGCCACAACCTCCCTGGGCAATCCGTTCCAGGCGCCAGCACTTGTGCTCTGTTTGAGGTTTAATAACATGGAAAAGCTGGTGTATGATTCTGTGCTGTAATAACCTGTTAGTATACATATGGGCTTTCAAATTATGGAAATTACCCATGATTTATGAAATGGCTTCTTCCTGTTTGTAGTGATGCAGCGAAATATTGAGTCATCACTAACTAACAAAGAGCCTTCCTACCAGAGGCTCTTTGTTGTCTGTTCCCTAGGAATTGGATTGATAATACCAGACAGCAGTTTCTGCTTGAGCTACTTTTAGTTTTTCTTAGAGAAAAGGTTGGAGGTGCATCACTCTTAATCAGAATTATAATAAATTGTTTTAAAATGAGCTGTGTGTAGTTTGGGTTAAATTAATTAATTTTTGATTTGAGGGATTAACTGACATTCACTGCAAGCTCTAGCTTTCAGTTCCCTAAAGTGAGGCCAGTGACTTAGCCCTTAACCTTTTCACAGAGGAGGCAAGCTCTAGTTTGTTTTTCCTATATGAGTGCCATCTATACAGATTGATTAGGTGCAGGAAGGTGATCCTCTAGTATCATCTTGATAAGAACGTTCTACTTTGTTAAATTGAGCCAAGCTATAAAGAAAATGTGTCCTAAAACTGTATTGCAGGTCTGTAGTTAACCAGATCAAATCCATCCAAGTATGTGATATATATCCATTGATGCTTTTATTCTTGCAATCTAATTCAATGCCTAACATGGTTTTGGTTCCATCTACCAAAATGAAAACTTTGTGTGTTTGTGTGTTAACAAAAAAACAGAAGTCTATTTGACTATGAAGACCTATCTCTCAGACCACAGTCCCCTGTAAAGATCTTTTCTGCCACCTACAGAAGCCATTCTTGTTTTGCAGGACATGCAGTGATTTGTTTATATGCTCTAACTTTATGCCTTGAATAGGTCATGCCAGTAAATACTCTTGTCCCTAGCTTCTCCAGTGTCTTGCAGGCAGCTTCCCACTTGGCATATCATCTTGAAGTGGTTTCTTCCCCAACAAGGAGACCATTTTGAGTTGTATGCCAGGGCACCTGACTCTTCTTCCACAGCTTATTGAGCCTAGGGGCCCACAAAAACGTTTTGGATTCACCTGGAAGGTAAATACAGCAATGCTCAACTGGTTTGTGTTTCCTTGCCTTTTGAAATGAGCCACTAATGCCACTGAAGTCTCAATCTAATCCTTCAAGGTCTGAAATGGAGTAGGTGTTTGAAAACAGAACATAAATTCTTTATCAGGTTCTTATGGTTGTATATTTTATCTTTTCTCTACAAAGTATAGCAGGGTCTTAGGTAAAGTAGGTTGGATGCTCATTCAGGGTGGCTTAGTTAAGTTGCAAAACAAAGCATCTGGGTAAAGAGCTGCAAATTTGGCTACACAATTTGGGTGTGCTGACAAACAGCTGGAGATTGCAGTTATGCTGTTGTTCATTCCTCTCTGGCAGGGAGACATTCCTGTTCATCTTTTGGACAGTTTCATAGGTCATTTACTGGTCTTGCCTGTCACTGGACCCAGCTGATACAGTGTGAAATCATGCATAATCTCTATGCCAGTTGTCTTTGTTAGTCATTATCCCACAGAGAAGATAACGATTCACAGTTACTTCATCAAGGCACACAGTTATGCAAAATCTTTGACAGGGAAAATGCTACAGGTTCTGTTTGGGTTTTTTCTTACGGAACATTTTAATGACTATGCACAGCTTTCCCAGTGGGATCTTACATTCTTAGAGTAGAGATTTGTCACCACTTAATTTTGATGAACTTTCTGCCAAAATCAACAGGGATAGAATTGACAGGGCGGACTTTAGCAATAGGGAAATTGTGACATGTTTGAAGAGAACACATGCGCAGAAGAGGGGCTGATTCTGTGTCAAAAAACAGCTTCTTATCAGCAAAACAAGCTCTAGTCCTTCCTGCAGATGTCTTGTGTCTGCCTTGCAGCAGGGCTAAGGAAATGTTTTCTCTTGTGAGAAGCCCAGGGAAAGAGATGCCCTATAATAAGAACATCATGAGTGTTATTTAATCTCCTGTCTATTGAGCTGAACTAAGACAAGCATTCAACCCAGTTGAGACTGTAACAACTAGAAGTCTTTGCAGTCGCTCCAGAAACTTGTTTTCTACTGAATCAATGCATGGGGAGCTTCTATGGCAGAGGAAATAAGTATGTATTGGTGCCACCACAGACAAAAATATCTGCCATTGCCTTTCTGCCAGCTGATCATGGGTGGCTTGGGGCAAACACTTCAGTCTTCCAAGACAAAGTGCACAACTGAAGTGTATGAAATGAGTCCTTTGGTTTTGGTTTGTTTGTTTGTTTGTTTGTTTTGTTTTTGTTTTGTTACCAAATACACAAAGATCTATCTTGAAGTAGTGGAGATGATAAGCTTTGGAAATCACAAGTATCCAGGTGTCCAAGAACTGACTTAAAGCAGTGTGATGCCAGTTTTCTCCTCCTTGTCCTCGCTCTTCCCTGAAATGCTGCAACCAAAACTGGTAGCACACCATGTCTTCCCCAGCCTGAATATTCACTCAGACATAGATGAGAACATAGAAGTCTTTGTAAAAGTCACTTGATAACTGGAACAAGAAAACTGTTTAGCTATGAGTGGAATGTCCTCTTATAAAATGCTGAACAGTCTTGTGTGGTTTTAGGTCAAAAGCTAACAAGATGAGCTGTGAGCTCTTACTACGTTCCTTCACAGTAAAAATCTGGAGTGCTGAGAACATGACAGTGATTGACAAGAAAGGATGTAAGGAGATACTGTGCTAAGAAATTTTAACTAATTTTATAAAACTAAATTGGTACTGCTGTAGGTCTTGCATTTGCAATCTCAGCCAGGAGCCAAGGCTAAGTTTTCTCAGACATGACCCTTACACATATTGCCCTTATGAAAGAACTTAATTTTACCTAATTTGGTAAAATCCCAGAGTGACTTTGAGGGAAAGGGAACCTAAGAAATTAAACAGCTACCTGAGTGTACCTTTTTCTTTCCCCCATGAAAGCACATCTCAGTGCACTTGCAGTGCATATGTGAGGCTGCTTCCATCATTTTTATTATTGGATCCCCAACATACAGGTTTAGCTCCACTTAAGTGGGCAAGAGACCACATTTGCACTAAGTTATGGTATGGAGCTCTTATGAGTTTTATAACAGCTGGTAGCTGCTACCTCATCTGACAATGTGACAATGGCATAGAAAGACAGTAGCTGGAATCACATGGTGATTTGTGGTGATGCAAAATTATCATCACTTTTAAAGGCATTTGAACAGCATGAACTAAAGCTGGGTCTGCACCATGGACAGTGGGTTAGGGCCTGCCTGCTCTGATACAAAGGACCCTAATGTCATATTTATTGTGTCATTAAGCCACAGTCAGAGGAGGAGAGTGAACTCTTTCCCTTGTAGTCACTAAACATGGAAAGAACTCTGTCACTGGTACGTTCTTCTCTGAAACAGACTGCTCTTTGAAAACTACTGCAGGAGATGATTCAACCATCCTTTATCTACACATTAAAAAGATTCTGTGTTATCTTGTAGCGATGGCGAAGGACAACATCAAACTGGTAAGATGTATTAACAGGGAGATTTTTTAAAAGGTGTGATGTAGGCATTTGTATAACTGTACTTTGGTAAGCTTAGTGTGGGTACAGGGCTTGGATGATTTAACAGGCCTAAGACCAAAACATTCAGCAGCCACCTATGCCCAGCAATGACAGCATCCTCCAGTGACATTAGCTGTGTCAATAAACTATTAGCTAAATAGTAGCTGGGGTTTTCTGGTTGAAAGAAAACCAGGCCTTCATTGAATTCTAAGAAAAGGGTTTAAAAAAAAGGGAAAAAAAAAATTATGTAATCTGCTGCTCTGCTGTGATTCCATGTTAACTTGATGACCGGATAATTGGAATCTGGCAATTGCTAACTGAAGTAGGGCCCTAAATTGTGTCAGATATGGAACAATGCTTTGTTTTTAATCATTTTGGTGAAAAGTAAATTAGGTAAGTAAGTTTGGTAGGTAATGTGCTTTGTGAGATTTGTGTTTGTGCACTCACCCTTTTTATGCAATCTATACATGAGACACAAGGTGTGTTTACTTTATCAGACCACGACCTGGGTCACAAAGTCTGGAGGCATACAGAAGCTGATGTGAAATCACCAGCCTCTTGCATCTGTTTCCAGCGTGACTACTTAACATCCCTTACAATACATGGGCTGTAAAACCCCTGATAAAACAGAACATGGTAGTTATCTGTCCTGCAGCACTGAGAATGTTGCTGTTTATAAACATGCTTACATGCTATGGATGTGCCAGTGGCCTTCATTCACCTGCACAAGTCAGCACAAGGCACACAACCGCCAAATACATTCACCTACAGCAATCACCTACATGGGTACACAGATGGTTGGAAAGAAGAGTGAGGAGGAAGCAATGAGTTCTGCTGCAGGGCAGAGCAGCCACAGCTTCCTTTTTCAGCCTGGAGGGATAGTGCCTGTTCTGCTCATTTTTGATATCTGTCCTCCCTCCCTGGAACACCATACATAACAGAATGCACAGGGTGTTGTTTGGCACCAGGGAGGAAGGCTGCCTGAGTCTTGGTTTTGATGCTGCAGCCATGGCTTACCCAGTGGAAGGGGATGAGATGCCTTTCTTCGGTGCAGTTGAGCACAATGAGTTGGGTGAACCATTTTATGAGCAAATGGGACAGAGAGAAGTTCTTGAAATAAAATACCTGTCATGTAAGGAAGTAATTTAGAGACTTTCTGTTCTGTCTCACTTCAACTTTTATCTTTTTTAAAAATTTTGTTTTAAAAAAGTATTCCATTATGTTTTAACAAAATCTTATTTCTGGAGTTAAAAGCTTTGTGTTTTGGGGGACATTTGTTTCAAGGGAAAACAGGAGGTAGGTCTACCTCAGCGACCTGCTGACTCTACCAGAGTGCTGGTGTCATTATATATACTACCTGCAAAATGAGCTGCCTGCCTTTAGGTGTCTTGCAGGATTGTAACATGAATTCATGACAGATTAGGGAAATTAACTGTTACAAACTGCTGAAAACAATGTTCCCCTGCCCTATGCTTTAGTGTATTGATTTCCACATTACAAGGCAAGAGTAAATTGGCAGAACATAGTGATTTGAATTTAAATCCATTGCTAAACTTTGGCCTGGAAGCATCAAGTTGCTTTCATTCACATTTGCACAAGCTTAGTACAGAGGTAAAGAACAACGAAAGGGCAAGACAAAGGAGAAAGACTCATAAACCACCAGAAGTAACTTGTTGGGCTCTGTTAATCAATCTGATCTTTGCCCTCTTAAGTGTTTTTGTCTTTGCCAAGTTCGCAGCATGGAGACCTTGATAACAGATGCAGAGCTTGAACAAAGCACATTTTCTGTCCCTCTACTTATTGATGTGTTGGGGGTTTTTTTGCACCGTTTCACAGGGAGTGAAACAAATAGGTACCTTACTCCTGTGGTGGAAGTAGTGAGTGAAAGAAAGGCAAAAGGAGAAGTCAGGATTTCTGCTACCAGGAAGAAAAGGCAGAAAGAGAGAAACTATAAAGATTTTGAGCAACCTACTAATGTGTCTACTTACTGCTGAGTTCTGCTGCACTTCACCAGCTCACCAGTTTGCCTACTTATTGCAGAGTTCTGCTGCACTTCACCAGCTTGTCAGTATGCATTTATTCTGATTATCTGTTGAATAATGTCTCAGTTTTATTATAAGGCTAGATTTGGGCTCCTTTCACAGCACTGAAGTGGTTAATTAGACACAGAAATGCATGATTTTCACCCTTTGTCTAAATTTAAATCATATCAAGCTACCCAAACATCATATTATTTCATATAAACCCAACTCAAAGCAAGAACTGATCGTGACCAGGCCTGTCCCCATCAGTATCTCACTTGGCACATCTCCAAGGAGTAATTCTCACAGTATATCCCAATTTACCAGCTGCTCTCAATGTAAAAAGAACAGTTTGTTAATCCATTACAGACTGTTTATGATCGACAGTATTTACTGTAAGTACTTTTTTGACACAGTGCTGCAAACAGACAGGGACATTGGGCTGCTGCATGTTCCTACAGCGTGCTGTAGTTAAAAGTCTTTTCCCTGCTGGCAACTCAGGCAAATGAACTGTTAAAACACTTGGGAATTAGCCCAGGGATTTTATGATGGTCTTGAGGAACATTGTGAGTACTTTAAACACCCACGTTTAGGTCAGACAGCAAATTGTTTTACTGTAGTGTCTGCCTTAAAATAATACAGCACTACTGCAGTTCAGCTGGAAAGGCACCACGAGTATGTGAAGAATTCATCATGCTTTTATCACTTTGTCTTGCAGCCTTGGAGAGTGGGTGAAAGGCACCGGTGCAGAGCCTTTCTTGAGACTATACTCTCCATTCCCTCCATGGCCCTCACACCATGCTGTTGCACTCGTGGTGAGCATAGCATACTCAGATCATCAGCAAAAGAAGTGCTGGTTTCACCTGGCCCTTGCACAGGAGCCCTGAAGCAGGGTCTGCAGAGATGCCCTGGCCTCATATGCCCCATCCCACATACCTCCCAGCCACTTACCACATCCTCATAACCTCTTCAGTGTAGCCAAGGTCCTTTTTGTACACTGAAATAATTACTCTGCTACAGCCTACAAAGTAGGATGTTTTTCCAAGAGCTGTAGAGCTGTGGATGGTGGCAGATTTATGCAGCCACAAGCTCTGGACATCACTCAGGGCATTCCAGTTTGGAAGTCCCCAGGAGCAGCATAAAAGATGTATAATCCTGTCCTGCTGGCCCCATATAAAATGAAGCTATGTGTCATATGCTTAATATTAAATGGACTAAACAGGTCACTTGGTTTCTCTTTAATTCTTCTAATCTTCTTACAAGATACAAAATAGGCTTAAGGCAAAAACTGTTCCTTAATGTAAAGGGTTGAGGGGGCTGGTTGTTTGCTTGGCTGTTTTGTGATGAGGACAGCTGTCCACTAGAAAGACTGAGCTTGCAGAGCACTGACACTACTTTGCTGAGCAGTTTATACCTCTATACTCAGTATCAGAAAAGATCTCTAGGAGACAATAACAATCATAGCCCTTGGAAGAATCAGACTGTATTTAAAGCTTCCAGCCCACACACAGTAACAGGAAAATCCTGTTTGAATAATCAGGGAAGAGCCCATTCCAGATAACGAGACAATGTGCTGATAATGGTGCAGTCCCCTCATCCTCTTTAAGGTTCCTCTAGTGTAAGCAGCTGCGAAGTCCACCCCAGTGTAGTTTTTTGGGTTTTTTTGGTTTTTTTTTTTTAGTATTTTATACAGAAGGGCTGTGCAAAGCGGGATAAGGAGAGATAGGTTTCTTGAAAGTGTCTCTGCATTTGAGTTAGCAACAATTTTATTTAATGACAACATAAGCTCAGGCCATAGCAAAAAATAATTGTTTCCTGACATCATCAATTGATTTTGTTGTCCTGACTGAAAACTGAGGGGGGAAAGTTCCATTGATTAGGAGATGCAGAGCAAGTCATCCAGCACGTGAGTAGAAAAAGAGAGGGTCTCTGTTTCAACCACTGCTCCAGATCCTGCAAATGTTCATGTTGCTGGCACATGGCTGCATTAAGAGTTAAAATGCCATCCTGAGTCCAAATTTGCTCTTCTCAAGAGAAATGCTGGAAATGTTTTGCAATACAGTTCACACACAAAGATTTTTCACCGCAACACAAATCTAACATCAAGACTGTAGTATAAGTTGAACCTCCAAAATTGACATTTCCAGGCAAGTGTGAAGACATTTTTAACCAAGAATCACATTTCTTCCCAGTAAAACGTCCTAAGGAGCAGTGTGTAATTTGATTTCATAGAGCTTCCTTCTAATCTAAGGGAAGTGCTAGAAAGAACACCAATCACCTCACCTACAGACTTCAGGGAAAAACTATTTCACATCTCACTGTCAAACCATGCAATTTTTCCTGGTCAGTGTTCTTTTGTTTTCCTTTTAATTCT
>VWZI01000799.1:68252-133815 GCA_013396835.1 Psilopogon haemacephalus | reverse complement strand
TTGGAAATCTTTGCCAATAATTCAGTTTCTTGAATTGGCAACATCAATTTATCTGCTAAAAAAAAAAAATCTTTTCAAGCCACTATGGGAGAGGAATTGAAAAATAAAAAGGGGGAAAAAAAATCCACTTCAGTAAGGTTTCTTTCTCATGTAACAGTCCCATAAGCAGTGCAGATAAAAGTTCTGTAGGGTTGGTACAAAACTTGTTGTATAACTGTACTCAGAAAATATTTATCAGTGATTCACTGGCAGAACCAGAGTGATGCACCTGCCAGGGTCTGTCTAAGGCCTGCTTCCATAGAGACGAAAAGGAACAGCTCTTCCTTTCCAGAGCCTGCCGTTCACATTGCCTGTTTTTACAACTGATTTTCACAGTGTTAGTACAAAGATCAGATACTTCTCTGCTAGTCAGATCCTTGCTCACTGCCAGCATGCAGTCGTGTGGGCTGTAAATTCATGATGTAAATCACTTCCAGCATTTCTAGTGGGATAATGTAAGGACATTAATTAGACAGGCTAGCTGCAGTCACGTTAAACACAAATACAACCTAATACTAGTTAACTACAAGGAATTCACTCACAAAGTTCTTGGGTGACTGACTTCCTAGAATGTGGCTTGTCTAAACACTGCTCTGGACTCCTGTCTATTATGGACATTGATATTTATCCCATCTCCATTGACATCTATCCCACATTCACTGACCTCTATCCCATATTCATTGAAAATAGTTTTAAAAGGGGATGTTGCAGAAAGAAGAGTTGAACTCCCAGATCCAAACAGCAGGAATGTGTTTGAGAGAGGGGTGGACTAAGTACTGGAGTGATACTTTGCATAGACAGGAAAAATCAGAGGCCTACAATCTGTACAGACGGAATCCTCTTTAATTTTTGCATAGAAGTCTTTGAGTAGTTACACAGATTAACCTTGAGTTTTAACCAGCAGTTCCAGCAACATGAATAAAGAAACTGAATGTTTTAAGTCCTTTGCTTTTATTGTCACCCAGTGATATCTGTGTCAACGGCTGCTGCTACCCGTGGGTAGAGATGGCCAAGAAAATCTGAAACACCAGGGATCTCTTCCAGGTTAATTCCATGTTGTTAGGTGACTGCACACTTTATCAGTCAGAAAGGCAGCTGCCTCCTTGGCAGCTGTAATGAGCGAGGACAACTGGCGGAGTGTGATGTGATAGCAGTGTGGTTAGTTAAACAAGGAGTCTCTTCCATTATCTTTCTGAAAAAATTGTTGACAGAGAGGCTTGCTCGTGTTGCCCCGTCCAAAAAATATCAGACTTTGGAGCAAAATGTTTTGAAAATACAAAAAACTTTAGTTAGTATGCCTTTAACTCTCTAGATATGAGTTCAAGCTAATCACAGCTGCTTTCCTTTGAGCCACTAGCCTGCTTGTAGGGAAGTCTTGGAAAGCAGGCTGGCAAAAATCTGAATTATTTATGTTCCTGCTGAAAGCATGAGTCTTATCACTAGAGCCTTGCCTGATTGAATGGATCTGCGAATACAGTTTCTGTAGCAACCCAGAACCTTGCCTAGCAAAATGTCACCCAGTCACAGGTGACACAGAACAGTAATAAATACCTTCCTGTGTAGCTGAAGATGACACAGAAATGCCAAAATAAAAGACATCTGGATTCTGAGTCCTTCAATCTCACAAGATTTCAGCCTGGAGAAGAGAAGGCTTCGAGGAGACCTTATAGCAGCCTACCAGTATCTGAGGGGGTCCTACAGGAGGGCTGGGGAGGGACTGTTCACAAGGTCCTGTAATGACAGGATGAGGGGGAATGGGTTCAAATTGGCGGAAGGGAGATTTGAACGGGATGTTAGGAAGAAATTCTTCACAGTGAGGGTGGCGAGGCACTGGAACAGGTTGCCCAGGGAGGTTGTGGTTGCTCCCTCCCTGGATGTGTTCAAGGCCAGGCTGGATGAGGTCTTGAGCAACCTGATCTAGTGGGAGGTGTCCCTGCCTATGGCGGTGGATTGGAACTGGATGATCTTTAAGGTCTCTTCCGACCTAAACCATTCTATGATTCTAAGATCAACAAGATGTCATTTTGGAAAGTAAGCTGCTGGCATGTTAACTCGGGTACCATCTAGCTGGAGGTGAGGAGTGTGTCTGTGTGTGTATGTGTGTGTGTGTGTGTATGTGTGTGTTCAAAAGATAACACAAGCTTTTGAGGGAACTCAGCAAGCCTTCAGCACCAAGAACACAAGATGCTGTGGCCAGTTCAGCTTGTTAGAGCTGGTGTAAATAAAGAAGCGGTTCCCAAAAGCCTACGGCCACACCTCTGGGTGTTACATCTACATACCAAATACTGGGTTTGGTAATCTTGTCCAAAATATTTCAGCAATCTGAGGTTTATGCCATGATATTTAGTGTAGATTGACAAAGGCAGGAATATGGATTCAACACTTTCTTCCCTATCTATCCTTAGCCTTTGATCCTGATGTTTGTAGTCTGCCTCCTGATAAAGATGAACTCATCAACAGCGAAAATGTTACAGAAATCACAATCTGTCAGGACTATATTGCAAAGCTTTGAAGGGCAATATAGGTTAGTACATTTGTCTAGACATGCTAAACATAGCTTTCAGTATTTGAATTTTTCCTAGTTACCGACCTCTCAAGTTATTTTTCACTAAATATATTCATCTTCCCTTAAGAACTTCTGAGGTTGTGAGACCTAAACCATATGCAGAACATTCTAAGTACAGAAATGTTTGTAGATGGTTCCTTCATCATTCATCTCCAACTTAGCCATACTCACCAGCTGACAGTGTAATAGCAAACTGCATTTTTTTAATGCTTTCCCAAGTCTGGAACTCCAGTGTTTCCTACATTTTGACCTTAGGAACAAAACTAGGCTTTCTGCATTCAGAGTAACCTGGCCTCTTAGCTCTAAACAGGAGATAATCCAGTTATAAAAGGCTTATGGTTATTTGGGCAGAGGTCACCAAGGCATAACACTAAATGTGAATAAAAGTGAGGAAAGCTGTATGAGACCTGTGTGACCTAGACAATGAGTAATCTGACTGGCAGACGATGGAAACTTGGTTTATATTTAAAAGTTTTGCTTATTTAGCAATACCAGGGCTGTAACAACATTCACCAATCAATAAAGTGTTGCTGGCAAAGCCCTGAAGATGTACTTTAAACAGTAAGAGATCCTTTGCAGATCTGATACAAGCAACACACATTTATGAAAGCAATTGAAATTGGATCCCATCTGCAGGAGTATTTACCAGCTCTCCTATTGTAACTACACCGGCAAACTTTCTAGCCAAGGCTGTTCTACAAATCAGCTACTGAAGAGTGCAAGGCTGATGACAGCAGAGCTGCTTCGGAGGCTTGACGAGACTGTAAAGCTCTTCGCCCTTTGGGAGAACCACAGAGAAACACTGTCTGCTTCCTGAAGTGAATCTCTCAGCTGGAGAACAAAGGACTTCAGCTGGTATACAGAGGGGTAATTTACATCTCATTAAACCAATACTTTAAAACCTACACTGTGTTTGTTTCTGTAGTGCCTGAGTTCTTATTTTCCAAACATGTCAGAAAGGATGCATTTTCAATTGTGGGTGGGGTTTTTTTTTTTTTTTTTTCCCCAGAATGAAAAGCAGCAAAAATACTTCTGGGTGATGAGAGATCTTTATTTTCTCGATTCTTTCCAAGCTGTAAAACACTTTAAGAGAATTCTATTCAACTCCCTGAGAAAATTAATCCCAAGCATGAACACAAGTATGAGTATTTTCAAGCACAATCACAGATGTTTTGAAATGCAGTAATACCTGAAATACTTCTCGCCGAGATATATTTTCTCAAGTAGTGCTATAATTTCACAACTATCCACCAAAATATTTTTAATTATCAGTTGCTGCTGTTTTCAAGCCAAGTGTGTTATATATAGGTCTAGTCTAAAGGCTTTTTAGTGGGTTTTAGACCAGCAAAATCATTAGCTGCATCTGTGAAAAAAAAACCAAACCCAAATCCAACCAAAGAACAAACCCCCAAACCTTTAACTGGCAGCTATTTCAACTGGGCTAAGAAGCTGTGGAACACAGCTGTACCAGAAGCATTTCTAACTCATGATCTCAGCAAAGCTACAGTTTTGACAGGAGGTAGTTTTAAGAACAGATGTATGAAGCACAGACAAATCCACGTTCTCCACATATTGCTGGCACAGCAAAACTTCTATAATAATACACAACTTTTCATTAGGAAGCCCAAGGACAGACTCAACGGGCATTTCTGTGCCACTCCTAATGAGCTGTTTGAAAAAAATCGCTTAGAGCATGGAGTGTTCCCCAACAACTCACGGGCACGGGGGCCTCACAGGCAACTTCTCACAAACAGCCTGCAGACCTCGCTGAGGTACTACTGCCTTCATTCAAAGGCCGGTGAAGACAAACTACTAACATACTGAAATTTTATTTCAGGCATGTAGGGTGTGCTCAGTCTCTGTATGATCCAGAAGGTAGCGAGTGGCTTCATCTCACAGAACGCTTGACTCTTTGCTGATTAGTAAACAGCAAATCTGGTTTGGATGGTGACCTTGGACCACAGAACATCCTCATCGAGGCAGTTTTGCTTGTATTATTGCTTTTACTCCTGTAATTAGTACGAAGAAGCACTCTAACTTACAAATGTGTCTGACGAGGAGCTGGATTTCCCCGCCCCCACACTTTCCCCCTAGGAGCAGAACAATATGTGCTGTTTTTGCCAAATAAACTTGTTTTCCATGATGGCTTGATTCTTGGTACATCATTAATATTCTTCACGGACAGCGTGTCTTCAAACAGCTGGCTAGTACCTACACCGAGAGAAACTGTTGCAGTCCCAGCCTGGGTCAGACAGAGGCAGAAACTTCAGTTTCATTTTCTTCTGGGGTGGTGACACACTGTGAAGACAAAGCGATGTGTGCCAAGTATGGCATCCCCAGGCTTGCAAGAACAAACACGAGCGTAAAATTCAACGGGCAAACAAAAGATGCTGTTGCGTCTCTCATCTCTTCTTCCCTGTTCTGAAAGTCACATGGGGATAAAAACATGAACATGGGAACCAAAATATTTGTATCCCACTAAAGGGGAAACCAGTAGTTTTAACCAGAACATTTCCAGGTCTCTGTTGTTTGGGTTTTTTTTTTTTTTGCTCTTTCCATTATATTTGCAGAATAGATGTACATTTTTATGCATGTACATTTTTCTCTCTGTATGTATATAATTTGCATTTTAAAAATTATCTCACAGAATGTTTTTTTCAAAGCTTATTTTAATGAAGCGTTCTCATCCATGGCTCACTTTCAAATGCCCCCAGTTCTCCAGTTAGTAACATGCAGTGGGTGGCTTGATTTGCAAGCAACTTAACTCTTTTTTCAAGAGGTACGTTTGGGTAAATCTCATGACAAATACAAGGTTGTGTCACTTCGGGCTTTTATTAGCCTCCTCCTGCCAGCGTAGTGGAAGGAGAAACACTGTTCTGTCTCTGCTTAGACCTAAAACGTTAGTGTGAAGTGTGACCAAATAAAGTGCATGGCAGACATCAAGAGAAGCAGGGAGGCCAGTGCCACTGGCGACAGCAAATTCCCAGCAGGCAGGGAAAATTCGGTGTTCTGGATCAACTAGCACCGAGCATTGTACCGACACTACTGGGTCGCACCGACCCTCCAGCTCTCCTGGTGCAGCCGCCTCGGAAAAGGACATGGCCGCCTGCTGCTGACGGGCCTACAGCTGCGGCCTGCACTGGTACGATTCGCTTCGCTAGAGCGAGCGGTTTCTCTGGTCCGAGACTGCCGGCAGACACTGCTCCCTGCTCTCCCGGTGCCAAGAGCCCGCTCCCCAAACGCAGAGAGGGAGGTGTGTGTGTGTGTGCAGAAAAGGCACAGCTCCCGCCAGCACCCAGCATCCGCCCTCAGGCCCGCCCGGGGCGGTGGCCAGTACTGTTGCCACACCAACGGCTGAACCAATGGCGGGCTTGGGGCGGGGCCCGCGGCCACACTTGAGGGGTTGGCGGAAAGGAGGGACTGAACTGGGGCACCAATGAACGCTCAGGGCAGTATGGGAAGGCGGTAGGAAGAGGCGCAGTGGGTTGGGAGCGGGGGAACACGGAAACAACGAATCGCAAGTCGGGACGTCGGGGCGAGAGGGCGGTTTTAGAGCAAAAGCCAATCAGAAAAGACGAGAGGCACTTCCAGCCAATCAAAATCCGCTGTTTGACGAGTGAGCCAATCGTGAGCCGAGCAGACGGCATGGCAGCCAATCAGGGTGCAGTCAAGGAACAAAAGGGGCCTTCCGAAGCGCCGGCCCCTTTCCTGAGAACAATTTCACATGACGCAACGGTTGGAGGAAGCGATTTGAGAACCGTAGCCGCCGCCGCCATTTTGTGAGCGTTGAGACTGAGTCGGCGGCGGCTGGAAGGAGCAGCAAGGCGGGCGGCAGCACCACAGCCAGCGGGAGCTGCAGCTCGGAGGATGCGGTAGAGGAGCCCAACGGCAGCGTCGGGGGCGGGCGGCATCGCTCGGCGGCTGCGGGCAGGGGATCGCGGGGAGGGGGCTCTCGGTCGGTGGGTCGGGTCCCGGTGCGGGCCCCGGTCGGAGAAGCATGTCGACCCCGGAGAGCAGCGCTGGTAGCAGCGAGGCCCGGGAGGACGCGTGCCGCGATTACCAGTCATCGCTGGAAGACCTGACGTTCAATAGCAAGCCGCATATCAACATGCTGACCATCCTGGCAGAGGAGAACGTGCCCTTCGCCAAGGACATCGTCTCCCTGATCGAGGCGCAAATCGCCAAGGTTTTTATATTCCACCGACTACTACTCCTACCTATACTGCTGGGGGGACCGACTGGGGCAGTGGGCTAGGGCGGTCTGCGGGGCTAGAAGGAAAGGCGTAGGAAAAATGGCCTGCTGAAGGGCGCGGGAGGAGCTGGGTTGCGGCGGGTTGAGTAGTGGCAGGAGGAGGGTAGAGAGGACAGGGAGAGGCAGCGAGGCAGGGCGGGTGAAAAGGCCTGAGAACCGGGAAATGGGGCGAGGGTGAGGGAGAGGAAGAACCTCGGCGGGGAGGCATTGGGCCGGATGGGGTGAGGAGAGGCCAGCGGCGGAGTGGGTTTAGCTGGACTTGGGTGGGGAGCGGGCGGCAGGCAGGGGGAGTCAGGGTACGAGGAGTTAGTGTCTGGGGGTTGGTGAGTAATGGGGGAGCGAGCAGAGGGTGCCGGGGTCTAGGGTCGAGGAGCGAACCAGCCGAAGCAGTGGGGAGAGGAACAGGTGACTAGCGGGGTCGCTGTGCGGGGAGCAAGCTGAGGGAAGCACATTTTAGATGGGATCAAGGGGGCACGGGCCAAGACGTCGGGAGTTCCTCGTTTCTTCGCTGAGCTTAAGGCTGCTGCTTTTACCTTCCACTCCACAGGGAGCAGGGGACTCGAGGGAGGGGAACAGCCCCTACACCATCCTGTTCGTAGTAGGGGGAAGGGTTGGGACTCGCCCCACCAAAAGGTCTGGGAGGGCAGCGTGGCTCGCGGTTTAAGCCCTGTGTAAATAATCAGACACAACATGGCGGCCTGGCAGTGACTGGGCAGCACCTCGCCCTTGTAGCCGAGTTTTCCCCCTACATGGAGCCAGTAATTAGTGTCTCAAATCTGGTGTCTGGACCCTTGTATTTAACGATTTCGGAAATATATAGATGTTGCGGTCATTAGAGAGGCCCTGGCCTCGAGATTTTGTGGAGAGTTGGAGGGTTTTTTGGGGGTAGTTGAAAGGAGTGAAAATAAGTCTATAGCACGCATATTGCCCACTTCTTAAGGGCTGAATATAATGAATTAAGTATTAGTTACGGTAAGGCTGTTTACCCAGTGTGGTCCCTATGAGATACTAATTTTGAGAGGTGAACACCCTTATCTTAAAAGTCCATGGGTGAAAGGTGATAATCTATTCTGGATAGAGAAGTGCCTGTAGTGGTGATGGGGGTTGTTTCGCTCTGCCTTATTAGAGAAAAGTTTTGTGGGTTTGGGATAATCTGTTCGGATTTGAGGTGGTCTGTGCCCTGAGTAATGCTAGCGTGGTGCGTGTATTTATTTTGGCTAGAGAAGTTCTATTGGTTGAGGATGGGGAAAAAGAAATTCTCCTTGACTGTAGAAACTGCAGCAGCCTGTAGGATCCTAACATGGCGTCTGAAAGGCACATGATATAAAAAGAAGGGAAAGAGGAGGCTCCCTCTGAGCCCAACCCAGGCAGTTGCTGACATCAGTCAGCCATAGCACATGGATGGGCCTTTACAGCACCTTTTTAACGAGCATTTTTAAAGAAAAGGGTTCTTCTTTCAATTTCTGCCCCCTATTCGTGCCAGTCACCCCTCCCCCGTTGTTTCCCTTGCTCCCTCTGATCTCAGGTGTTCAAAGGCTTTTTTTCTTTGGCTTTAAATAGTGTTTTATAATGGTGAGAATTGTACTATCTAATGACGGGGTTGGAAAAATATTTCTTATTTAATCGTTTTTTTCCTATTAATGTAGGACTGCTTTTTAGTGTTCCACAGACCTCTTCCAGTCTAATTTTTAATGCCAGCGGCTGAGTTTTGCCATTCCGCGGGGAGGTGGCCTCATTAATAGATCTCACCATTATATTTCCTGAAGGGCAGTGGATATGTGTAAAATTACTTGTGATAAATGCCAATGCTGTCAATTTTTTCCCCTTTTTTAAAAAACATTTCTGGGTGATTTAGAGACTGCCCTGAAGTGTGGTGGGGTTTTTTTTGTTTTGTTTTGTTTTTTTAAAGATGTCTTAAACCTGTATCAATGGTTAGTTTTGCCTAGTTACTGTTTGTGACTGTAGTTTATTCAAGGCAAGTTTTAGTTGTTTCTGGGAAAGTGATCTCCTTTACTAAGCCACTTTTTAAAAGTGTTGCCTGGAGACAGTTTGTTTAGTGTAAAATTTGAGTGGTCTGCTTTACAATTTAATAAATGGTTCTGAAATGTGTGACTGGTATTATAAAAATTGTAAATAAAAGGTGTGAAATATGTATTTGTCTTTTTATTTACCATTGTATAGTGCAGAATTTGTTTCCAAGACCCATTTTGTGTACAAGATTGTTCGTTTTAAACAGATTTTTGCACAATTTTGTGACTCTGGGTTCAATTACCAGCTATGACTTTAAACTTGAAAACTTCTAGGAAACTAATAAAAAAGAGCCACACATTTCCAACAATAGCTTTCCTATATTATTTGAAGGAACAGTGGGATTTCTCTAATGAGGCCTCTAATACCATGCTGACAAGCTCAGAGTTAGTGTTCTTCTGTGTTCTGGTGATTATGCGGCGCCTCCCTGCCTTTTGGTTAATGTCATGGGGCATCCTTCTTGGTATAGGTCTCCTAAAAACAATATACGTTCAAGCCTGGGGTTCCCTTTTGTGGTTATGGAAAAGTGTGCTAGATGCCATGACAAATATTTTCAGTGGAGAAGTCTTAAATATTCCAAACCTATTTAAATCATGGTTCTTAAAATGTGACACCTGAGTAGCTTCTGTTTGAAACAGGGTATGCTGCTAAACTTCTGATTCTGTGCCATAGTTTGAAGTAGACTGCTATGACCCCATGTGTGATTACTTTTAATGGTCTGGATGCATAATGAAAGTGACAGTTAAACTTGTTATAGTGTCTGCTAGTACTTTCCCAATCTTTCGAACTTCACGCTTAGCTGAACATGGTGGGCTGCTTCCATACATTGGTTCAGTGGAAGAATGCAACACTGTCACTAGCTCTTGGATATAGGTACTCTTGAGAAAGCTGTTGGTTGCCCTCACAGCTGACTTTAACTGTCAGAAAGGGTACAAGCTTATAGCTTTTTTTATTTTTCTGGAGGAAGGCTTTCAGAACTTAGTATCTTTTAATATGCCATTGTGCATACTGTTTTAAAGAAGAAACCAGTATTCCACAGAAATTTTAGTATTTCAAGTGGCTGTAGACTTACAGCCTTTGATTTCTAAGACAGAGAGGTGCTTTATTCTATCACTTGCATGTTATTTACAGCCCAGTCATAGTGTAAGATATCTGTATAGTGTAATGTGCTGTGATTAGTTTAACTTAATTTATTATTTATTGTTTCAATATGCTTGGAGGTTTAGATGCTGCTTCCTTCCCTGACTAACAAGGAATCCTGCTCTCTTCAATGTTAAATTTCAAGTAATAGTAAATTAACACACTTTTAAGGGGGAGGAAACATTGTGGTTTACCCATATAAAAAGTACTGTGGACCTGAACCATGTTAAAGGGGAAGGAATTTTAAGATTTTAAAGCAAGAGCACTTCCACACACTCATCTGGACAGTGGGGCTGCAAAGGAAGGTGGTGTTAACTAACCAAGTAGTGTGTCCTGTTTTAAAAAATGAGCAGTGAGTGAAGTTACTCTGGTTTATGCCTGAGGTTACCCATTGGTAAATGGGACTTTATAAGGGGATCATGATCAACACACAGCCTCTGCTGTTGTCTTTCATGTTGTCCTCTCCAGCAAGAAACTTGCTGATGTTTTTTGGGGCTTTGCAGTGCCTTTGTGAAAGCCAGTGGTGGGCATTAAAATCACAGTTTGGGTCAGTAGTGCTTTTTTTGTATGTTAGAAGTCACTATAGCAGCCCAGCATCACTACACCTCTACAGTGCAAACTTGCTACAGGTTTTTAAAATGGATTTTTAAAACAACAAACAATTTTAAAAACAGACAACTGAAATCAAGCTTCTCCTTGCTAAGCTGTGTCCAGAGTTTGAAGACTCCTGTGAAAATTGTTGCAGTTCCTGACTTCGTCTGCATTTATCCATTTCACTAGATGATCAAGTTTTGTCTGGATTTTGAACTTTGTTCTGATTGCATTTTTGCATGCACTCTGGAAGTCTGAACTGTCACTGTCCACAAGTGCCAAGACAGAATGGGACTCCGTGCTCCATCCATTTGGATTACAGTGAAATAGTTTTGAGCTTTTCGGCGTGTAGTTAATGAAAAGACTGTGACACTCAACATACAATCTACAGCTACAGAAGTTCACTAATTTGGGCTATTTGCCAGAAGTCTGATTTGTGTTCTGTGAAATCCAGAAAAGCGAGCATTCAGGAGGCTTGAATTTCAAACCATTTTTTAGAAGTTCCTTGAAGTGCTAGCAGTGGTTTCCTGCTATATTATTTTCTCAAGTGTGTTTTGAAAGGTTACGCTCAATACATGGTAGTGGCAATACTGTCTTGTGGGCTGCTTTTTTCTTCCTTTTTTCCCCCCTCCTTCTTTCCCAGAACTTTGATACGCAAACAAAATAACCTAAGGTTTTTTGGTTTTGTTTTTTTGGGGTTTTTTGTGTGATAGACCCACTGCCTTATACTTTGAACTGAGTATCAATTTTCCAGACTTAAGTTTTTATGTGAACAAAAAAATTCCAAACCAAACCCCTTGGTCTTTATAGTGGCATCCAAAAAGAGAGGTCTGTATTTCTGGGATTGATAATCCCTTTATTAAAAAAGCTTAAAATGTGTTTTTGTTGTACTAAACTTCTCAGTTTCTTCTTATTACTCCAGGCTCCTGCATCAGAGAAGCTCCCTGTTATGTATCTTATGGATTCCATTGTCAAGAATGTGGGAAGAGAGTATCTTACTGCATTTACTAAAAACCTAGTTGCAACATTTATTTGTGTATTTGAAAAGGTATATACATTTTCAGAAAAGTTCTGTATTCTAAGCACAATTTGTTGCTGGTAAATACATGCTTTTGGTTTTGGGGTTTTTGGGTGGTGAACTATACCAATTGATCAGTTTTTATACATCTCAGTATTATATCTGTACTCTGGAAAATTATTGCTGCTGCTGTCAAGCATGTAAGTTGCATGTTAGCTGAAAGATGCAAAATCTTCATTTAATTTAGTTCATGAAAATCTGTAATTTTCCTATCCAGGCAAGATTGTACTATTTTGGTTACTGATCACTTACCTGGATGAAATTTTTGTGAACTGTGGCCCAATTAGTTATGAACAGTTTGTTTAAGATAGTAAATAGTCTGTTTGCCAAGAATAGACTGAGAATCAGGTTTCTTGTGTGATCTTCAGAGCTGTGGTTAGATTTGTCTGATTTACTTAATCTATGATGGTTTGCTCCTGGCAGTCTGTGATTTGAAAATAATACTAGGATGGGAAAGGCTCTTAGAACGTGTTCCTACATTATATTGCAAATGTAATTTTGGTTGCATTCAACATTCAAAACTGCTGACATATCTTTAAAATTGTTAGCCTTTAAACTCAGGGAAGCAGTTGTGCGTATCTTCCAGTGAGAAACACGAATCAAGAGTTCATTTTCTGAGAAGCTGGGCTTGAGTGGGTTTAAGTTGGATCAGAAATGAAGGATTGACATCTGTGGTTTCCTGTATGCTCTAAGAAAGTGGTATCATATAAATGAAATGGAGCTTTTGTATATTTATTGCTCCATATCAGCAAGCATCCAAGACCCTAGTATGCTTGATACATGATTTTCATTGGTGAAATGCATGGTGAAATAAGGAAGATACTGTAATAATGGCCATAGAAGGCTTAAACTCCTGCATCTAGAGTAGATAGATAGACACTAGTTTTTGGTGTATTGTGAGTGTTCTTCTACCGAGTTTATTTAACATTTCAGCTAAAGCTCTGGATAAAACCTCATTTTTAAAGTTTTATAGCCTGTCTGCTGAGCTAAAAAAAAAAAAAAAATTAATTAAATGTATACAGTGGCAGTCTCTTCTAATAGCTTAATTGGTTGTGTGAAAAGATGGAAGTAGAATTCCAGCACTGGCGTGGTTATGGCTTTGTTTTATCAGTAAATGGTCACTAAGGTATCTTTAGACACTTGATGAAATCAAAATTTTTTTGCTCAGTCATTTCTGCACATTTTGCAGTAAATTTTGTGCTCTCTTACAGGAATGGTGTGGGTGGGGACACCCTGTGCTAGCTAAGTGTGAATTATTTTTGTTGAAGTTTCTGCTCCCTCCTCAAAAGAACTTACAGACTTTACATGTAGAGTATCCTATGTCTTGCTGTAGTAACTTAAAAATAGAATTGCAGCAAAAGCCACCTACATGGTGTACAATGAGTGAATTGAGATGTTGACATTAGCACAGCTGCAAGTATTTTGTCTGTTGTTTTTTCATTTATTGTTTAGTTTAACTATTCAAGTTAGGAAATGAATGAAATTTTGATTTACTGTAAGCTCCCAATTTACCTATCACACGAAAATCTGGACTAATTGTGAAAAGGCAAAGTGGGCACTGGTCCTACAATACACTTGATCTGTAGCTAACAGATCTGATTTTGCAGCTCAACTGAAATAAAATTGACTTCATTTTAGCTAATGTCCTTTTAATTGCATTTGCTGGAAAAAAATCCTTCAGTGACTAAATAGCTGAGCAAAACTTGATTTTTCTGTTCACTAAGTTTGTTGTTTCCTGATATGTTTGTCATTATACTCCAGCACAAACATTTGAGTAATAATATTGTTGCAGAGGCTGTTGCCTTTCTATATTTTTGTTACTCTTATTTTTTCCACAGAAATTGGGCAAGTAAAATGAGAATTTTGGTAATGGAAAGTTGAAAGAAAATTCTCAGAGAATGGTAATATGCAATAAAACCTTCAGATGGCCTTGAAATGACTTCCATGTTGAGCTTGTTACTGATTTTGTTGGTATAGATCAATGATCTGCACTCCTTACAAATTCTGTATAGCAGGTTTAGTGTGTTGAAAATGGCAAAATAGACAGAAGTAGGAAATAAATGAAATCTTAAGTTCTACAGAAAAAAAATAAAAGAAATTGTTTTATATTAACTTAACAAGCCATAGAATTGTTTTATTGTTTTAGGTGGATGAAAATACTAGGAAAAGTTTATTTAAATTACGCTCCACATGGGATGATATTTTTCCTTTGAAGAAACTGTATGCACTTGATGTCAGAGTCAACTCATTAGATCCTGCTTGGCCAATTAAACCTCTGCCCCCAAATGTGAATACTTCTAGCATCCATGTGAATCCTAAGTTTTTAAATAAATCGGTAAGTTTTCATGCCTACTGTATGAAACAGATGGCAATACTTGTACTGTTCATTGTTTGTATGCAGCTTTTTCACAATTTAGTATGTTGAGAGTGAGTTATCCAACCTCTGTAGACAGGTAAGAGGAGTTTCTGAATTCACAATATTTAATGAGTGTGATTTTTATATTCTAGATTTTTGAACATTGATGAATTTATTTTATATGATGCACACCTGTCACATCAGGCAAATTCTAATGGGACAAATTTTTAAATTAGTTGTATTTTGCATCAAAAATGCAATTTATAACTGCTGTGTACACTGAATCTCGGTACTGGATTATGGTAACAATTCAAGGAGATGGAGCTAATTGATTCCATCGAGATTTTAAATGTAACTGTTTTTGTTCTGCTTTTAGCCAGAGGAATCTGCTGCACCTACCTCTGCTGTCACTTCTGGTGCCTCTACTCCTCCATCTGTTCCTGAAATACAAAAGAATTTGACACAGGAGCAACTCATAAGGCAGCAATTGCTTGCAAAGCAAAAGCAGTTGTTAGAACTCCAACAAAAAAAATTAGAGCTGGAGCTGGAACAGACTAAAGCACAGTTGGTGAGTAGGATAGTTGAAACTTCTATAGCTGGGTCTCTCTTTTGGGCAGCACTTAGCTATCCTGGTAACTGCAGTACATATTTCCTCATGTCAGGCAAGTGTGTTTATTTTAGGACTAGAGCAGTGAAAGCTGATCTGAGGTATTTGTTACGTGAACCTTGTAAGAATTATGATCAAAATACAGGTTAAAAAAAAGATAAGTTAGTGTTTTGGGTTCTCTCTAATATGATGCCTGCCTATGATCCTTCACTTCCACTTAACGACCTAACAACAAGCCAGGCCTTTTCAAATTTATTTGCTCTTAAAAGGGGAAGGAAGCCTGACTGTTGGAAATAAAGTCAGTTTCTTCATTAGGTCAGGTCGGTTTGGTGCCATTATCTGAAGATTGCAGTTAAGCTGTATTGTTTGCACAGAATCACCTGGATTTGAAAAGACACCTGAGATCATCCAGTGCAATCATTAGCCTTACCCTGACAAGTCCTTCACTAAACTATATCCCTAAGGACTTCATCTCTGTGAGTCTTAAATACCTTCAGGAATGGGGGACTCCACCACCTCCCTGAGCAGGCTGTTCTGATGCTTGCTAACACGGTGAAGAAATTAGTCCTCTTATCCATCTTAAACTTCTGTTGGCACAACTTGTCCTGTCACTTGCTACTTGGTTGAATAGACTGACCTTCACCCCTCTGCAGCCTCCTTTCAGGTAGTTGCGGAGAGCGGTAAGGTCTCAGTTACATTTGTAATTCAAAGCATCTTTGAAGTGTAGAAGTATGAAACATACTTTGTGGCTTAGTAGCTTGGTGCATATGGAATATATAGGAGAACTTTCAGTTAAATGGCTGAGTCTTCGTTAGCTTTCACAATATTTCTATCTATAGTTTTTGTTTCGAGACAGAATATGAATATCTCTGGGTAGGAGTTGTCATGAAGATCAGTGCTGGATTTTTTCTCTGTTTCAGGCTGTATCTCTTAGTGTTCAGCAAGGATCATCTACTGTAGCTTCAGTTCCAGCACCTTCCAAGCAACACATGTCTCCCACTCCTCATATGTCAGTTAAGCCACCTCATCAAACTGCTGTGCAACCTGAAAAAAACAAGCCATCCCCAAGTCCTCCACTTCATGATACAAAAATAGTAAATAGGGATCCTCGACTTAACAGGATGGCTCAGCATTCTTCCCATGCTAAAGATCAGTCTCATAGGAAAGAATTTCCACCAAGCATGACCAGTCAGTCTGATACCAAGGCTAACAAAGCAACCCAAGGCGAAAAACAAAACTCAACAAAGCAAGAAAAACAGAAAGCAAGTGAAAAAACACAGAAGAAGGACCTTGACCAGTCAGAAGTAAAATCTAAATCACCATCCCCTTTGAAAAATAAGACACCCAGTAGTAAAGATACTAAAACCCAGGAATGTGAAAGCACAAAAGTATCTGAAATTAGTAAGCGGGATCCAAGACTGAAAAGACACCTTCAAGATAAGTCAGAGGGCAAAGAGGATGAGGTGAAAGAAAAAAGGAGAAGCACAGAGAAAAAAGAAAAAGAGGAACATAAGACAGGTGAACACAGAACAGCAGGCAGCCGAAATAAAGTAGTTAATGGTGCTGTTCAGAAACAGGATACAACTACAGAGGAGTCGGAGAAACAGAGTGGAAAACAAGGGAGATCAAGTAGTAGAAAACGGTCACGATCACGCTCTCCTAAAGCTCGGTCACCATCCACACATTCTCCAAAAAGACGAGAGAGGAGATCACCCAAAAGAAGACTTAGGAGCTTATCTCCCACTTCATCAACTCCTAAAATTGGAAAGATAAGACAGACAGGCCCTAAGCAGTCTCATGTTGAAGAGGGCACACAGGCAGCAAGGGATGAAAGAAATTCTAATAAGAGAAATGCTAAACAAGAGGTGCGAGATCCGAGGAGAGTGAAAAAAGCCCAAGAAGACAGGCCTCAAGAAACAGCAAGCCAGCATTCTACAAAAGCTTCTCCTGATCCAAAGGAGAACGCAGAAAACTGGCAAGGATCCAAATCAGGCAAGAGGTGGAAATCTGGTTGGGAAGAAAGTAAAAAGTAAGTTACTATCTTTTAAAAACTTATGTTTGAAGGCACTGGAAATTCTACTGCTGACTAATCAGCTTTGGGAGGCAATGTTCAGATTGTTTAAATTGATAAACTAAGTTATTTCCACTAGTGAAACATGGAAATGATGCATTCTTAGATTCTGAGGTGATGGCGATGTTTTGCCGCAATGCTTTGTAACTGGAGTGTAACAGTCATGTCATGAATAAAGAAGTAATATGTACTTTAAATGTATTCTTGCTTTCAGCTCACAGCAGAATGAGGAACACCAAGCACTTGGTAAGACCCCTCACCAAAGACACCGGGAAAACTGGCCTGCTGGTAAAGGAATTTTATCACCCCGAGCACCAAAGCAGCAGCACCGCTTAAGTGTGGATGCCAATTTGCAGATTCCCAAAGAATTAACATCTGCAAGCAAGAGAGAATTACTTAAGAAGGTAATATTGATAGATCTTTCTTTGTACAGACATCCTGGGTGTAACTCGCTTTTCTTTTCTTTTTGAAGTCTAAACTTTAACTTTATGTTACAGGCCAATGAGCGCTTGACATCTGGTGAAATAACCCAAGATGAGTTTCTCATGGTAGCCCATCAAATACGGCAGCTGTTCCAGTATCAGGAAGGAAAGCACCGGTGTAGCGTCTGGGATAGCCCTACGGAGGATAAATGTGGTTTGAAAAAGAAACCTCTTCTATCAGATGCAGAATTAACATACTATGAACATAAAGCTAAACTAAAGAGAACACAGGTTCAGCATTCATTGTCAAGGCTTGATCTGTTGGATCCTGATGATATTTTAGATTATCATATACCTGATGCATTGCTTTCTGGAATAGAATGTGAACAAGCAAAAGCCAAGCGTGGAGCACAGTTTGACAGAAAAGAGCCATTTGGAGAAAGATCAAGGAGACACTCTCCTGTAAGTGGCACTAATAGACCATTTCCTGATAACCTCTCACCACTTGAAAGTAGACGAAGACTAGAGGAGCAAAGTGCTACTAAAGGAGCAAGGGGTTCTAAGAACTTTGATCCTTACGACAGCTGGGGAGAATCGGATGAGTTTAGAGATGCTCTCAGACAACAGGGAAAAAGCACAACAGAATTCCAAAAAATTGATGGTGATGCAATCTGCAGATTTGATAATCGTGAAGAAAGACCGCTTCTTGGACAAGCTGGTATGTGCTTTTGCCGTTTTACATTTGTTAAGTGACAGGCAACAATTGCAGTGAGTGATTATCTGATTTGTTTTCATTGCTATAGGTGTTCGAGAGGAACCAAGGTCACCTTTTAGTGAACGTTTCAAAAGAGCGAGGTTTGAAGATCCAGAGAAAGCACCATTTGCAGAAAGTCCAGGATCAAGATTTGGAGGCATTGAAGCAAAGCAAAGGATAACAGCACTAATGGAAGATAGAGCTCTATTTGATGGCTCACCTAGACAGGCTGCTGCAAGAGTTGGGGTAGATGGACAGGGAAGTCCTTTTGTTGATGGTCCTGCTGCTGGTTCAAGTTCCAGAATTGATGGGCCGCCTGGACAGGCTGCTATGAGATTTGAGGGGCCTTTGGTGGGGGCAGGTGCATCTCAGTTTGATGGACCACATGCAGGAGCAGGGGGAGCTGCAGCCCTAAGGTTTGATGGGCCACCAGGGCAGCTGGCAGGGGCCTTGAGGTTTGAAGGACCCCCAGGACAAGTTGGTGGAGGAGGTCCACTAAGGTTTGAGGGACCTCTTGGGCAGATAGGTGGGCCATTGCGCTTTGAGGGGCCTGCAGGGCAGCCTGTAGGTGGTCCAAGATTTGAAGGACCTGGAGTTGGACTCAGGTTTGAGGGTCCCCGTGGTCAGCCTTCAGGTGGCCTCAGGTTTGAGGGACCTCATGGTCAACCTATGGGGCCTCGAGGTCAACCAGGGGGTGGTCTCAGGTTTGAGGGACCCCATGGTCAGCCCTTGGGGCCTCATGGTCAACCAGGGGGTGGCCTCAGGTTTGAGGGGCCACATTTGCAGCCATTGGGGCCCCATGGCCAACCTGGAGGTGGCCTCAGATTTGAGGGCCCACATGGTCAGCCTATGGGGCCACATGGACCGTCAGGTGCTGGGCTTAGGTTTGAGGGGCCACATGGACCAGCAGGGCTCAGATTGGAAGGACCACATGGTCAGCCAGGTGTAGGTCCTAGGTTGATTGATGGACCAGTACATCAGGGAGCTGGTGGACTCAGATTTGATGGTCCTCTAGGTCGGGCTGGTCCCAGATTTGATGGTTGTCATGGAGCTGGATTCGATGGTCAGCCTGGACAGCTGTCGCTCTTGCAAAGATTTGATGGAATTCACGGACAACCTGGCCCAAGATTTGAAAGGGTGCCTGGCCAACAGGCACAAGCACGATTTGATACACCCATACCTCAGAGATTTGACGGACCTCACCAGTCAGCCTCTAGATTTGACTTGCCCCTTGGCCTTCAAGGTGCACGTTTTGAAAATGTAGCTAACCACCCTGCCTCAAGACTAGAAATGTCACCATATGGACAAGGTGGTCCATTCGTTGACCATCCTGGCCAGGGCTACAATGGACCATCTCATGGGATGCAATTCCAGAGGCCTGATCTGTTTGATGGGTCACCTGGACCAAATTTCAATGGGCCAGCTGGCCCAGGAGCACAGAATTTCCCATTGAGAGCAGCTGGACATTACTTTGAAGAAAAAGGTCTTCAAGGTCCTCAGTATGGAAACTTCAATAATATGCCAATGGGAAGTAACCAGGTAAGAACTGATGGTGTGAAATGATTTGCTTCCAAAATGGGTTGTGTCTAGGGAATTGGTGGTTCTTCTTCCTCTTTTTAAAAATGACTGATTTTTCTGAAGATCCAGCAGACAACGAGCCAGTGTCAAGCTAGAAAAGCTGTCCTTCAGCAGTTCTAGATAATTGAAGAAGGCCATGCACTGCTATTTAAGATTTTTTACCTGAAGAACTAAACAAAATACAGTAGAGCTTTACAGTCACTTTTGAAGTGGTTATAAATCAGAGTGTGACAGTGAAATGAGTATATTTAAGAAGAAAAACTAGGTAATGGGAAGCCTGTCGTGTTTGCACAAGACTGAACTCTGTGAAGTATAAGTGGATAAACACAGTTTATTTTTTTAAGAGTTGTGGAATTAGAATAAAGTAATGCTGGTGTCTTTTTGCAGCTGTTGATCTTAGTGAGGAGGTAGTTTAGAGATCCCCATAACTTGGGGTAATTGAGGAAGAAAAGAACATTGTTCAACTACAGTCTTGTAAAGTTACCTCAGCAGCAGCGTGCTGTATGAGCTCAGTTGTCTGTGCTGTTGCCTGTTGGAAACACTCCTCTCAAAAGAGGAAAATGATACTTGAGCTAAAAGTATGTCATTTCAGTAAGTGAGAGATTTGGGGGATAATAATTGAACATGAAGAGTTACCTGATTGTACAAAAGCAGGCAATGCTTTCTGCTAACCTGTAATGAGATGATAGTGTTTTACACTTTGGAACATTCAAAAGGGAGACAATTAGGGAAATAATTTTTATTACAAGTTTGTTACTAAAACTTTTTCTACCTGAAAGTTACTGTAGCTGGTCTGCTGAAAAATTCTGCTTTCAAGATGTATTCGTTGTAGTGGATGCTATTTTAGAAGATAATAATTAATTGTGACATTTGTTAGTTACTGTTATCTTGAATGTCTTTCTCATGAGCTTGCTTTTGGAGAGCAGGAACAATTTAAAGAGGTCTCGTGTTTGGAAAATCTGTTGAAAGACTTGATAAGTAGAAGAAAAGGTGTATGGGTTTTATTTTTAATTTAAATGTTAGGCAAAACAAGTATGTCTATGCTGAAATTTTTCCAGGGGGAAACAAAGGTGAGCGGAAGGTTATGTAGATGTAGTTATTTTTGGACTTGTCCATACCAAACTGACATTCCTGAAAGAGCTTGTAATCACGTTATTATACAAAAAAATACTGAAGTGCTTACTTTCATAGGTTTCTGTCATGTCTGCTCAGCCAGGCTCTTACGGCCAAGGTCAACAGTATTTGCCAAATCCTGGAAGTTTTGTTCAGAACCCTGCAGGTGCGTAATTAATTTCCTTTTTTCTTCTCATCTTATTCTGTTTGTTAGTGGCCACAAAGATTACCATTTGGTGGTGTCCTGGTGTACTAGGTCTGTGTGAACTCAGAGAACCCTATGACATGCCATAGCTATGATTTCTGTAGTACCTTCATCTCTTTAGGGCTTTCCCTCAAACAGTGAAGGCTTTTACTAGTTTTCATTAACCATGTGGTTTCAGTATGTGGTTTTGTTAAAAACAATCTTGAAGGCACCAGTGTGTAAGTCTGTCTTGCATTTGCTGGGGTGTGTAAACATTCCCAGTATGTGAGTGGGTAGTAATGAAACGTTTCTAAAAAGTCATAAATGGTTAAAGTAGGTGATGAAGTACAGTGATTTTGGTGAAATATTTAATCATAAAATAAGGAAATCCTGCATTTCAGTAAACACTGTGCAGCAGAAATCTGTGTATGGCCTACCAGCCTAGATAGCTTGCACTGGGCTGGAAGAGACCTCTAGAGGATATCTAGTTCAACCGTCCTGCAGTGAGTAGGGACATCCTCAACTAGATCATATTGCTCAGAGTCCCATCAAACCTGACTTTGAATGTCTCCAGTGATGGGGTATTCACTACCCTGAACAACTAATGTTTGACCACCCTCATAGTAAAGAACTTCCTAATGTCCAATCTAAATCTGCTGTTCTCTACTTTAAAACCATTGCCCCTTGTCCTAGTGCTACATGCTTTTGTAAACAGTCTCTCAAAAGGCCCTATTCCAGGTACTGGAAGGATGCTGTAAGGTTTCCCCCGTCTTCTCCAGGCCGAGCAACCTAATCTTTCAGCCTGTCTTTGTAGGAGAGGTGTTCCAGTCCTCTGAATATTTTTTGTGGCCTTCTTGTGGACCCTGTCCATCAGGTCCATGTCTTTCTTGTGTTGAGGGCCTCAGAGTTGAACACAGTACAGGTGAAGTCTTACTGGAGTGGAGTTACAGAATCACGTCTCTTGACCTGCTGGCCACGCTTCTTTTGATGCAGCCCAGGATGCAGTTTGCCTTCTGGGCTGCAATTATGCATTGTTGGTTCATGTCTAGCTTTTTGTGCAGCAGTACCCCCAAGTCCTTTTGTGCAGGATTACTGTCCTACAACATCCTCCACCTGCCTATATTGATAATGAGGATTGTCCCAACCCAAGTGCAGGGTCTTGCCTTGGTCTTGTTGAACATCATGGGGTTCACCAGGGCCCACTTAGGCAGCTTGTTCAGGTCTCTCTAAATAACATCCCGTCTCTCTGTCATGTGAACTGCACCGCTCAGCTTGGTGCAAACTTTCTGAAGGTGCACTCAATCATACTGTCTATATAATTGGTGAAGAAACTGAGCAACACAGGACTCCTGAGGGACACCACTTGTCACCCATGTGCATGTGGATGCTGAGCCGTTGACCATAACGTTCTGGTTGCAACCATCCAGCCAATTACTTACCCACCAAAGAGTCCACCCACTGAATCTGTATCTCTCCAACTTACAGAGAAGGATGTTGTGGGGGACTGTCAGAGGTCTTATGGAAGTGCAGATAGGCAGCATCCATTGCCCTTCCCTGCTAACACAGTCACTCTGAGGAAAGCTACTAGATGAGTCAGGCATGAGTTGCCCATAGCGAAGCTATGCTGACTGTCTCAAATCACCTCCCTGTCCCCCTTGTGCCTTAACAGAGCTTCTAGGAGTAACTGTTGTTCCATGGTTTTCCCAGGCACAGAGGTGAGAGTGACAGGTTCATAGTTCTTGGGGTCGTGAAAGGAAGAAATTAGCTAAGGATGAGACATAGAGAGAGTTGATAATTTAAAACAAAGAATGGAATAAACAGGGAAGAAACGCATGTTAAGTATGCTGATGAAGATGAAGTGAATTTCTGATGTGAAACTTCATTGTCATTGAGTGTTGGTGTTTTTCCCCAGGAGCCCTTCCACATTCCTACCCTGATAACCACCTTGGGCAGCTTGATGTCAACGAGTTATTTGCTAAACTGCTGTCAACAGGGATCCTCAAACTGTCAAAAACTGATTCTACTTCAGCACGTATGTAGTAGATCTGTTACGTTTTAACTACTCAGTTTGCTCACAGTTGAAGCATAGAGCTAAGTGTAAGAGTTTTTATGAACTCAGGCGTGTTTTTTTGTAAACTGAACTTTGCTTTGGGGAAGGACTTAAGTGCATGCGATGAGTTACATTCTTAGTGCCTTGTTTAATTTGTACACTTAGCTGTCCTGAGCAGTCAGTTTTATCTTTGGCATTATGCCTTAGTAACTTGGTTATGATCGGATTCCTGTCAGTTTCTGAAATAACCATTGTCTGTGAAGACTGACTTTAATGCCCAAAGGCTAAAGTGAAATACTTTTTCCTTAACTGGAAATTCTGAGAAACTTGTAATATCTTACATGCTTTTTAAAAAATTATGTTAGAAGATGACTTTCTTAGCTCCTGCACACTTGCATTCTAGCATAGTCAGATTGATTCTATTAATACTTGGATAAAAATAAAAGCACTCATTTCTTTCTGGTGATGTACTGAAACATTTATAAAATACCATCTTTATACTTTATAGAAGTGAATGAAACCTCAGCCCAGCCAGCTGCCGAAGAGGAAGAAGATGACCAGAACGAAGATCAGAATGTTCCAGACCTCACTAACTTCATAGTTGAGGAACTTAGACAGTATGTATAATAGAATGAGTTTACAGTGAAGTAAGAATAATGATGTAATAGTATCTAGGTACAGTAAGGAGCAATAGGTGATGAAGCTAATAGGCATGACATATATTTGTCACGAGTAGCTAGTATGAGCCCACTGTTAGTTGAATTGATTAATTGATTATGTTATGAAAATCAAGAATTTAGCTACATTGTGTGCTCTAACCTTGCAGTAGATTCATGCTTTTCCTCTGTTTTCATGGGCTTATAAAGTAACTTAGTGAGAAACTTGCCTATTTGTTTTCAGAAAAATGTTAAGATTTCTATTTTGTCCTTTTTGTAGGCGTTATGATAGTGTTATAAACCGCCTGTACACAGGAATCCAGTGTTACTCATGTGGAATGAGATTCACCACATCACAGACAGATGTTTATGCAGATCATTTAGATTGGCATTACCGTCAAAACCGGACAGAGAAAGATGTTAGCAGGAAAATTACTCACAGGAGATGGTACTACAGTTTAACGGTAAGCAGTGCAGGATGCGTCTTGATAAATCACTTGGGTTATGTGTGTATGTGCTGCAGGATTGCAGTTGGAAGTTTATGTCATTTCAGGAGTTGGCCTTTGGTTAACAGTGATGTCTTAGATATTTCAAGTAGTTGTTAAATGACTGCCAAAATACAAAAGGCAACTGTGTAATCAATAATGAACGTTTTGAAGCTGTTGGTACTGTTCTCATCACAGAGAATGGAATGGAATTGAAGGATAGTGATTTTTCTGGGAAAAGCTCTTTTGAAGTGTAGCATTGTGAGAAAGCACTCACTGCGCTAGTGCTGCTTGTGAGAGCATTTCAGTTTTGACAAAGTAATACTTACTAGATCTGGCACTTTCGAGGTGCCTTCTCTTTGTTTTTTTCGGTTGGGTGTTTTTTGGTTTTTTTTTTCTGAGATGTAACTTCTTTAACATATATGGCTATTTGTCAGTGTCTGAACGTGAGTGAAAATTTTTTCCTCAGGACTGGATTGAGTTTGAAGAAATAGCTGATCTGGAGGAGCGTGCAAAAAGCCAGTTCTTTGAAAAAGCCCATGAAGAGGTTGTGTTGAAGACACAAGAAGCTGCAAAAGAGAAGGAGTTTCAGAGTGTCCCTGCTGGACCAGCTGGAGCAGTTGAGGTAGGTTTCATATTGCTTTTATTAGCCCAGATACTGGGAATCATCTTGTACGTCAAAGAAGTTCAGAACATTCCATCATACAGTGGGGTGTATGTAAACTGAAGTCTTGTTGTTGGACCTCTGTGCAGCCACCGCATATGTTCTGTATTTGGGCATGTACTGGTTGTTAGCCAAGGGCAGATAGTACTATAAATCACTTTAATAAAAAAAAAACAAACCAAATTACACCCATTGGCATTCTATTGTTTTAGCAAATTGAAATGAGCAAAGTGTGTTAACATACTGGATGCTTCCATAGAAAGAGTAATCTAATCAAGTGAATGGGGAATAGTCCTTTGTCATTCAAATAATAATTAGGTTTATTGGGTTTTGATGCTCGGACACAGAAATGTCTTTTTTCTGTGGAAGATAAGTGTTAAGACAAAAACATACGTCAAAGTAACCAGTACTGCTGTACTTTGGTAGCTGAATTGATGTAGTAACCAGACAAAAATGTTGATAGAATTAAAATTTAGTTTTGCATGCTCAGTCTCTTAAGAAATCAGCTGTTGAGCCATGAAGGCATTTGGTTTTATTTTAAAAGTACTTGTGTTTTGTTCTCTGAGTTTATTATTTTGCACAGAGTGTGAAAAAGTTTAATAATCTAAAAGTTCTGCCCTGTTTTTTTTAACTTGAGACTGCAGGCTAAAAGGAAGAGTGAAGATAATGCCATAAATGATGAATTAAATACCTGTACTGGACTGTCTTACATGACAGTAAAACAGTATTAGGTTGCTATGTGTTTTCACAGAGACTCCCTGTCTTACCTTTCTCAACTGACAGTAGTCTTCAAAGCCAGGCGATGATCATTGCTCAGTCTGAAAACTACACTCATATTAAGTAAAGTCTCCTAAAGTTACTTTTAAAGTGTGGAGGAAGGATCATACTGTAGCCTTAATTTATTAGTCTTAATTTAAAAGACCCTTTTTTGACTGTTACTAGGTGGTTGGAAATTCATGCATTCAGTAAATTGTGTAATAATTTATTGCTGTTACTCTGATAACTTTAGAGTTGTGAAATTTGCCAAGAGCAGTTTGAACAGTACTGGGATGAGGAAGAGGAAGAGTGGCACCTGAAGAATGCAATCAGAGTAGATGAAAAGGTAATTTGATCTTACTTCTGTGTGATGCTTGTTTATAGTAAAAACCCCAACGAATTGTAGCAAAAAAAAAAAATGGAGAAGGACATTTTCTCTCCTGAAAATTTCCCATGGCAGTTTTCCTGGCTTCCAATTACATAAATATATCAGCCTTTGGAAGTTTGTGAAGCCCTGGTATCACTAGTATAGGTCACCAAGCTTCCCTTAAACTGTGGTACTAAAAGAAGAATGAATGTTTCCATACAATGGATATTAATGTAGATATTGGTTCAATTATTTTTGCATACAGCTGTACACAAGTAATTTCCAATACTTACGATAGGATGAAGGGGCAGTGGGTGCAAGCTCAAGTGTATGAGGTTCCATGTGAACATATGGAAAAATCTTTCACTGTGAGGGTGACAAAACGCTGGAACCATCTGTCCAGACAGGTTGCGGAGTCTCCTCTGGAGACATTCAAAACCTGCCTGGATGCGTTCCTGTGTGATCTGCTCTAGGTGATCCTGCCCTGGTGGGGACACTGGACTAGATGATCTTTTGAGGTCACTTCCAACTCATAATGTTCTGTCATTCTGTGTGAATACGCACAAAATCTTTCCTCTGTTCTATTTGACACTGCATAGCCTGCTGATAGCATTGCTTTTCTAGATGAATTGCGGTGTGCAATTGAAATTCTTCTGTTCTTAACAAAAATACTCCTATAATTAATTTTTATGTATTTAAATATGTAACAATTATTTTTTAGATTTACCATCCATCTTGCTATGAAGATTACCAAAATGTAAGTGAATCCTCCTTTGTATTTCTGGAAGCATTTTGCTTTCAGTTTGTTTGCTTGATCTAGACTTAGCAGGGAGTAAATGGGTTCAGAGCACGCTGCATGTTTCTTTTTCTGAAGACTAGACAAAGAATTGAAAGCCTTGTGTGTGGCCGGTTTACAATAGAGAATTAGCTGTCTTGTGAAGTACTGAGAGACATAAAGAGAAGCCTTACTTTGAAAACACATTCTGCATTTATTGTTGAGTAATGTGTGTAATGGGTTTCGGCAAAAATGGAGTAAGCATGTTGGTGTGTGTTACATTTTTAAGGTTGTGGGAGTTAAAATTCCCCTGGGGGATAGTAGGGGGCTGTGCACAGTACACATGAAGCACTTAATCACTGCCTGGATGATAGCTTTTCAAAGTAATTGTGAAAAAGTAATGCTGGTAAGAAGCAGTCTGGCACTCAAAATCCAAACTTAAAGTGTCTGTGTCTAAGTGCATTTTTAAAAAGTAAAGGGGCTAAGAAGCTGCTAATGGTTATTGCAGTGCATGTTAATGCAGCATTGATTTTTGCTTTGCAGACATCATCATTTGATTGCACACCATCTCCCAGCAAGACTCCTGTAGAAAATCCTCTAAATATAATGTTGAACATTGTTAAACAGGAAACACAACAAGAGTCCTGTGACTCACCTAAAGTCAAAGAAGAACCTGATGACACCCCTTCTACCTGTGCAGAAGAGAGCACACCTACATCTACAGATATTAAAACAGAACCTGATGAGTCTGTTTAAATGAACTGAGGTATGATTTTTTTTATAGGAGAGCTGCTGTGTTCACTCTGAAAGGCAAATACTTTTTATATGAAATAAAAATGTTCCACTGAGGCAGGGCCTCAACTATTGTTTGGTTATTAATAAATACATTTTTGTATTTGAATTTCTTATTACCTGCACAGGTTCAGGTGTCATTGTGTGAAAGTTCTGTAGATGTGTGAAAATTTAATGGAATTAAATGATCTATGTAAAAATGTACAATTTTCACTTGTGGAAATGTAAATTATAAATAAAAGATATTTTTGCTATATATGGAGTGTAATGTTTATGCACACCATCCACTGAAGACTGTTTCTGTACCTTTTTTTTTTTCAGTTCAAATGAAATTAAAAAGAACTTTTGCTCAATAACATTCATAACAATTAAAGTAAATAACTTAAGTTAATCCATCGGTTACCAAGGGTGACAGTGCAGGAATTTCTCCGATAACATCAGATTTTTTTTCTTTTCAGTCTTATTTGAACAAACATACATATACAGATATCTAAAAATCCACAAATAAAAAAAAATCCCTAAAAAGAGTTCCGTGTAGAAGGGGAAAAATTAACAAATCATCTGGGAGTGCTTGATTGTGAACACAAGTGCCAACAAACAATTAACAAACCAGGATGCCTGGTACTTAAAACATTTTTAATGATTTTTTCTTTCTTACTAAACACATAAGAATTTAATACGACTGAACAAACTTTTCTTTACATTACAAGGGGGGGGTGAATGTAAGAATGCTCACTTGAAACATAGTTAACTTTTTTTTTTTCGTTGGTTACTGGACTTAGATGGTAAACCAGATATCCTGAGATGTTAATATTTCTTAAATCTAATAAATAAAATTAAGCATATATTTGAGTGTGAGTCTTTTCCTTTCAGTAATGGGTTTCTGTGGCAAAGTTGTATGGGATTGAAAATAATTGTTTTAAGGCAGCATGAATTTAATGTTTTATTCACTCTGCTGTGTGTGTAGTGCATGGTTTTAAAGCTGCTGGCAACAAGACGAGCACTAAATGTTACAGTCCTGGGATGTGTATTACTTTTGCAATGAGGGTACTGAGGAGGTGAGAATTTGCCGATGGTGTCTTAAGTAGAAATGTCTGAATGCTATTTTGCTGTTGCCTGCAACACCTCTTCCCATCTTCACAAACAGGCTTCAAGCAGTTTTTAAGATGTGATTAATTCCTTGGTTCTCGTATTGCACCTGTAACTGTGAGTGTGCCCTGTTAGAGATGTCAGTTTCAACTGGAGAAAGTTTAGAACCACAAAAACACGTAGGAGACTGATGATGTGTGAGTCCGGCGGTGCGGTGGAGTGTGGCTGCTTGTGCTATGAGGAGTCACTCGTGTGTCAACTTGTTGCAACTTCTACCCAGAGCAGGGATGTAGGCTTGGCCCAACTGACACTTTATTTCCTGAATTACTGTAAACTTCACATTGTACAAATTGAAACTTGGAGGAGAGTGAGGTGAGATCTTTAAAGTAGGCTGTTAGAAAAAGGAGACCAATCACTCTGTCTTACTAGGGATAAAAAATACAGCAAAAAACCAAAACAAAAAATCCCAAACAACACACCTGCAAGGAGCAGCAGGAGGATTTATGGCACCTTTAGTTGAGTTCTAAACAGACCTTACTTGGTCTGTGTAATTATCAATGCACACCTGTAAATCTGGGAAGAGTTCATTCTGCATAGAAGCAGGACTCTGGAAACAGGGTGCTTTTCTTTGATCCCATCAAAGGAACACAGGTTCCCACCAGTGCACAGCTAACGGGGCTGAGAAGCAGGACTATGTAACTGATCCATCTCTCTGCCTTATGAACATCTTCGGTGCAGATTGAGTTAAACATGTACAAGTTGTGAACGGAGGCTGATTATCCTGCACACAGAGAGAGGACAAACAGGTTAAATACCTCTCGGTCAGTACATCACTGGTAGTTTCAGAGATGACAAGAGATACTTGTCTGTTACACTTTACCCTAGAGAATGAAGACAGTAGCCTAGGGCTGCTATAAAGGTGCCAAACGGCACCACCCGGCAATGCAAGTTCCCTCACGCCATCCTTTCCCAGCCACCCATAGGTAACTACTGAAGCTCACAAGCGTGAGCCCAACCTCCAAACGCCCCAGGCAGTCCTCCCTCCTCGTGGGGTCAGCGAACTTCGCCGCCCCAGCCCTGCGCTCTTCCCGCGCCCACAGAGCAGCTATGGCCGTCCCCGCCGAGCACAGGCCCCTTCGCCCGTCCTGCCCTGGAGAAGCGCACACTGTACCCATAGCAACCCCTCTGCGGCGTCGGGCTCGGTGCGGCGAGGGAGGCAGGCTTAGGCGAGCCTCGCCGCTTCTGCTGGGAAGGCTGCCGTACCGACGGCCGCCCCGCCGCGCCGCCCCCCACTCCGACCGGTGAGATTTGGTTCGCCTGCTCTCCTTCACCGTTTCCTTCCTTTAGTACTGACCGAGGCAGGCCCGACTGCAGTCCTGATCGCCGTCGTGGCGGCAGCGGGTTGGTGCCTGCCGCCCCTCAGCGGCCCTGCTCCCCGGGCCTGGGCCGTGAGGGGAAGAGGCCTGGCGGGCGGCAGCGCCGTGCTGCGGCGCAGCTGCGCTCCCACAGCTCCGGCTCTGACGTGCGGCTCCGCCAGCACCCACGCAAAACACCAGGGTTGCTCAGTGTTCGACAAACCTGCGGGGAAGGGCGGCACAACGGTGGCGGCCAACCCCCGCCTCGGCCGAGCAGGCCTGAGCTCCCTGGCCGAGCTGGTGGCATTACCCTTGCCCGGGGTCTGGTAGGGTGGCCTTTGCCCGCAGCATGGCTTGGTCGGGGCTGGCAGCCTCCCCTCCCCTCCTTGAGTTCCTGTCAAGATGTCCTGTGTAGGACTGGGTTTTTAAAAATTTTTCTGTGTGTGCTACAGATATATTGGAAAACCTGATATTGTCTCCCCCATTATGAGCAGTACCCTGAAAAAACAGATGGGTAAATACGGTGTTTAGCACCACGGTTTAGGGGTGGGCTCGATCTTAAAGGTCTATTCCAACCTAAATGATTCTATCAGTCTATATTCTTCGCTTAATCTCTTTAATTTAATCTCAAAATGTTTACTTAATTCTTCCTTCAATGGAATTTTCTCTTAGAATGTCCAATGAGCATTTGATAGTAAATTTGATTAAAAAAAAAAACTTCACTGAAACTATGGAATGTGTCCTTCACTTCCTGTTTTGTACAGGATTTATATTAACAGCTGCTTAACTTAACTTCAGTCCCAGGGCAGCTGCCTTTGACTTCTTTGTGGTGTCCTGCATCAACAAGCCATGCAGCAGCTCTTGGCATTGATCTCTGTATACTTACAGATCTCCAGAGGCAGAAGGGAGACAAAATTTACTCTTCTGGCAGGCCTTGTCCTTTGCTTTTCTTCTGGATAAAAAAGGGGGAAAAAAAATTACCTTGAACCTGCAGCACTGGAACGTTGTGTTAAACACACAAGTACTGTATTTGGCCAGATCTTCCACTGATGCAAGTCTGTGTAACTGTGCTGAAGAATGTAACCCCTCACTTGGCATAATGAGAAATAGCTCCCCTGTGGGAAAGCGATGTCCTGAAAATACTTTCTCTTTAAAAAAAGAACCCAAACCACAAAGCATACTTATGTATTATTGAGAAACAGGAACTAGACAACCTCCTGAGGGCCCTTCCTACCTGAATGATTCTGGCTTTTTATGCCGCTGCGGTTTGTGCAGTGTTTTGCAGGATGGAATTGTGGTTCCTTACTGAAGCCATTTGGCACAGGGCACTGAATCAGCCTGTGGAGCTGGGAGAAGTTGTGGCTACTTCCCCTCTGGAGGTGTTCAAGTCTGGGTTGGACGAGGCCTTGAGCGACCTGTCCTAGTGGGAGGTGTCCTAGCCTATGGCAGGGGGTTGGACCTGGATGATCTTTGAGGTCCCTTCCAACCTAAACCATTCTATGACTCTATGATACGGAGCCACAAGATCACACAGTGTGTTACAGCACAGGGTATGTACTCTCAGCTTGGGTTATTGAAGCATCTTCAGCCCTCTTTTCCTCTCTATGGTAACCCCAAATCTGCCTGATCATACTGTCATGTTACAGGTTACATGAAAATAGGCACTGTTAAACTGCAGAGGCTGGTTTTCATCATATTTAGTGCTTTTTTTACATACATCACAAGCATGTTCATACCATATCTCATTTATATTCTTTAATAGTTTTTATCTCAAATCACATAACAATTTTTACTACTACTACTACTACTACTACTACTACTATAATTTCTTCTCCACAGGTGGAGAAGCAGAGGCACGAGTACCTTGAGACCTACGTTTTTGCTTGACTTGCAAAACAGTAGCCTGTCTCTTCAAGTCTTCTCCTAACAGTGTGAAAGCTAATCAAACATTGTTGGTGCATTTTGGCACTGGAACTATGACTACTTCAGAAGGTGACTACTAGCTGTTTTATGTTCCTCTTATGTTTGGATATCTGAAATTAGCTTCCTCAGCCATTACATCTGCTTACATCACATATTTCTGTTTACAAGTTTTGGCAAGATATCAAGGTGTTGCAAGAGGATTGGATACTGAAACAACTGGAAACGGCTCCCCTTGTTCCCAGTCACACAGTTAACCAGTGGAAAAGTATGGAAGATAACACAGTTTACTAGATCCCACGGCCTGCTGATAAGTTATTCATGTTTTGAGTCCACTGCTACTACATTTAGAGTTTGATTCTGTGCCATTGTAGGCAGTGAAATTGTTACTGACTTTGGTGGGAACAAAACACTGGTCTGTCAACAGCTGCGAGAGAGCAATGCCATAGTTCTTGCAAGAGAGTGACACAGGATGACTAACACATCACATAGAAGCCCTGCTTTTCTACAGCAGCTTTTTTTTACATCATCTTATCCTTGAAACCAATCTGTGTAGTTCATTCAAGAGCAATTAGGTGGTATGCTTGCTGTTGACAGCACTGTTGCCCTTTGGTGTGCTCTGCTGTGCTATGCCAAGTTCTTCAGTAGCAGCGGCAGGATCATGCCCATATGTAGCACTGGGGAAGTGGTGGTTGAGAGCTTGTTTGTCCAAGTGAGAAGCCTTGCTGGTGCTGTACTTGGAAATGTGACTAATGAAAGAGTTTATGATGCCTACAGTTTTGGAAGACAGCCAGCGCTGGGGTGGACCTGCTCCAGCATTTGCATACACATACAGAGTAGTTTTGGTTCCTGCTCTTGCTATGCTTCTTGTGATCTTTCTCTGTCTTACTCTTTTGGGTCCTTTTCTTTGACCAGTGGGGATGTGGCTGTCTTGGGTTTTTTTGCACATTGCTCTTTTTCTGACAATCAGAAGCAATTTAGGATTCACCATGAAAGAAATCTCAATCTCATGTTACTCTGAACGTTTTGACTGGTTCCTGTGAATCTGACACCCTGATGTTTCTTTGATTCATCAGTTGTTTCCTGTCTCTTAAATGTTGCTGAACTGACTAATGCCCTCTGTTTATTCCTCACTAGCTATCAAGAAGAAGAATTATGCTAGCGTGCATGAGGCAGTGAGAGCTGGTGATGTAGAACAACTTGCAGCCATGATAAAAAGTGGAGCTGATATTAACGAGGTGGATTTAGTCCACCATTTCACACCATTGCACTGTGCTGCACACTCTGGAAGTCTGGAGGTAAAAGATGTTTGTGTTCAGACACAGCAAGGTTTTTCTGAGTTAATGTTTTCCATCTTTGGGAGAGGCTGAACACAGAATTGTGTTTTGATTGTGCTGAATTAATTAACTCTGCCAGTTTTTCTCATTAAATATATTCTCTAAAAAGCAGAAATACAGGATTTTAGGTGTTCATTTTGCCTTTCTGTAGCCCCATGTGGTTTATATAGTCAATGTTGCCAGGGACCCCATCTGGAGTACTGTGTCCAGCTCTGGAGGCCCAAAGGAAGAAAGACATGGAACTGTTTGAGTGGGTCCATAGTAGGGCCACAAAGGTGATCAGAGGGGCGGAGCACCTATGCTATAAAGACAGGCTGAGACAGTTGAGGTTATTCAGCCTTGAGAAAAAAAAAAGGCTTGCAGAATATGTAAAATGTTCTGGAGGTGATAGAAACTGGTGAGGAGCAACATGAAGATGTGCTCATTCTATTTACCAGTGTCCTGCCCTATGTCTCATATTCTAAAGAAATAGACCTAATACAGTTAATTTTAATAAATTAAGACATTGAATAAGGAAGCGGGAATCAGCAGGTGCCTGGGCGGATGTTATGAGCTTCCAGGACTGATCTGCTTCCAAGACTATTCAGCACAACATTCACTTTCCTATTGCAGCTTCCTTGTGTAATTTTTATAGCAATGTAGTCTTCAAACAACAGGGACATGAATAGCCATACAAAAATTCATGTCCCAAGGAAAGACTGTAAAGTTCTCTCTAACTTCAAGAAATAAGAAGTGCAGTGCTGTTTTGGAATGTGCAGAAACTGTTGAGAAAATGCTGATCATGGTGTTGTCACCTTAAGAACAGATTGCTTGCTCACCCTTTTCTGCTTCTATAACTGCTGCCATATTTCATTTGAATCTCCTGCTGAGTATATTAGTATATTAGAATTTATTGAATTATCTGTCATCTGTTTGTCACTGAACTCCTTGGTGGAACAGTGGAGGAACCAGAGCTGTAGGCTGGCATAAAAGATAGTAAATCATAATAATATATAATAAAATTTTAGCTGGTCCTTTAGTTTTTTTTTTTTTTTTATATCCGTTGCAAGGAAAAAGGTGACTAAAATAAAACTAGGTGGTGGAAAGATGAGAAGAGAGGTGATATGAGAAGATGTTGCTAGTCTCTTTTCAGTGGTGTTTTGGAATAGGATAAGGGGCAACAGATAGAAACGATAATGCAGGAGGTTCCACGTCAACATGAGGAAAAACTTCTTTACTTTAAGGGTGACAGAGCACTGGAACTGGCTGTCCAGAGATGCTGGGGAGTCTCCTTATCTAGAGACTTTCAAGAGTTCTCTGGACACATTCCTATGTGTGACCAGGTGATCCTGCTTTGGCAGGGGAGTTGGGCTAAATGATCTCTGGAGGTGCCTTCCAATCTCTACTATTCTGATTCTATTATTTTGTACACCCAAGGAGCCTAATAAATTAAAGGAGGGTTTAAATTTGGTTCATGGTATTTTTCCTGCCACTAATTTGAGCTGGAATTTGAGTGAGAATGTTTGCATTGCTTTTTCCAGTGCTTTTATCACATCCCATGTGAATGCTCTCACAGATTATGTTTTAAATCTGAAACAGTACAATAAAGATGCCACATTGTAAAATCAATGCTAAAGTTATTTGCACTTTCTGTCCCCTTGGGTGAAACCTGGGAAGTATAACTCACCTGTGACTTCCCAATGCACAAGTATTTGGCTGAGGGATACACTGAGATGTCATTTTAATAATAAAGTATTCCACTACTGTCTTGAAATATAACAGTGATAAATTATAGTCAAAATGTGCCTTGGATGTCATATGATAAGAATAGTTAAATAACTCCCTTTGGTTTTGGTTAAGCAGTGCCTTCAGTGGTTGCTCTGGCATGGAGCTGATGTAACAAATGTAACTGTCAGAGGCTGGACAGCAGCTCACCTTGCAGCCATCCGAGGTCAGGATGCTTGCATGCAGGTACGTGCAAATAGCCACGCTCAAGTGAAGGTGAGTAGGGCAGACTCTCTGTTTGGACAAATTCATTATGAAGGTCAGCTCAGAGAGCTCCTAATGGAGCTATGATTACCTCATCTCAGTGTCTTTACATCAGGAAGCAAGTAATTTTTATTAAAACCCATGCACCCATTTGCTCTGCCAGTACAAACAGATTGGTGTTCTGTCAGGGCCTTGAGGTCAGCCCAGAGTTACCCTGCATGTCATCTGAGATCATTGCTGCTTGGCAATGTTTACTTTTTCAGCTTGCGAACTGAACTTCTGCTTTGCCTGTCTTTAGGCTCTATTCAGAGCCTTGAGGTCAGCCCAAAGTTACCCTGCATATCATCTGACTGGGGAGGGACTATTTACAAGGTCTTGTAGTGACAGGATGAGGAATAATGAGTTTAAACTGAAAGAGGGAAGATTTAAACTAGATGTTAGGAAGAAGTTCTTTAGAATGAGGTTGGTGAAACACTGGAACAGGTTGCCCAGGGAGGTTGTGGCTGCTCCCTCCCTGGATGTGTTCAAAGCCAGGTTGGGTGAGGCCTTGAGCGACCTCTTCTAGTGGGAGATGTCCCTGCCTATGGCCAGGGGTTGGAACTGGGTGACCTTTAAGGTCCCTTCCAACCTAAACCATTCTATGATTCTATGATTCATCTGAAATCATGCTGCTTGGCAATGTTTGCTTTTTCAGCTTGTGAGCTGAAGTTGTGCTTTGCCTGTCTTTAGGCTCTGTTACTCAAGGGCGCAGAGGCGGAAGCAGCAGACGAGCGCGGCTGCACAGCGGCACACTTAGCCACAGCCCACGGCCACTCCTACACCCTGCAAACCATACTGCGAAGTGGAGCGGTGAGAGACTTCTGCCTGCAGTTCAGAAACAAAGTCTGGTTTTTTTTTTTTTTTTCCGGGCACAACTCTGCCTAGCTTAAAGCCAGATTGAGAACTGCAGATTAATTACTGTTGGTGAATTTGTTTTTTAAGGGCAAATTTAAAATTTATTTTTTAAATAATAGCATACATTAGGGAAATGATCCAAAATTCTAAAAAGCATCAATAATGTGAGTAAACCACATTCCAACTCAGGAATTCTGCTCTCGTCAGACCCCACCTGGAGTACTGTGTGCAGTTCTGGAGCCCCCAGCACAGGAAGGACATGGAACTGTTGGAGAGAGTCCAGAAGAGGGCCACAAAAATGATCAGAGGGCTGGAGCACCTCTACTATGAGGACAGACTGAGGGAGTTGGGGCTTTTCAGCCTGGAGAAGAGAAGGCTTCGAGGAGACCTTATAGCAGCCTACCAGTATCTGAGGGGGGCCTACAGGAGGGCTGGGGAGGGACTATTCACAAGGTCTTGTAACGACAGGACAAGGGGGAATGGGTTCAAATTGGTGGAGGGGAGATTTGAACGGGATGTTATGAAGAAATTCTTCACAGTGCGGGTGGTGAGGCACTGGAACAGGTTGCCCAGGGAGGTTGTGGCTGCTCCCTCCTTGGATGTGTTCAAGGCCAGGCTGGATGAGGTCTTGAGCGACCTGATCTAGTGGGAGGTGTCCCTGCCTGTGGCGGGGGGTTGGAACTGGATGATCTTTGAGGTCTCTTCCAACCTAAACCATTCTATGATTCTATGTCATTACATGACGATTGTGTGGTGTGATGGTTGTGATTTTTTGCAGTTGTACAAATCCTCTGTAGCAAAAAAAGGCAAACTTAAAAGTAGTTAATCCAGATCTCTATTTAAAGGAATAATGACAAATACAGCAACAGAAGTATGTCTAAAAAATGCACCTTTTATTTCTGTGTTATTTAAATAAAACCAAGGCTGTGAAAAATAGCTGACTTGGAATGGGAACTGCATACATGGGATGGACTTTGACAATGTTGTTTGATGTGGTTTGAATAATCTGACACAATGAATACTTTATTCTATTTATAAAATTTGCCTTGTGTCTAAGATTTCTAAATGAATAAATTAACCTGCTGCTTTCGTTTTAGAATGTGAATGTTTCAGACAGGAATGACTGGAAGCCTGTTCATTATGCTGCTTTTCATGGTCGCTTGGGATGTTTGCAGCTTCTTGTTAGATGGGGAGCGTGTATAGATGATGTGGATAGCAATGGAAACCTTCCAGGTACATCAGGATAAATCATACAGTTTTTAATCTTTGTTTTACAGTTGTGCATGTGATAATTATAGCAAATGATCATTAATGCACACCAGCAGCATTTGTAATTTGATTCTATGTAGTCGGTATAGAGTTATTCTGGTTTTATAATGATTAAGTATTTATCTGCTGGCAATAGTGTCCTATTCACCTCCTGCTACTGCTGCTGGTAGGATCAGAACTGGAACGGTGTCTCCATTTAGCCTGTATCTGGGCCTAAACTCTAAAAGTTACTCTGTCACCCACTGACACCTCCCCAGCAGAGATGGGGAATCAGGAAAAGGAGAGAAGACTCACAGGTTGAAATGAAAATGGATTTAATGAAATAGTCAAATTAATACCAATGTTGATAAATGACACATAAAGTTACACTGTGTCCAACAAAGTGAAGCAGTCATGATATCTGGGAAGGCAGTCCTCATGAGGAAGAGAAAGAACAAGGTAAGGAGAAATTCAAACAGGGAGATCTAAAGTGAGACTCCACTCTTCTTGACAAACTTTCCCCTTTATACTAAGTGTGATGCTCATGGTCTGAGTCACACCTGTAGCCAACTCCAGTCCTGGCTGACTCAGAACTGACAATGGCCTGCAGCCCATGGTTGGTCTGGGATTCTGTCCTTATAAAGCCAGGACAAATAGGTACTGGAATAGGGAGCAGGCTGTGTGGGTGGGAGGGAAGCATCTCCAGTGCATGTGGTGGAGCATGTGTGTCAATGGAGGTCAAAGGGGGAGAAGGGCAGTTAGGGTAGGAGGCAGTTTCAGCTACTACAGGCTCCTTTTTGATTTTGTGCTAGGCTTTAATGGCTGTGCTTCTGTGATCAGATTCTAGCATGTTCACATGCAGGTTTTTGTATCCCACTTTCTTAACTGGTTTGGAAAAACCTTTGTTCTCATTTACCTGTTACTTCTTCACATTAATTTCTGAACTATTGGTAATCTGTGTGGTCTCTAATCTGTACTCTTGTCTTAATCAAGGGTGTAGACATTTCTGCACTAAAACTGGGCAGTGTTTATTTCTTGCTCTTCATATTTTCTTCTGTGTCCTTCTGCCTACCACATCACTGCCTCAGTAGCTTCTGTAAATTCAATGATATTGTTCATATCCTGGATTCTCATTGCTTGCTTTTAGCATTTTCCTTCTTGTGGGTTGTCACATTGTTCCAAATAGCATGTGTTTTTTTTTTCTCTACAACTTGTATAGTTATCTTTAAAAAATCCTTCTTAAATCCCTTACCCTCTGTTAAGCACTGCTTACCTAGTAAACTGCTGTCTGTGTTCTCTTTTGCAATGCTGTCTTGTTAAATCCTGTGAAGCTCTTGCGTCCCTGCAGGACATGGAACGCATCCCTGATAACACACTTTTATGAAGCCATAGCAAATGCCAGCACAGTTCTACTTAAATGCTCTCTGCTTAGTAGAAAATTATTTTTGTTGTTATTTTAGTATCTGGAGAAGCTTGATCTTCCAGCCTTTATTTTGTTTGATTTGATCCTGTTATCATTCAAAGGAAAAAAAAAATGCTTTGGAACCTCGCTATTAAAAGATTAATAGAGGTGGTGTACTGTAGGGACCAGCTTTTTCACACCTTGTGAAATAGCAAAGAGAACTTAAATCATATTTACATACCTAAGCTTCAAGATCAGCTGGAGTGCTTTAATTTTTCCCTAAGAGAATACTGAACTAAGTTTCCTGAGGTTGCAGTGCCTTATACTGAGAAACTGGTTGCACCTTTTACATGTGTGAGTTACAGCAGAGGCTTTAATTGCCTATAGCATGCTGATTTTTTGGAAGAACTGTGGCTCGTTTAGTGTACAGAATAGGCTGTGTATATTAAATCAGTGTTTCATTTTCTCTCTGTATTAGATTCCTGGCTTTATCCGTTCTTCTTTAATTGCCACTAGTTAAAGCTGTTCCAAATATAATATTAATTTAACCATAACACAACATCTGAATTTTTCACAGACACTGTTTCTTCACTTGACACTTTGAGGAGTGGGAACAGTACTAGTGTGGTTTTACAAAAGGTGACATGAAACACAAAGAAGTTGGGACACCAGCACTAACTACCCACTGCCTGATCATTATGCATATTTTGTGTTAACATCACAGTGCTCTTTGGCTTTGCTCTCAATTGCAAATGCTCCACACGCTGAAGGATGGGTTACAAGTTAGGTACTGGTTACAAAGAAGCATACAGGTTAAAAGCTAGCTAGGAAAAGCTCCTTTATGTGTCTTCTACAGCATCCCACTGAAACTGAAGAAAGACAGAATACAATTCTTTAATCTATTTTCCTGCTGTCATCTAGCAGAAAGTATTGAGCTTTTCTGACTGCTTTCTGTGCAGGACAGGATATTCAATTTAAAAAAAAAAAAAAAAAAGGTAGTAAAGTTTTATCCCTGACATTTTAAGTATCTGCAAGTGGGTTCATAAGGGATGAATCAGTTTTACACCAGCTAACTAGTAATTGCTACCTAACCTTTAAAGGGATGCTGCTTCTTTTCACTCCTCCCTGAGTAACTAACTCACTGAATAAGATTAAGAAAATGGGGGAAATTGCCCTGATTTCAGTGAAGCTCAGATTCAAATTTTAGCAATCACCTGTACTTAAGTATTGTAATCTTGCTGTAAAACCAATATCTATAACCTTTGAGAGCAATTACGCTCTGGAGAGCTGTGAATGGTTTGCAATTGAGAACTTGGATTTTAGCAATTGTCTGTACCTAAATATCGTAATCTTGCTGTAAAACCAATATCCATAACCTTTGAGAGCAATTACACTCTGGAAAGCTGTGAATGGCTTTCAATAGAGAACTTTTTTTTTTTTTTGGTCCTAGGTATGTTGTTTATGCATTATGAAGATAATGAGATTCTTACCTGGAGACAAAGTACTATTTTTTTGCCTGCAGAACATCAGTCAGCTTTTCCAGGACATTTTCACAGAGTGTTAGCATATAATAAGCAGTTATTTGTCAGCTTCTTTCTGTTAGTGGGACTAGACACGACTACTTATTTTGAAATAATGAGCACGTGTTTTGTACCTCTTACTTTATTTGTAGGCCCAGCACTCTAGTTTAGTTAAATAACTAAACTTCATCATAGCCTAAAGGACAGAGGGGGAAACAACCTTCACATGGATGGGTTGGAGCAGGTCCTGCATACAGTGACTCTCTACAACAGCTGAAGGGGGAAAATGTAGTAATAGGCATGCTGTGAATAGCAGCTTCTGTCATGGGATGTTACTTCAAATACTTTGCCTAGTAAAGTCAATCTCACTGTCCTCATTTTATAGGCAGGATAACTGAGGGTGTAGTGCAACTTGTTTGTGGTGGCACAGTAGAAGTGGAACTAAAGCAGAAATGGCTTCAACTTTTAATCAAGGATGAGATCAATGGGAGGATGAGGGGTAATGGGTTTAAACTGGCGGAGGGGAGATTTAAACGGGATGTTAGGAGGAAGTTCTTCACAGTGAGGGTGGCAAGACACTGGAACAGGTTGCCCGGGGAGGTTGTGGCTGCTCCCTCCCTGGAGGTTTTCAGAGCCAGGCTGGATGGGGCCTTGAGCGACCTGTTCTAGTGTGAGGTGTCCCTGCCTATGGCAGAGGGTTGGAACTGGATAATCTTTGAGGTCCCTTCCAACCTAAACCATTCTATGATTCTATGCTGCCTGATGGCCCTCAATTGTTGAGTATCCCTAGGACGGTGAGGTCAGACAGTTGCTGAGGACTGAGATTTGGGTTCATGGGGAGGATAGGACCCCAGCAGTGCACTCTCTGAGCTAGTGCTCAATAGTCTCTTGACAGCGCTTTCTCCTGCAGTCAGCATGGCCAGGGAATCTTCTTTGCAGATGACAACTTTCTTTTACCTTCTGACCTCTGTACTAGAGAGGAACTGGACATCCCTATTGAACTGAGGCTGCTTATAGCTGTTGTGCAGTGTTGGATGGCTCAAGTGCTGGTAGATGAGCTATCAGCGAGAACAGTGCTTTCTTGGTGGGCAGCAGTGCTTTGCTCTAACATACTTTTTTTCTTCCTTGTACTACAGCTCATCTGGCAGCAGTAGAAGGACATTTGCATTGCTTTAAGTTCTTGGTCAGTAAAATGGCCAGTGTCATGCACACACTGGAAGCCAGGAACAACCAAGGAGAGACTCCAAGGGACTTGGCCAAACGATTCTATAAAGATAATATTCTGCAATATATTGATGGTGTGGAAGGAGAGGGGAAGCATCCAGAGTCACAGTATGGTGAGTATGGATCAAGGCGGTGTTAAAACAGGTGGTGTAATTTCTATTGAAATTCTGAAAACTTGTGTGAGCAGAAGTAGAACATTTAAATTACCAAAACAAGGAAGAGCTGCTCTTTTCAATGTTTACTACATATATTGATAGCTAGTGAGAGGGATACTCCAAGTGATTTATAGATGTCTTTGCTTTACCCATGATCAGAATAAAACTTATCACCCTGTGTAGCACTATGAAGACCAAGTGATCCATGCTTTTCTTAAACTCCAGCAGAGATCCTGGAAAAGTGTATAATTTTAGTGAGTTTGCAGATTCACCTGCTCAAAATCCCTCTCTTGGATTGCACAGCATTTTAGCTTCAAAGTGTCCTTCTGAAATTAAGATTACTCACTAACCAGCAGTACTATTGCAATTGGAACTGCCAAAGGATGCAAGTGTGGCAAGGTCTGTAAGGAGAAGCTTTGAGACAGCAAGGATATGAGACCTGCACCTTCGCCTCTCAACTTCCAGGCACTTGCTGATCCTATCTGCTAGTCCTTTTTCTTTATACATGTATACAAATGTGTGAGTACACTCTGTGTATATATGTCGCGAGATATCGATTTAATTAGTGTCGATACCCGCGGAGGGGGGTCCTGGAGCCCCCCGGGTTCTTTGGGTACGTGGTTGGCAGGAAAACAAATGCACGAGTTGCTTAAAACGTCAGATAAACAGTTTAACAGTCAGAATTTAGGGAACAGAGAGTTTACATACAAACAGACCCCAGTCGCGCCTATAAATGCCTGCGGAGCACGAGGGGAATACAACGCTTCTTCCTGAGAGAAAGGGGAAAAAGAAAAGGACCGACTTAGCCTGGATAGGGAGAGAGAAGGAGAGAGAGAAGGGGGTTAGCCTTGCAACTTCTCTGTAAAGCTGCTATGCCTGCTGCTGCCTGTGCTGCACGTGGCTGGAACTCCTCACAGCACGATGGAGAGAAGAAGAAGGACGACGAAGAAGAACTCCTAAGGGCTGCTGGCCCCTGCCTAAATACCCTAGGGGCACGTGAAACTGTCCAATAGGTATTCAGCATTCTCTAACTGACCAATTGGTTCAAAACAGCCCCACGCATACGTGCAGCCCGAGGTTTCCCTGGGTCCCGGGGCCGTGTGGTGTGCCCCCGCCCCTCAACCCCTCCCGGACTTTATTACAGGAGGGGGAGGGGAGACTCCAGGAACTGGACCAACTCTAGGGTGTTTATCACACCCATACCAGGACAATACAAAATAACTAGAATAATCAAATTACCTGTTTTTAAGCAGGGAAAAATAGTTTTTATATTTGCTTAGACTATGAAACTCAAAATAGGCAAATGACTCCAGTTACCATCAGTACTACAACATCAACCATGCACCAAAGGCATACTTGTTATTTCAGGTTTATGAAATTAATCTCTTGACTGTGTAACATGCCTGTAGCTGTATCAATGACATGTTTAGGCAAGTCTGGGATGAACAGTGCTGGTTATGCAGCTGCATTTTAACTGAGTAAAGGTGCATTAACATTGCTAACAACAGCAATGAAGTCTCCATGAGTAAGATGCTATGAGAGAGGCAAACGTGAGCATGTTCAGTGGAATTATTGGCAGTGGTTTGGAAATGCCCATTTCATTTTCAGTTTTAGCTTACCCAGCTCATGGCACTGCTTTTGAAGGGGACTTGTTAGTGCTTAGAAGATTAGTGAGAAGTGGAGTAATCAATATTAATGAGTGGGATGATAAGGGATCCACTCTCATGCACAAAGGTCGGTAATTATGATCTCTCTTTGAGCCTGTTATTGTTTGCTGCTGACTTGTTTATTTAGTTTTTCAAATGGCTGCTAATCAGATGAACTTGGTGAAAAACTGCCCCTCATTTCCTGAAGGCTCAAAAGGGCAACCCCCAAAAACTTGCTTTATGATGTATGTGTGTGTAGGTGTCTAAGACACAAATAACCAAGTCAAGAAAGAAGAGTTTGTATTAAAGAGAAAGCAACATCTAAACTGAAAACAAAATAGTTATTTTTATCAGGTGAGATGTGACTTTTATAAACACCGACTAAGATATAAGTGATCTGTGTGGTCTGAGTCTTTATTTACTGAACGTGTCAGTACTGTGGAGATGTCATAAAAACACAATGCAGTCATTTGGTAGGAGGCTGTGGAGGAAGGTAAACTTTTAGTATTTAACACCTTAATGTGTAGTGGAGTGCCAGCATTACAGAAAAACATAGTCCTCTTGTGTTTGAGCATTTCATAGTAATGTCTGAAAGAAGAGAGGGGGGAAAAAAAGGGAGGTATTCTGTGACGTGTCTTTAACGCTATTTCACATATTTCTTTTTGAATTAGATATGAATGGCAGAACTTTACAAATCATAACTGAAGTTCTCATTTTAAAAATGCTATTTAATGATTTAAAAAGCATTTCCCCCATTGTTTTACACCCTCTTTTCTGAGAATGTTGCTGAGTTGACAACTCTTTCATGCCCAATCTTTACAGGTACTATTGTTATCAGGAAATACTGGGACTGGTATTGTAATTTAATTTCCTTAGTAAGAAAAGAAATGAAATAAATATGCAGAGGGCTGCTGTCAAGAACTGGGCTTATTATTCCTTGAGTAAAACAGCTTACAGTTTTGAGCTAGACATGCCAAATATGGTTTTACATACGTGAGACCTTGTTCCGGCACCATGTGTTACGAGCAGTAGCCATGCCAGACCATATAACTAGGCAAAGCTATTGTCTTAGACTGCAGCTGAGAAGCATTGCCTGAAGTGAAGTGTCCCAGGAAATGATGTTACCTATAGCTCCAGCACAAAGCCCTGGCTTCTCTGCTACGTGAGACAATGCCACGCACCACAAACTGGGGCAACAAGCTGTGTCTGATACATGAGATCCCAAAGCCAGAGGGCTGTGACAGTGCTTTACTATTTCTTTGTGACATATAGGCCTTGCTGCAAGAGTGTGAGGAAGCAATTATTTGTGTTTCTCATGATTCTTGCATGAGGCTGGGCAAGTTCAGTTCAACTTGTGTCCAGGAAGAGTAGTCAGCAAATCTGTGGAACTGGACAGAGGAACAAAACCTGCATGACTTGAGCATCTTAACATACAGTCTTCCCTTGAAATAGTATTTCCCTTGTAGTGTCTTGGTGAACCCAATATCTGGCGTGCCAGAAAGTGACAAGAAGAGTATGGCTTAGGTTTGAAACACCTCATATGTATTTAATTGACTCATGTGCACCTTCCTTCCCTTAGCTGCTGCACAGGAGCATATCCATTGCTTGCAGTGGTTGATCAAAATGGGAGCGGACTGTGACATTAAAAATGATGCTGGAGAGACTCCAAAGGATGTAGCCAAGAGGTAGCAGTACATATCCTGTGTAGCCCTGTCATTTATTTACTTGCTCTTTATAGATCAGTAGTGTGTCAGCTTTGTTGGAATTAATCCTGAGTTTCAGTCATGGCTCATTACTTCCAGTGCTGAGCAATAAGCAAAGCTGTGCTGTAGCTATAAAAGGTTCTAATTTTAACTTTATTTTTAGCAAGGTCAGACACAAAAGATGAAATCTAGCTGATCTGCAAAGGAAAAGTTGTGAGCCATTATGCTCACAGTTCACTGGGCAAAGTAAATAAGCAATAGCAGAGGCCAGCTGGTTTGTGCATTGATTAAAAATGCAGCTTCTGATAAGATTCAATTAAGAAATATCCTGCAAAGGAAAAGATATGCCTGACGTAGGAGTCAGTGTCGTAAGGTTTCACTGAGGCAGAGCTCATGCCATCAGAATACTACAAAAGCAGATCAGCTGCTCATAGTTTGTGTACTAGTGCTCCCTTTAATCCTGGACCACCACTGATGAACATGAAGCACTTGGAAGAGTTTCTATCACATGTGTTTTTCCAGGTGATGAGGATGTTTCAGTGTAGGCTTACTCTTCTCTCTGCAGATTTGCCCAAGTGGCAGCTGTGGATCTCTTGACAAAGATAACTGGAGACAGTAACTCTAGCAATGAGGAACTGGATGCAAGCAACGTAAAGTTTTTTGAAAGACATGATGTGGAAGGGAGCACAGATGGCAAAGAAGATTTAACTCTGGACAAAGAGCAGAAAAAGAATGCACGCAGTAAGCACTATTGCCCCATCACTCTTTATTTGAAAATGTCAGCTTCAAGTCATTGTAGTCCTAGTAGCACAGTTTCTGCCAACTGATGTGACGTTTTTTGTTTTAAGATGTGCTAATTGACATGATGTCTGTACCACTGAGCGTTCAAAGGAATTGTGAAAAATGAGAAGGCATAGCAGAGGGAAGTCAGCACATACTTGTTCCATTGTTTTAATCTGTGTTGGTGCTTGTTGTTTTTGAGATCTGTTTGCTGTGTGGGTGTCAGGTGTAGCTCAGTATTCGCTGAGCAGAGCAATTTCTACTCTTGTGTTTATGAGACTCTTTTCCAGACTACTGGATTCCAGCATGACTGTCTTCTCCATGAACTTTACCTACCTGGAGAACTTTCTCTTACAGTAAGGGCCTATCACAAGATTCAAGAACTTCAGCAACTTCTAGAAATTGCCTACAGCAACTACAGGCAGCTGGGAGGAATAACAGAGGAGGAGAAGGTGAAGAAAGAAGAAAGGGAGGTTGAGAAGTAAGGTTAATTTGCTCTGCTAACTTGTAACTCTGTGGGGCCTGTTTTAGTCCTTCTCCAAGGCTGTCTTACACTCAGATTGCTTTGGCTGTTCTGTCTTTTTTCAATTACCAACTTTAGGCAGGACAAAAAGAAATGGACTTAAGCAATTTGTCTGACTATTTCAAAACTTCTGCCACTGGCATCAGCCCCATAGCATAACAGAAGGGTTTGATGGATCCACACTTTTTGTGGAAGATCAGCTGTTTTCTTGCAGCATATGTATAGTAAGTCTGCCCAGTCCTGGCTGTTTTGTTTCCAGGGAGGATGCCAAATACATGTATGCATTTTAATTAAAAAAAAAAAAAAAACTACAACAAACAAAATGTTACTTTTGGCGTGTCTTGGATGGGAGTGCATATGCAGCAGAAATCATTCAATGACCTGCTATGTTTCTGTGTCAAGGGAGATGTGTTTCTATGCTCAAGAAAGCATTAGCTCATATTGACACCACAGGAAAAAGAAATCTCAGCAAACCTGCTCTTGCACGTGAAGATTCCTTGATGTCTTATTCTCAGGATCAAAAGTTTCTGTTAGTTGGGGCTGGTGATTTGATGGGCAGGCTGAGTTTCAAAGAAAAGAAGAGGCAGCACTTAAACAATACTGCAGCATCCAAAAGACAGCTCTGTCTCCACCTTTACCTGTCCAAGATTTGGCTACCTACTGCTCTCAGTCTGTTTAGATAATCATGTCTTTTATGTGTTTGAGCTAACAAAGACTGCTGTCTGTATTTGGTCACGGAGAGGAAACTGTATCCAAAAGTTCTTTTATGTCATCAAGAAGACAGCAGACTTAGCAGTCTGTATGGATCTGGAGCAGGTAATAGGTGTCACAGTGTATTTTACAGCTATACATGAGCCAAGAAACTGAGATCTGGATTTCTTTGGGTTTCAGATCACCCTTTAACACAGCTGAGGCTGAAGGTCCATCTTCCATAACTTGTCTGTATAGTAGGTACCTATATCTGAGTTAATTGCCTTGAGCTCCTTTTCAGAATCCATGGACAGGTGGAGGCACTGTCAGACATGTACTTCACGATATTCATAACTTCTAGGAGCATCTCTCCTGGCTTTAAATGAGGACAGTGACCAGCTCAGATGCTGATGCCTGCATTGGAAGGTCAGACCCACACGTTTGCAATGACAGAAAAGTCAGTGTTGACTAACAGTAGACATTAGAGTTAATTTTGTCTGGAGCAGCTACTCAAAAGCTAGCAGTGCCTATTGGAGGGGCTCTGATAAGGCTCTTTAAGGGGCTTTGTTTTCTGTGGCATGTGCAGCTAAACTAAAAATATATGAGTATCTCTGAAGGGTCTTTCTCTCACCTGTGGAGGTCTGAAAGAATCCTTAACTGGACACTGGCCTTTTGAAATGTAAATACTGCCTCTCAGCATACTTACCTACCCTGCTCAGCATTATCTACCTGTGGATAAACCCCAAGATGCTTGTATCACTTCAGGACACAGTTTAATGGCCATGGTGGTGTTAGTTTGATGGTTGGACTTGATGCTTAGAGTTCTTCTCCAACTCCAACGATTTTATGATTCTATCATACATCCCAAGCCCTCATATTTACAACTAATTAATAACATCTCTGTATTACTAGATGAAAAGCAGGAGCTGCCACTTGGGAAGGCCACTCTAGCAGATTTTGGAGATTCCTGCTTCAGTCCATGTTTTCTGGCTGTAAGACACCTGGTGTGAATCACTATGCAGTGCTTTGACTAGGCTATGAGCTGTTCCATCATTGATCTGAAGTTTGCAAGAAGCTGGCCTGTGCCCTCAAGCATAAGCAGAGGCTGTTCTTGCAGTGTCGCTAAGGACAATGCAGCCTCATGGCTCTGAGCTGCAGGAGGCAGGAGTATTTCAGTCTCAGCAAGCAGCTCTTGCCCAGAGTTCTGCTGTGTTGTTTGAATTCACAGGGCAGACATCTCCCTTTTCCTTCTACCAGTGTTCCATGTTTGTAGCTGTGCTAAGTCACCCTGATAGAGAGGAGACCTAGCTTAACTTCAAATGACTCATTTGCTGAGGTCAGCTGCTGTTATATATTCTTGCATATGTGAATTATGTCTCAACTAAACAGTTCTGAGAATCTCAATTAATTCAGAAGCCGTTGTGGGTGTGACTGATGAGAGATCTTGTGGAATTGGTCATCAGCCAGTGCTTCGGTTTGCTTTCAGTGTCCTACAGGCTGTCATTTGAGTATTCCTCATCTGTAGCTAAAAGTCAATCAACGGGAAGGGTGTAGAAGCACCAGATGGAAATTATAAGTCTGTCACCTACCCCTCTCTGCTTGGTATTGTCCATGGGCATCTCCTACTGCATCTCGGTCGAGGCAATCCCAAGCACAAATCCAGGCTGGGCAGTGACTGCCTGGAGAGTGGCCCTGCGGAGAGGGACTTGGGGGTGCTGGTGGATGAGAAGCTCAGCGTGAGCCAGCAGTGTGCACGTGCAGCCCAGAAAGCCAACCAGAGCCTGGGCTGCATCAGAAGTGTGGCCAGCAGGTTGAGGGAGGTGATTCTCCACCTCTACTCTGCCTTAGTGAGACCCCACCTGGAGTACTGCATCCAGTTCTGGAGCCCCTGTTACAAGAGGGATGTGGACATGCTGGAGTGTGTCCAGAGAAGGGCCATGAGGATGATCAGAGGGCTGCAGCACCTCTCCTCTGAGGACAGACTGAAAGAGTTGGGGTTGTTCAGTTTGGAGAAGAGGAGGCTCCCAGGTGACCTTCTTGTGACCTTCCAGTATCTGAAGGGGCCTACAGAAAAGCTGGGAAGGGACATTTTAGGCTATCAGGCAGTGAGAGGAGTAGGGGGAATGGAGCAAAGCTGGAAGTGAGGCGATTCAGACTGGACATGAGGAGGAAGTTCTTCACCATTAGAGTGGTGAGGTCCTGGAACAGGTTGCCCAGGGAGGTGGTTGGGGCCACTTCCCTGGAGGTGTGTAAGGCCAGGTTGGATGAGGCTCTGTCCAGCCTAATCTAGGGTAGAGTGTCCCTGCCCATGGTAGGGGGGTTGGAACTGGATGATCCTTGTGGCCCTTTCCAACCCTAACCGATTCTATGATTCTACTTAGGCAGCTGTAGGTGGACCTGGGTTAGAGCTTACCACAGACCCTGGCGCCCGGCTCGGTGTGTGGGCAGATGTCTCCATCTCGTGGGCAGATTGCGCCGAGCACAGCTGAGTGCGAAGCAGCAACGCCTGCTGTTCAGAGCTGTTACTAAGGGTCAAGAGCCAGGAGCACTTTGCAGCTCACCTCGGCACAGATGCTGTGAGGAGTACTGCCTTGCCTTCTGCTGTCACTGTCCTGTTCCTTAGCAATGGCATAGAACCACGTGGAATAACCAGGACAGATTTAGATATGTTTTATGCTCTGCCCGTCTCCTTTGCTTTTGGCAGGGCTGTGAGGGAGCTGGAGGCCCAGCTAGAATATGAGCGTGTCAGGCGGGAGAAGCTGGAGAGCCAGCTGGATGGCTACCGTGCTGAGATAAGCCACCTCAGAAAGAGCCTGGAGAAAACCTGCATACCTCCTCCTCTGCCTGTGGTGAGTGCTACACGAAGTGCCCCAGAGTGTGGGACAGAGGCTGCTGCTGGTGGTTTGTGCATGTTTGTTCTCACTAGGGTGCACGGAAATACTGGGTAGATGCGCTGGCAGCTTTAAGCTTGGGGCACTGCAGTGAGCAGTAGCCTTTTGTCACATCCTGACAATGTCTGCTGTCAAAGGACATCAGTTTATCTTTGTACCCTGGCAGAGAAGCACCAACATTCTTCATCTTCATATTAAAACGAGAACTTGCTTACAGGCCATGCCCACAGGGTGGTAGTCAATAGTTCTTTCTCAGCCTGGCAGCCAGAAGTGGGATCCCCCAGGGCCCAATGCTGTTTAATGGTTTAATCACTTAATGATAAGTCATCTGGATGTTAGGATCTAGAGCACCCTGCTTTGCAGGTGACACCAAAATGAGAAGGTTGACACTCTAGAACAGAGAGCCACCCTCCAGGAATATCTGGACAGGCTGAATGAGTGAGCTAGTAAGAACCTCATGAAGTTCAACAGAGATGAGTGTAAGGTCTTGCACTTGAGAATACATGACCAGGAGTGCAGCTCAGACTAGGATCCACCTGGCTAAAGAGCAGTCCTGTAGGAAGGGAGCTGGGGTTCTTGGTTGACAACAAGCTCAGCATGAGTGAACAGTGTGCTGAAGCAGCAAAAAAGCCAACAGATGCTGGGTTGGATCAATAAGGGCATCACCAGCAGAGACAAATAAGTCCTTGTCCCACTCCACTCAGTGCTTGACAGGACACACACGTACAAACAGATGTGGACAGGTTGGAAAGTGTCCAGAGAAGGACTACAAGAATGGTGAGAGGACTGGAAGACTGAGGAAAGGCTGAGAGAACTGGATTTGTTCTGCCTTGAGAAGGCTTAGGGGAGACCTTATTAATACATACCAGTACATAAAAGGTGGCTACCAGGAGGATGGAGACACACTTCTTACAAGGAATCATGTGAGAAAGACAAGAGGCAATGGGCACAAGATGCAGGATATTCTATTTAGATTCCAGAAGAAGGGCAAACCAAACTCCAAAAGTGGTTCCAGAGGTGATCCAAGAGAGTAACAGGGTCTCACTTCAAATGTCATGAGCATCACAGTCTGGAATAAGCCAGGTGTTCCAAGTGAGAGTCCAAGATCTTGGAGAAAGTTTGTGTGCACAATTCAGCCCATGTGTGGAAAAGGGAAAATTATGTACAGCATGGGAAGTTCTCAGAGAGGGGCTCCCTTTTTAGATCACAAAAAGGTAAGAGGGCAGAGGACACTGCTACTGCAAGCAGCCAATAGATGCTGAGGTTTCTGTTATTTTAGACTGTTATTGACTTTTCCACCTTTTAAGACAATAAATTGCCTTTGCAGTCCCTTATTGGTGCATTTATCAGTAGTATCTCAGTATGCCTGGTTTCTGGGTACTACAGCTGTACAGCAGAGGCCACATGTACTTTTCAAGGACATTTCTTGTTGCCAGCCTTAGAGTTCCCAGGCTGGCAGTCTCTGGCAGTATTTTTCAGCAGGCACTTTCTTCTGTTCAGTAATTTTCCCTTTCTAACCAGGATGCCTTTCTGTCTGCTCACATCAGATTGACATTTGATGTGTGTTAGCCTCCTCATCCCCAGCCAGCATATTTTGTCACAGTTATGTAGGATGTTCCCTTGGGGAGAGATGGACTTTCAGTTCTGTCACTGCGACCTAACTCACACAAGCTTATGTAACAGTCAAGACCCCATTTTTGCCATCCAGTCCTTTGTCAGCCTTGGGTGAGGTACCTAAATTACTCCTGCTGTGGGAACTGCTGTGCAGTAACACTGCTGTTTCTTCCAAGGGTTCAGCTAGTGGAAAAGGCTTCTAACGTTAAATTTACTAGCTGGGACTGGAGACAGCTTCCATAGAGGCAGACTTGTTTTCAAGAACTTCTGCTCAGAGCAACTGCTACAACCAAGGGGACATCAAATCTTACCCTGTTGCGACCTTCATCCCGTGTCCTGGGACTGCATTCTGCCTTCAGCTTCAGTTTGCAATATTCTGTGGTTAGTTGAAGCCATGTATTTTTAAGGTCTATCTCATGAGGTGGCCAGTTTAAGTGACTGCTGTTTAGTGCCTGAAGTGTCCTTTGTTTCAGGAAGCTGAGACCATCTCCAAGCCTTGCAAAGAGAAGAAGAAAGTAAAGAAGAAACCAGCCTTCAGCCCAGGAGGAGTGTTTGTGAGACTGCGCTGAAGGATGGACCTTAGAGGGCAGGCAGGCTGCTGGAGAATGGCAACACTCTGGACATAATGCAAGGTGTTTGTACAGCCCAGCTCCACAGAGGAGTTCTCTGCACTTCACTGAACTGTTTTTTAGTTCTCTTGGATTTAAGTATTTTTTAATCACAGCTGCAACATTGATTTGAAATCCCTTTCCTCCCCTCACCCCCCCTCAAAAGAAAAGGCAACAAAAATAACATTATGACTTCACATATGAAGACTTTCCTCTAATTTTTGTGTTACTGTGAAATTCTTTTCCCTTTGGAACCCTCATTGTGCGTATTTGAAATCCTTGCACTGTAAGGTTATTAGTCCTTGAATCCTGAGAACTTCTCTCCTTAGTCACCAAATGGAAATTAATCTCTGAGAATTTCAAAAGAACTCAGAAATAAAACCACCACCACTGTTTTGGAATACACAGACTGAGGGAGGAGAGCTGACCAACAGCATAGGCCCTGTGTAAGAGCTAAAGAAGAGAAATCCAGTCTCTAGAGGCCACTTCAATGTGTGGAGTATGACACTGGTGGGAAGCTGCATCAGATTAGCTATTTCCTACATCACCACAGGGGCCAAATTCTCATGTAGTAACTGTGCAAAAAACTCCATCCAGAGAAGGTCAATGAAGCTGTTGAAGAGCCTAGAGGACAAGTCTTGTGAGGAGCATGTCCTGGTAGGGCATAAATTCTGCCCAGAGTTGGTTCAATTCCTGGGGTTCCCTCCCCCTCCCTGTGGTAAGGTCCGGGGTGGGTTGCAGGGACAGACCGCGTGGTTTTGGAACCAGAAGTCTCAGGCCACATGGACAGGTCACACGCACGAGTCAGGTGACCTGTGCTGTCTCTCAGGGTGTTAGGACCCGCCCCTGGGTGCGGGATTTTTTAATCGATTGGCCAGACAATGGACGCTGATTGCCTATTGGTCAGTTCCACGCGTCCGAATGGGGTATTTAAGGGGTGCAATTGGCCGTTTGCGCTCTCTCTCTCTCTCTCTCACCTCTGGGAGGAACACGTCTCCGCACTCCATCCAGCAGAGGCCATGTGTTTTGCAGCAGCGGCATCACAGCGTTTCCCAAACAGCGGCAAAGGCAAACCCCCTTCTTTTTCTCTTTCCTCAGGACAAACCCCTTCTTTTCTCTTTCCTCGGGACAAGCTCTTTTATCTATCGCTCATTGGTATTTTCACCCGTGGTTAGGATTGCTTTTGTTATTAGGCTGTTTCCTAAGTTCTGACTGTTTAAACTGTTTAATTCGGAGTTATAAGTGATTTTGTGTAGTTATTTTTGCCGACCGAACATCCAAACGAACCCTGGGAAAATATTCCCAGAAACCCCGCGATTATTAACAGTAATAAAAATTAATAATCGCAACAGAGCAGTAGAGGGAACTGGGATTGTTTAGCCTAGGGAAAAGGAGGCTCAGGGGAGACTTCTACAACTACCTGAAAGGAGGCTGCAGTGAGGTGGAGCTTGGTCTCTTCTTTCAAGTAATTAGTGACAGGACAAGGGAAAACACCCTGAATTTGTGTCAGAGGAGATTCAGATTAGATATTTGGAAAAATTTCTTCTCTGAAAGGATAGTAAGGCACTTGAACAGGCTACCCAGGGAAGTGGTAGAGTGACCATACCTGGAGGTATATGAAAGACATTTAGAGGTGGTGCTGAGGGAAAATGTTTAGTGATGGACTTGGCAGCGCCAGGTTAATAGCTAGACTCAATGATCTTAAGGGCCTTTTCCAACAAGTCTGATTTAGAGAACCTCAGAAATGGTTATAACTTACAAGAAGCACCATCAAATTCAATTGTGAGCAGAATAAAACTGCAAAACACTGCCACTAATTAGTACTATATGCTCATTAGCTCACAAAGGCTCTGCTCTTAATTAAGAGTGTAATCCAGGAATTAATTTTTAAAAGTTATTATTTTATTAAAAGAATCAAGCCAAGGATATGCATTTGTACTCAACAAGATGTGACTGCTTCAGTTTTGGAAAGTGTCCACCTGCTGTGTCCCATCTCTGCAACAACAGTTGTGAAGTCCTTGCAGAAGGCAGAGGGCCATCACCAGAAGTCAGGAGTGTCATTGTGTCCCATGGGATTACAGGAGAGTCTGGAGAAGTATGGAGATGGCAGAAGGATGACCACCACCACACCAGCATCACTGAGATGCTTAGTAGTTCCCTGTTACAACCCAGATCCTATGCCCAGCAAATACATGATGGTTATTTGGAATGCTCTACACACTACTTAAAGGAGGAGTTAAAAGCACTTATCTGCCTCAGGACTGTACACAGCTGCTGAGAGTAGATGCATTTCCATTTGGAAAAGCAAAGACAGAGAAGTTCTCCCAGTCTGCTGATCTTTGGGATTACAGAAATTGAAAGTGATGCTAAAAAAGTAAATCTATGGAGACGTTTTAGTTCTATGTGAGATTTTTAATTTATGTAAACCAGTTTTCAGGAAAAACAAGAATTCTTCACTGAAGGCCTCAAAGTGTGTCTTTACCTATTAAAAAAAACACCCCAAAGGGCTAAGCTTCAAGCTGTCAGAGAGGAAAGGAACAGACTGAAGGCCAAAGATCCAGATCCTGTACTTAATTTACTTGGATCAGGTTAGAGCTGTGGGAATCTGGCATCTGCATTCCCATATTGGGCATACTAACTTGAGAACAGTATTCCCATTTCATGGGCATATCAAACTTTCAATATTTCCATTCTGAGAAGAGCTGGGAGTGAGAATGTTCCAAAAAGAAAACAAAATTAATTCTAAACCACATTAAGAAACAAGTCCTTTGAAATATGTACAGTTACTTGGTAGGGGACAAGATACCACCATGTGCCTAGCTCCCCTCCCAATTATTTTCATCTTTAGTATTAAACATCCAACAAACATCCCTAGTGCACAGTAAGAACACCAAAACAAAGATACCAAGGTTATCTACAGCGTAAACACGATCGTTGAGCTGATGTTGCCTGGGTGGCTGTTTCTCCATCACAGTTTGATGCAGTCAGTCCATTTAGATCTATTTCCAGAACCTGTAAAATCCCAGTGCTATTGCTAAGCAAGTGAACACTGAAGCTGTTAAAACAAAACAAAACCAGGAAGGAAATGATCAGCTCAATGTTAAATTGTCTCACTTTCTACACACAAGACATTAACTGCAAACAGATGGAAGAATGGCAGCCACTGTAAAGCAGAACCTCCTCAACTTCCTGAATTGCTGCAGGTGTGATAGAACAAATGGAGAGGACAGTGACTTGTCTTGTAGGTAGTATCTTGCCAGATTGTCATGTTTTTTTTTAAAAGAGCAGAGGTGAGTGGTCAGATACAACATCCTGAGGAACTGTGTTCAAGGACACATCTGAATAACTACTCTGGGTAACGCAGAGCACAACTGGTGCCTGTAACTTTTACTGTATTCCAGGAGAGATGGCCCCACCAGCTCTTGCATTAGACATATTTAAAATTATTTCCTACTGAACAAAATGACACACATCTGGCACAGAACTAGGATATCTAGGCAGCACCTCTGAAGCCTGAGGAGTTTTATTCCAGATTTGTTAACCTGCTGTTTCCATTTAGAATAAAGCTAATTATGTTTCCCAGTGGACTTGTTCTTACTTCCAAAAGGTAATGCATTAAGACCTTTTTATCCATCTCCAAACCAGTTATAAATATATATTTATAAATTGAGAAGACAATCTCAAATCAAACAGAATTTGTTCGGCTTGGCAGGTGGAGGTACCAATATTAAACTGTGTGTCTGTAGACTGAGCAGGAGGCAGAACTGGTCACTCTTGGACTAGTCCTGAAGATCAGCAAACTTTCAGGGTAACTTAAGTAAACTCAGGATAATGTTGTAGCAACTTTGCTGCATAAATGGCTGCCCTGCAGCAAATAGAGGTACTGTCAGACTAGGCAAGGTATTAAGGCTTTTTCCCTTACTCTTCTTAAGAAAAAAAATAAATAATCAAAATCATATCTGTATTCCTCTTAATCCCAGTTCTGAGACAATCTTAGTCCAGCTGTAGAAGTGTCTGCATGTTCCCCACCTCTTCTGTGTTATCTGTGCCCCCCATATCCATTATCTGCTGATTTCTTGAATAAAATTTCATATATCCAAACCACAACACTGGTACTCAGTTCCTTCCATGTCACCTACCTGCCAGATAACGTATTGTATCGAGTTTATTTGACTCCATGAGCGTTTTTAAGGAAGCTATTTCAGTGTCAATTTTATTACTGATCTCTGAAATAACACTGTTGGTGCTTGAATCCTGAAACATGAAAAACAGTATATATTTGACAATGATCTCCAGCCCTTTCAGCTTTGCAAAGCCAAACTACAATACAACACCATGCTACCAGCAACAAGAAACACATTTCCAACCAGGCACTGAAGTAAAATATGCAACTGATAAGATATTTTAGAAGATACAGGACCTTAGAAGACACAAAACCCTGTTTAATACAACACAGGTAGAACACTGAAGAGAGACAGCAAAAGCCCCAAAACCTCAGATCATATAGATATTTTTGTCCCTGGAATGTCAATGCTATCTAAAGGAGGCATTCTACAGAACACAGGTAGTATCCCTACATTTCAGCAAAATAAAGGTTTAAGAATTCACAATCCATATCCATAGAAGGAAGAAGATACTGAAGATAGGACATTTCTATCTTCAGTGCCTGCTAGCAGCCTGAGGCTTGCAGCCCTTGAAAGACTTGCTTGGCTGTAGGTACCTGAACCATTGCTCTGGCACTGCTAACCAGCTCATCTGTTAGTACAGGGAAGGGCAGCACCACAGAGCACAATCCACTGACACCAGCCTTCATGTAAGATACATGGGAAGTGAGAGCCGAGGCTTGCATGGCTCCTCCTGCCCGGACAGCATTCAGTGCAGATTGCACAGGCTGAGGCAATGAACACATAAAATAGATGCAAGTGACATGGCCTAACCTTTTGCTTTAACATATTATAAACCTGTTGACTTGCATGAAGTTTGGGGTTTACATAACAGGTGAGTACATAACTGTGTCCTTCTCACTGTAACATCTGTCTTGTTCAAGACTTACTTTCTTATGAAACTCTGTAGTTGCTTCCATCAGTTTCCTCTCTTGATCTGTAAACTGTGGACAAAAGATAAATTACAATGGCAGTAATGGAAAACAAGACAGAACTGACAAAGGCATCTCATAGACCAGCTTACCATATCCGTCACTCTGCTCCTTTCCAGGTTTATGTCTAGCTTGCTGTCAGCTCGGATTTTACCGGTTTCATTCTTTAAAGCAAATAAAGATAATGACAAGAACTGCTTACTCTCCCTAATACAAATGTGTAAGTACTTGCTGTTACTTACCATTAGCTGCTGTTTAACTTGATCTAATTCAATTTTCATTTTCTAAGTGCAAATGAGAAAGAGGAAAGATTTTACAAGTTGAGAAACCTGCCAACCAAGTTAATCAGTTATGCAAGTGTTACCATCCCACACATTCAATTATTCCTCTATATTTTTTCTCCTAATGGGGCAATTTATTCTTGATCAAATATCTTAACTATTATGTTCCACCTGTATAGCCATACATAATCTGCTGGGAATTTTGCTCAGAATAAAGAGATTATTTTGTAATGATGATGACTGTGTTATTCTGCAACTGAAGATAACAGAAAAATACCAAAATGCTATCAGAAGTGAAACATGTCTCAAACACCAGTTTAACAGTCGCAAAGAAAACAGATGACTCCTCTCTCTACACTGCAGAGTTAATGGTGACAAGGCTGTACCAAAATTACCCATAAGTTAAAAAAAAAAAAAAGCTTTTTTTTTTTTTCCTTTATGGAAGAATGGAACAAATCCTATCACATGAAATATATTTGTATGTAATCACTGAAGCTGAAATCTACAAACACTTCAACTCTGATAAGTGTCTGGAATTACTTTGATGTTCATATCCTGATCCACAAAAATGTACAGCAGGTATAACCTATCATATATTACAATTTAATTGCTGAAAAATATTGATTAGTACCTCATTCTCTGCCCTCAAGTTTGCAAATTCACTTTTCTCCAGGATGACCATATCTTTTCGAATGGAGTCCAAATGTGCCATTATCTGCTGTAAAGTTATTTCCTTAGAAACAGCAAAACATATTATTAAGTTGCACACTTTCTGGCAAGTGAAGATTCTTAGCTCTTAAATGATGAAATTACCTACTGCAAAGGACAAAAATTCCATAATCCAACAAGAAAACAATGGAAACACAGAATTTTATGGCTAAAATTGGTTTGAAACATTCAGGTTTTGGTTTTGTGTTTTTCCTGATGCTTTAATCTGAATTTAAGTGAAGAAACTACTAGTCCAAGTAAGCTACAAAATAAAACAGACCAGAAACTACAGCCTGTGAAGCATCAATTGTTGTTTTCAATACAGTTTCTAAGGAAGCATTTCTATCTTTTGTCTACAGTAAAAACTTAATGACATCAGTATCATGCTGTCCTCTCAGCTTTAAACTCTGACAAGACATTAGTAAAATACTGCTAAAAAAGCACTGAAAAAAGCCATCCTGGTGTTCATACTGACAAATTCAGATTTCAGATGCTATTTATAAGATTCCTTTAGTTAGCATGAGGAAGTTACTCTGCTACTTAGCATGGAGAATGACACATCTCTGCAGGATTCTGCTTTTAAAGCTGAGTCAGCAAAATGAAAAGCTTTTATTCAGCCTACAAGTAAATCTCAGATCCTACATCAAACTACATTTGTTAAAATATGCCCTAACTCAGCTTCTACTGAAGTCTGCCCACTTTACTGAACACAAGTTTTTACAGTTCCTGGGAAATCTTTAGTTGTATTGACATTGGGGAGCTAATGTGCCACAACTCATCTTAAAACTCTCAGCCTCCAACACTGACTACAAGATGAAAAAACAGAGTTTCTGCTTAACACAATTCCAGGCAAATTATATTTGGGATACTTTCTTCACAAGTAATAGGACTTCTAAAAAGAAAGGTCTCCATTTTGATGAAAAAGAACAGAGTTCTTGCCACCTTCTACGATTTAGAGAAAAAAAAAAAAAAAGAGATAAATGCCAGTAAGACAAAAATCTCTTGGAAAAAAGGCTCAGCAGTTTAAATAAAATAGTGATGAATGCTTAATTGCATTAATTCAGTGAAAAAGAATGCGGGAGTTTCAGCTTGTACAGCCTTCCTGAATCATTATTAACCCTATTACTGTGTATCAGAGCTTTACTGTCCTGGCCAAAAGATGTCTGGCCTACAAGAATAACCAAAGTTCTTTTTATTTGGGCAGTTTGTTAAAATGAAACTTGTCACCACCTCTGTTATCAGCAGAAAACCCAGCTGTGATACTTAGCCTGGAGGCAATGAATCAGTTATGTCCACAAACATGAACTTGAGTATCTAAGTGAAAGAGACACCTCGATGCTTTGTTGGAGCCAGGCTGAGGAGCTGACCTGACCAGTACCAACCACCAGGTTTATACCAACAACTAAATCAGACCCCACCTGCTGTCCCTGAGAACACATGACACAACACAGATTATGTCCAGATGGTTAAGATCTCTTCCTCCTAAATCATGGTAACTTTGCGCACCCTGCCAGGTGGGAACAGTTCCTGGTCCTATAGTTTCACATACATTATGCCCAGATCAGGAAGACTGAGTGCTGGGGCACAGGGCAAAATCACACTAAGGCATCGTGGAATACTCTGGACAACCACACCATGGTGTTTGAGCTCACACTCCAGCCATGTCTGGCTTTAATTAGAGATGTAGTTTGAGAGACTGAAAGGCAGAGAAAAATAATCAAATACTTTTAACATTAGTTTTTAATTTATGGAAAACAGGCCAAGTACAGTAGATATATTTTGTCTACGTGACAAATACAGAGCTGACATCTATACTGAAGTCAGTAAAAGCACTGACAATTTTCTGTACATGAGATGGTTTTGTTATCTCTCAGGAACACTGCCTTCAATCTGTCTTCTCCCCTCAACTGTCACAATGCACAGCTAGAAGCCTGGTTTCACCACATGACTTTTCAGTAGCAAATGAAGCAATCTCTGCATTACATTTGGATACTATGACTGCATTTGGAAAACACTCCTGTGAGACGAAAGCTCTAAGATATTATTACCCTTAATAACACCTTGAAACTTAAGAAAACCTACCTCAGTGAAGTGTCTACAGTACTACAGAGAATGGCTCACTTGGCTTTTCAATATGCAATTCTGAGCCACTACAGCTACACACACCTGTCTGGGTACACACCACAGAGGACTTTTTACCTGCTGAGCCTGTGTAACCATATCCTTATAGACTGTGTCTAGGCTGACATTCGACAGAGTTATCAATGCTGATACGATGGTCTCTGCTTGCTCCTTTCCAAAGCCTGGAAAACAGATGGAGGATGACAAGTTCAGGTAATAGAGAGCTGGAGGAAGAACAAGAGGTACAAAATAAACTGGGACACTCAGGTGCTATACCCAACTACAGTGGATAATGGGTTCAAACTGGCAGAGGGGAGATTTAAATGAGATGTTAGGAGGAAGTTCTTCACAGTGAGGGTGGCGAAACACTGGAACAGGTTGCCCAGGGAGGTTGTGGCTGCTCCCTCCCTGGAGGTGTTCAAGGCCAGGCTGGATGAGGTCTTGAGCATCCTGATCTAGTGGGAGGTGTCCCTGCCTATGGCAGGGGGTTGGAACTGGATGATCTTTGAGGTCTCTTCCAACCTAAACCATTCTATGATTCTAGGTCACACAGTTACTGAAATTGACAATGAGGAGCCAGTAACTGTGACTTTTAACTGGAAAAACACATTTAATGCTGCAAAAATCTGAAGCACATTAACTGAAATATGCTATGCATACAATTAGCAGAGGGGCCAAATGTCTGTACAGTGCCTGTTCACGCATTACAAAAATAATTCAGCAAGCTTTTACTTTATATTTCACAAATTCTGTTAAAGCCAAACACACCTTAAGCTATCATGCATACTGAAATTGTTCTATAGATGTGAACATAAGCACAATTGGTTTAGAAACTGCTGCAATCATTCACTGTCTGTGGAATGAATAAAACGGGGATTTTTTTTCTTTCTGATAGTAAAAATGTCACTGTGTTTGTAGCTTGGTGCAGTTTTGATGCATTAAAGACGACGTGCAATGAAAAGTGGAAAACACTCCAGCAGTCCTATAAGCCATATCTGATCTAGTGCTAAGAGCTTTGGCCCTATGGATTTATTTCCAGCAGTCTCATTGATGTCTTGTATTTCAAGTGGTACATTTTATAAAGTTTTTGTTGAAAAATGCTTTCAGGGCAAATTATGTAAAGAACATGCCACTGCCCTTCTCTAAAATACTGTCAAACTGCTCCATCAGTTAACATTACTAAAAAAAGCTGGGCAAGCTTTATGATAGTTTCCTTCCTCTAAGAGGTATGACAGCATTGCTTCAGTTCTGGATTTTCAGGGTTACTTAGGCTTCTGCCAATTGATTATTTGGTGCTTCCTCTGTAACAGGATCTGCTGTTGCTGTATGAAAGTTTTGAAAATGTGGAGAAATTTATGTAAGCAAGGAAATAGAGCCAGAAAACAACCTGCAGCAACTGTGAAAAATGAAATGCCTCTCTCACTTGTGCTATATGTATAGGTTTTACATATAGAGCCCTGTCACTGTGGTACTCAGGTACCTGTAGTTATGGAACAAGCTAAACTGAACAACAGTGTGAGGATAGGCTGAGAGAGATGGGGTTGTTTAGCTTGAAGAGAAGGCTCCAAGTAGACCTAACAGTGGCCTTCCACTACCTGAAGGGTGCCTATAAGAAGGTTGAAGAGGGACCGTTTACAAAGGCCTGCAATGACAGGACAAGAGATAATGGTTTTAGATTAGGTTTAGGTTGGATGTTAGGAGGAAGCTCTTTACTATGAGGGTGGTGGAACACTGGAACAGGTTGCCCTGGGAGGTAGTTAAGGCCCCATCCCTGAAAGTTCTGGGCAAGCTGATCTAGCTGAAGATGTCCCTGCTGACTGCCGGGTGGTTGGGCTAGGTGATCTTTAGAGTCCTTTCCAACCCAAACCATCCTGTGATTATAAGAATATGGCAAGACTCGAGATCAAACAGTCCTCCAACCCCTAACATTCTATGATTCATTCCATCTTATCACAAAAAAAGCTTAGTGGATACCAAATTAACCTTGTAGAACCAGACCCTGCATAAGTAAAAGAAGCAGATGTCTGAAACTCCATGAGAAAAGAGCTTGTGGGTACTAATCAGTTTGCAGTGGTTCAGGGACTGAATAAGCTTGTGAAAAGAATTCTACTGAAGACTACTAAAATTCACAGGTGACCCTGACGTTTACCTCCAGGGTGGAAATGACTGGAAGCTTAAAATGTGTAAGAGGATGTGTCACATACATTTGCCCCATTTTAACACTCTTCTGCAGGCAATGACAGCTGCTGCCAGGATCCAGAACCCTCATCTGACTTCAGACAGCTACACTCACAAAATAAAAGTCCAACTACTCCAAATACATCACAGCATTATGCTGCTGCAAGTATTTCTAGTAAGAAGGAAATCTTAAGTTACTATTAGCAGGCTAAGTAGAAAGAGCTTCTATTAAAGCTTCAGTTTTGCCAGAAAACAGTTCTTCAACTGTCACATTTGTTAACTGTATTATGTTCCTCAGCTGGAAGCCCATAAATGAGGTAAATCTAATGTAATAGTCACTTGTATGGTTACAGAGGCACCAAACAAGTTCAAAAGCCTCTCTTTCAGGAACCTTGAGGCTGCCAGAATGTTTCTTAACACCAAGTACTGATACTACAGGCAAATGGACAGCAGTCAAAGTTATAGTACTAAACCTAAAAGTTTTCTTCTGAATTATTTATTAGGTATCACTTACCATGGGCTTCCAGATCCTGCACTAAAGCATGGGTATCAAAAGTTACCTTCCTCTGCTCCAGAGGTGTGATTTCAACTTTTCTGACATCGTATGTCTTCCTAACAGCTGTGGCAGCCAAACCTGGAAGTGACAACATGTGCCTTAAGGTTAACCTGGTTGTTTTTCATGCAATATGGTATTTTTAGTTTCTTTCATAGTAAAGCTGAATGAACACTGCAATGAAAAGCTGTGCTTTTTAGATTGCTTGCTTACAGCATGTCAGAAACTATGAATCTCTTTTCCACAGGAAATATATATCAGGTAGGACTACTACACGGATCTGAAGTGCATTTGTTTAACTAGGAAGCTGTGCAACACACAAGCATCCTGACACTACAAAAATAAAACCACCACAGCCAATTGTTCTGCAATACTTGAGAAACAAATTATTTTCTGACTTTTAAAACATCAGCAGCTTTAATACTCTGATGGTTTCTACTAGTTACAGCCAACATTATTTCTTCCCATTATCCCTTAATCACTTGTTACTCTTTCTTCTATCCCTATCCTTTCTAGCAAGGAGAATGTCATGTCTGAAGATATAGCTACAGATTCTTTTTAGAAAGCTACACACATCTAACAATCAGAATTAATTTGCTGGTTCACCAGGAAAGTAATTTGGAGGCAAAATGATACACTGTTTCCAGGTGAATCTCAGAGATGGGTCTTCATTAAAAATCCACTCTACTACATGAGTGCCTTCCCAAACGATGTTTCACTGCTTTGCTTACTTTCCCCCCACCCCTTCCCTTTTTCTTTGTGGGGCCTTGCACGTTACAGATTCCAATCTGATAGCTTCTTTATTATCTAAAAACCAGTTACTTCTAAATCCATGCTTATTCAAAACCTTTCGAATTATTGACTCTTTGCCTTAAAATGTTGCTTGGTTTTGTATCTAGACCTTTAGTCAAAAGCTTTGTATCATTTAACCAGGAAGTGATGCCAGTGCTTAAATCAAGTTATGTGCTGATTTGTGTTTTCTATAAAGGAGTGGCTATGCCAGCTGCAGTATCCACACTAGAGCCTGTATAAATTTAAGATTAAAAAGATTTGGGCTTAAGTGCATAAACACTGAATACTATGTACTAATGCTTCAAAATAACACAAAAATTTACTGCACCATAAAGCATTCCTTCTCTCCCAGTTGAGCTGTTAACAGCTTTTAAACACACAGCATATTGTTCTCTGTTAGTAATTTTTTTTTTTTTTTTCCACTGGACTGGACACATATATGGCAGAGAAGTTAATTCTGAAAAGGCAGCATTACATAACGAAGCATTCGGCCCTCTAGACACACTGCTCCTTCCCCTATTGCTTCACTCCTCCGCTGACTGGAGGCACAGCTCTCGGCTCAAAGCTGTCTTCAAAACTCACACACAGGTGTTTGCACAGACCATTATCTGAGATCCTATTCCTCCTCTCATTGAAACATCCTCTGTCAAACCTCCCACGCTACTAAACCGACTACTCCTGCCCGTGCAATTCACTCCCTTGCCTTGGGCTTGTCACAGTCCTGGAGGAAGCTTTTCGTGCTCCCTCACACACCGCCTCGGGGACAGGCCCTCACGATCGGTCTCAGGCAACGAGCCATGCCCACCCATCACCCTGGGCAATCTCCAATTTAACCCAAGAGTTTCCGGGGCCGAGGCTACTCCCACCACAACAGGCAACTTTATGTCCCCTCGTCCTCGGGAGAGGCTGTGAGCCGTCTGCTTGTCCTGCAGGCAGCGCCGAGCACAGCCTCGCGGAGGGCTGACGGCGGCTCCCAGCGGGCCAAGGGACCGCACACGGCCCTCCAGCGCCTCTCACCTCTCCGCGGAAGGGGAGGCAGCGGGGCCCGGAGCAGAGGCGAAAAGGCAGCTCCGCCCCAGGCCAGGGCAGCAGCGCTGCGCCAGGGGCCCCTCATAGCCGCATGAGCCCGCCGCTTCCGGCGCGCCGCTGGCGGCACTCACTGCTGCGACACCAGCCCGCGCATCACTTCCGGTCGGTCCCGGGGGGCATGTTGGGTACTGTAGTCACCGGCCGCAGGGATGGGCCCAGCCGTGAATGCGGCGGCGCTGCGCCACCATGCGGAGCGGAGGAGCAATAGCGCCCCCTGTGCACAGGCGCCGACGCGTCGCTGGAGCCGTGCTGTGGCGGTCGTGTCCTCCGTGTCCTCCCTCAGCGGCGGGCCAGGGGTCCTTTCTCGTCGTTTATAGGCTCAAATTGTTGTCAGCAATCTGTCTGCTTCAGAGCACAAGCGTTTCTCATAGCTTGGCTTGGTGATGTGCAAGAGGCTGGTCTGTAGAACTATAGAATCAGTCAGGGTTGGAAGGGACCACAAGGAGCATCCAGTTCCAACCCCCCTGCCATGGGCAGGGACACCCTACTCTAGATTAGGCTGGACAGAGCTTCATCCAGCCTTGCCTTAGTGGCCCCAACCACCTCCCAGGGCAAATCTTGCGTCTAGGGAAATCATAGAATCATAGAATGGTTTAGGTTGGAAGAGCCCTCAAAGATCATCCAGTTCCAACCCCCCGCCACAGGCAGGGACACCTCCCACTAGACCAGAACGCTCCAGATCAGCCTGGCCTTGAACACATCCAAGGAGGGAGCAGCCACAACCTCCCTGGGCAACCTGTGCCAGTGCCTCACCACCCTCACTGTGAAGAACTTCCTCCTAACATCCCATTCAAATCTCCCCTCTGCCAATTTGAACCCATTCCCCCTTGTCCTGTCGTTACAAGACCTTGTGAA
>VWZI01000799.1:10214-68152 GCA_013396835.1 Psilopogon haemacephalus | reverse complement strand
GAATTGCACACAGTACTCTAGGTGGGGTCTGACAAGAGCAGAGTAAAGGGGGAGAATCACCTCCCTTGCCCTGCTGGTAATGCCTCTCTTAATGCAGCCCAGCACACAGTTGCTGTCTGAGCCGCATGTGCACACTGTGCAGGCTCATGTTGAGCTTCTCATCCACCCAGACCCCCAGGTCCTTTTCCTCAGAGCTGCTCTCCAGCCACTCACCACCCAGCCTGGATTTGTGCTTGGGATTGCATTGACCCAGGTGCAGGACCTTACACTTGGCCTTGTTGAATTTGATGAGGTTAGCCTGGGCCCACCTCTGCAGCCTGTCCATGTCCCTCTGGATGCCATCCCTGCCCTCCAGCAAGTCAACTGTGCCACACAGCTTGGTGTGTGGCAAGGGAAGGTGACAGAAGTGAGGGATCAAACACATCTGCTATGAGAACAGGCTGAGTGAGCTGAGGTTGTTCAGCCTGCAGAAGAGAAGGCTCTGAGGAGACCTTACAGCAGCCTTTCAGTACTTAGAGGGGGTCTATGTGAAAGATAGGGGCTATCTCTTCAGTGGAGCCTGTGCATCAACCAGTGGTTTTAAACTAAAAGAGGGGAGATTTAGACTAGATAAATAAGGACATTTTTTACAGTGATGGAGAGGAGTGTACAGAACATAAGTGGCCTTGTTTTGCCCCAGCTCTACTGGGATAACATGAGCTGCTCCTCTGGCTTAGACTGATTTCCACTTATGTTCTGCCCTGAACTTACTCTAACTTCAGATAACTGCCACAGGTGAGCTTCTCTAAGCCTGGCTCTGTCTGTGTCCAAATATCCCCAACTTTAAATGCAAAACCAGCCCTGGCTCCAGCTCTGAAAGATCAAAACTGTAAATCTCATTCCTCATGCTTTAGAACTATGAAGCTTTCCAACTGCAACCTGTTTCTATTCTATTCCCTATCAGAGCAAAGTGCACATTTCACAGCCTCAGAATATTTTGAAAATTGAACTGATTTTCAGCTTGAACTAGTTACAGTAAAATACTTTAGGCTCTCTTAGACATCTGTTTTATTGCTGAAGGCCAGGGGTGCTGAGGTGACATCTTAAAATAAAAGTGCAGACGAAAAAGAGAATTGCTAGTGGTACTTTTAATAAAAACTGCTAAGTAATGTGCAAGTTTTAGAGCCATAATGTAAGGCATCTGTAAATAAACAGGATGCATTTTTCAGCAGTCAAGAGCCTGAATCCAACCCTCTCTGTTCTTCCCAGAGGCCTGATTTTCTCACAGCCAGTATGATGCAATGCTTTAAGCTGAGCACATAAAATTTGGGCTTTTCAGAGCAGAAAAGTCTTCTTTGTAATAAAAACCTCTTTGATTGCCAGTTGTTTGAAAGTCCTTTTCTGCTGCCGGAATGGATTCAGCTTTCATTCACCACTGTCTCCAGTCAGTGGAAGGGGTTATTGCTTCAGTGAACTCATGAAGGGGGCCTATAAAAAAGCTGGGGAGGGACTTTTTAGGATATCAGGTAGTGACAGGACTAGGGCGAACGGAGCAAAGCTGGAAGTGGGGAGATGTTATGGAAAGGGTTGTGATTAATTAATGCAATATGGGTTTATGAAATTAATATTGTTTATTAATTTTCAATATCCAAACTTTTCCACCCCTGACTACTTATTTTTAATATTAAACAGGTTCGATTGTAGCAGATACGGAATGATTACATAAGCAATATCTAGATCTAGAAGTATCTATTAATGTGCATAAACAATCAATCCAACTTTAACTTACCACTGTAAGATCTCTTGTGGTCAATAGTGCCACTTGGCCACTCGGTAGAACTCAGGCCCCCTTTCTGCTTAGGGCAGAATCTAGGTAGTATGCAAAGCTTAGGTTTTACTCACAAGTATTGCTTCTCCCATCTTGCAGGGCATAGTGGGTTTGCAGTTACCTGCCCCCCCACCTTTATAAACCCCGGCTAGAACTCAGGACACTGGAAGTTAATAAATGAAGCTTTATATTTACAGCAATGCGCAATGTACAAGCAAATATTTACAAGATATAACAGATATTTACAGATATATCCAGTAAAAAAGTAATACAGACACCACACCTCTCCTGAAGACCAAAATCCCCAAGAGAGGGTAACCAACCCCCCCCACCACCTTTCCCCCCTTCCCCAGTCTTATCTCACCACCAACTGATGCTGCAGATAAGCTGAAGATCGGCCAGAGAGATTAGTGGCAGGAAGGAGTTACTAATTTTACTCTGAATTAGCTACCAAGACAGAGACAAAGGAGATCATGCCAGGGAAGCAGCTGCCACCAGCACAGACGGAAGCAAACTGCTAATCTGGTTGTTTTGAGAACAGTTCTTAAAACAACTTTTTTTTTCTTTCCTCAGTAAAACTTGGTGAAGTGACACACTGTGTTTATCTCTCTCAGCCAATAGTCTAATTTCTCACTCAAATTCTCCAATTAGCTCAAACCAACACACAGGGGTATCACTAAATTGAAAGTATCCAGAACACTTGCAAGGTTTCTGGCTGGTTCGGCCGCTGGCTGCTACAGCAGTTGCTGTGGCTGCAGCTGTGGCTGAGACTTGATTCACCCCAAGCTTCACAGACTGCTAGGTGAAGAAGAGGGGGTGCAGATTGTTTCTGATTGTGCCTTCAGCCTTGCTCATCTTCAGGAGATGCAGGCTGCTGCGGCAGCTGCAGGCAGACGTCTTGCGATGTGTCTCAGCAGATGTGTATCTCATGCTGCTAATTGCATGAAGACTATTCAAGTTGCTCCTGGAAAGTCTCAAAACAGTTCCAGGGTGGGATATAGTTTATATAGCTATATAACAATAGTAAGGCATTACAGACACGGATGCAGAACACAGAATATTGGCAAAATCATGGGAGAAGCATAAGCATGGCAAAGGCACACGGTGTTACCTGTTTATCTGCTTTTTGTATCAATGCCTGAGATTGATTGGACCCTTTTGGACATTAGCATATCCAATCAGAGTGGCAGTAAGCCAAGTTTTACCATATTTGGGTGAAAGCATAGGTTTGCTTATATCATATGGGGGAAGAGCATAGGCCCAGCACAGGCATACCATGAGGCTAGCGCGTGCGCCTTGTTTACCATGGGTTGCAAGCAGGAACAACTTAGGTAAGTTACAACTTATATAAGCCAGAGTGCTCAAACTCCATTGCATCCTGTCTTTTGTCTCTTTTCCTGCCATTGCTTCTTCCCCAAAAACAGAGCGAAGGCAGAAAAACATATCTGGGCAAGCCAGCACACATACAGGCCTATTTTGACCCTTCAGGTCTACCATGACAGTAGATTCAGACTGGACGTGAGGAGGAAGTTCTTCAGCATGAGAGTGGTGAGGCCCTGGAATGGGTTGCCCAGGGAGGTTGTTGAGGCCTCATCCCTGGAGGTGTTTAAGGCCAGGCTGGATGAGGCTCTGTCCAGCCTGATCTAGGGTAGGGTGTCCCTGCCCATGGCATGGGAGTTGGAACTAGATGATTATAGAATCATAGAATCAGTCAGGGTTGGAAGGGACCATAAGGATCCCTGTGGTGATTCTATGATTCTATGTGGAGCTTTGGTCCTGTCTTGTGTCACAGAATCACAGAATTAAATGGGTTGGAAAAGACCTTTGAGATCGTTGAGTCCAGCCTACCACCTTCCATTCCTAAGAGCCATCTGGGTGAATCTTAATTCATTCAGAGCCGTTTCTTCTGTCAGAGCCTGACTTTCATTCAGAGGGCTTCTAGGATATGAATGAAGGTATCTACAGGGTATTTGAGGGAACAAGCACTGCTGCCAGTGTAGCTGTCTGATCCAGGGTGCTGAAGAAAGCAAGAAGCTAAGGAACTCACCTAAAGGGTGCTTGCAGGAAAGCAGTGCATGATACCTGTGCTAAGGTTTAACTGCCATGGTAACAGAGGTGAGATTCAGCAGAAACACTGGAACCAGCCTAGCCTTATTTAAAGCACTCAGTTTCCAAGTCAACAACTCCTATGTTGCCAAGATACAGATATTAGGAAAAAAACCAACCACAGTAGCAACAAAAAGCTGTCACTGAGGGAGAAGAGCCCTCTCTGCAGGGGCATCATTGTTCAGCACTAACAATGTCACACTCAGGCTCAGGATGGCAATTGCTCCTTGAGCAGCATGCAGTTCCTTTCCAACCACAAAGGCTTCTCTCTCAGGATGGAGAAGCTTAGTGCCCCAGGGTGCTTATTTTCTACTTCAGACAGACAATGAACTGACAGACTGGGTGTTTGAAAGCTGTAATTTCAGGCAGCCGGTACCAGCAATTGAGCTCTGTTCATCTTAGTAATACAGAGAGCTGCTCTGAAGATAGGGATGGCTGTCCTGGCTTGCCATAGGAGGGCAGCAGCCCACAGCCAGACAGGGTCTGCTGATGAGACTCTGTTCTGATCAATTCAGCTTTCTGATGTGTTTTATTTGTTGTTGCTTATACAAATGCAGTAGAGGGCAGCTATTCCTATGCCCTTAGCCAGCCATCCTACAGCTTTTGCGTGCAGACAAGTAAACATCTCTATATTGTCTTTTCAAATGTCTGGATGAGGGCCTGCAGCAGGAACTGCTTTATGCTGCCATACTTTGCAAAGATGCTGTAGGGTAGAAGACACTTTTCTGAACAGATGAAAATAAGGAGTGCAAGCAGATGTAGACCCCTGGTAGAAAAATGTTGAAACCAATGAGGTGGTTGGGAAGAGGGTAACTCATGAGATAAGCTATTATTTTTAAAACCTGCCCCCCCTGTTTTGCACATAGTATATATTTTTCACTCTCTGACATCCTTCAGGGGACCTCCCTGTTGTCTCACATGACTTAAGGATACAGATCAAAGTTTCATTGTCATAGCTGTGCTGTGTAGCCATTGGTATGGGGACTGGAAAGGGCCATTTGTCTTGAGTCCCCCTGCTTCTGCAAATGATGAGTGCACTTACCTCCTTTTTTCTCCTTGTTTTCTTTCAGGTCTTTCCAGCCTAGGGTCGATTTTCCCATTGAAATCACTAGCAAATACCTTTCTTGAGCTTAGGTGAATGAAATATTTTTGGAGCTAGTTATCCCCTGAACTGCACTTAGAAACCTAAACTGCTGCTGGATTTTTAAGAGATTTTGAATACTAAGTGCCCTTTTCTCTCTCTTGTGTCTGAATGTTTCTGAGTCTCTGTCCTGAAGGCTTACAAAATCAAATCAGGCAGGTGACAAAGGAAATTTATTCTAACCAAAACTGTTGAACAGGTGATAAACTGCAAATGAAATCTGTTCTTAATCAAAATTGCTTAACACTCTGACAACATTAATAACCCATAGGTTCACAATGCCAAGTGAAATTAATTACTACACAGCTGACTTAGGAATGTGTGGAATGTTTGGAAAATATGCAGTCACTCAGCTGTGAAGTGAGTACCAGAAAGTTTCCTTGGGTAGTGTCCTGATCCAAGGGGAGAGTCTCCGACTGCAGACCCCTGCTTCAAGGAAGGTTGACTCAAGCTGACTCTCTGGTGGGGCTGAATTTATACTCTAGTTGAAACTGACCTGTGATCATGATCATATATGGCTAATGATGTAAAAACTTCTATTGGCAGAGGCATTTCATTAGCTGAGGATCTAGGCTTATACCTTAAGTAAGGGGGGCGTGTGGCCATAGTCACTGAACCAAAGCATGTACTTGCTGTGCAGGTATGTATGGTTCAGCTCTTGAGAAGTTTCTGGTGGTGTTGGGGCAGATGCTCCTGGCACAAGCTCTCACTCTTAGAAGAGGCCTGGGCTATTGGCAGCCTCTATATTGGCCATGGTACTGAGTACAGGTCCCTCAATTCAGCCCTTGCAAACCTCTTCTGGGGTCTGTGACAAAGGTCAAGCAGTACAAATTGCTACAGCAAAGCAAGATACCTTTTAGTCTCAAGAAAAGGAACAGAGTCTAAGAGAACAAGGAGTTTAAAGTGGTAGAAGTGTCCAAGTGATTTTGTAGCTCTCTGTCAAAGCTGGGGCTGACGGACAGGGCCCTTGTGGATTTTATTTCTTTGGATGCTCAGACAGAATTAATCTCTTGTTAGTCTATTCTCTGCTGTCATCCTCATGTCAGTCTCTGGTGATCAAATACTGGTCATACAGCTTTTGTTAAGTCTGGAAGCCTCATATTCTCTGCTAAAAGAGTTCCAGTATCATGGGTGCCCATCTTCTCTGGAGTTCTCATTGGTCATTTGGGTAATTTTGTAGCAGTCCTCCTGCTAAGTGAACTGTCCTGGAAAGGGATAGCAATGGAGAGAGGGAACTTTGGTAGCAGTGGTAGATAATGCCTGTCTCCTCGAGTCCTTTAGGACTCCACTTCAGTGCTGAAACTGGAAAAATGGAGCATCACACTACCAGCAAGTGTTGCAGTATCACTGAGGCTTGAGGGAAAGAAGCTTGACAAGAACTTTGAGAGAAGGTTGCTTTCACATGTGCTAAATCTCTGCTGGGACTCAGCCTGTGAACTTTGCTGTGGTGGAAAGTAGCCAAATGTCTGGAGTGCAGCACAAGTCCCTCATCCTCTCCCAGCTCATCCTCTGCCTGGTGTTGAGATCATTCATCTATTATATAGCAGCTTAACCCCTCTCCCAACCCTGTTCTTCTACACCTCATGGGGTGATCGGTGTGCCATGGGAAGCAGAACTGGCTCTGATACCTGAGACTACGGAGACAAAGCCAAAGTGCAAGATACAACATGGAAAGAAAAGGCAAGTGAGTTTGAACAGCCTGGAGTGAGACAGAAGAGAGCTGATGTCTAGAACACACTTGCTATTCAGCACATTTTTGCCCTGTAATAATTTCAGCAGTATCTGGGATTGTGTGTATTTAGGAACACAAGACAGTGTGAGTTTCTTTTCCCATCACTACTCAGGTCAAAGTACCATGCTCTGACTCTCTTCTGTGTTCCAAAGGCAGGCTGTAGCCCTGCTGGCCACTCAAGGAGCTCTCATGCTTCAGCATTTTGCTACCTGACATCTGTCAGAGTTTTGCTCTCTTGCCAAAGGTATGTTGCAGGTGAGTTGTTGTGACTGAGTGGCTCCTAGAGTTGCTTAAACTCTTTACAGAAAACCCAGAGGAAAGGGCTGCTGTGTTCCATTCACTTGTTGAGACCTTGTAGTGGGTTTGCAGTGACCTGCCCCCCCACCTTTTGAAACCCCGGCTAAAACTCAGAAAAACACACTGGAAGTTAATAAATGAAGCTTTATATTTACAGCAATGCAAATATACAAGCAAATATTTACAAGATATAANCCCCCAGCTTTATCTCACCACTTGATGATGCTGAAGATCGGTCAGAAAGCTTAGTGGCAGGAAGGAATGAATGGTTTTAGTGATTTTACTCTGAATTAGTTCAAAGGCAGAGAGACAAAGGAAAGAAGCTGCTGAAGCCTGCACAGACCCAGAGCCGACTGACTGCGCAAGCACACTGGCTTATCTGGATGTTTTGGGAACATTCTCAAAACAACCTTCTTTTCTCTCAGTCAATCTGGGTGAAGTGGCACAGTGTTTAATTTCTCACTCAAATTCTCCAATTAGCTCAAATCAACACAGACCTTCTCACTCTCTACAGCTATCTGAAAGGAGGCTGTACTGAGGTGAGTGTTGATCTGTTACACCAAGTAACAAGCAACAGGACAAGAAGAAATGGCCTCAAGTTGTACCAAGGGAGGTTTAGGCTGGATATTAGGAAAAAAAAATCACTGAAAGGTCTGTGAAGCACTGGAGAAACAGGCTGCCCAGGGAAGTGGTGGAGTCACCATCCCTGGAGGACTTTAGAAGACCTGTAGATGTGGTAGTGTAGGACATGGTTTTGTGGTGGTGTGGCAGTGCTGGGTTAATGGCTGAACTTGATGATCCTAAAGGTCCAACCAAAATCAAGAGAATTCCATGATTCTCTGATTCTGTAATTTGGAACTGGTCGAAGCTTAGGAACTTATCTATGCTTCAGAAAGATGTGGAGTTATAGAACAGGGGATGGGTGAATAATTCCAGTGAAGATCAGTGACAGCAAAATAGATTCTGTATTCCTCATATAAAGGAGATGACTGAGCCATGCTTTCTAGAAAGCTTTTTTTTTTTTCCCCCTTGGAGTACCTATCACAGCTTGCTTTCCAGCTGCATAAGCACATTTGCAGCAAATTAGATTACCTTTGAAATAAACATGCAAGGTGGGGCACAGGAGCCTCTGGTAGGATAGGTCAGTGCTCTGCATGATTAATTTAGTTGCATCGGACTCAGATAAATCTTACCAAATCTGATTTAGATGGAATACAGGCAGTGTACAGACAGACTTTGAAGCTGTGGTTGGTATCAATGACACTCTGTTGACTTTTGTCTTTGTCAGTGTCTTGAATAACACTGAGACCCCAGTGGGGAAGGCAGAAGTAGGATAATGAAATAAAATGCCTGATTACAGATGTATTTGATTAAGTCTTGTCTAAGTCAGTGGGGCTGCTGTAGTCAGTGGACCCATGCTGACTTATGTCAGCAGAAGCTATTGCTTGTTCTTTGTAATCCTGTAGTACTGAGAAGCCCAAACCTTGTGTCAGCATCTCATTCTTGTGGAATGTCAACATGCAGGTTCTGTGTGTGGCTGAAGGCAGTACAATTCTGGTATGAAAATTAGGACAGGAAGAATTCAGTGCCTGGTTTCTGGATGCTCTTCTTGCCTGTATTTCTGAATTACTTTCTTTCTGTCCTCCATAGTGCTGCCATCTATTACCTGTGTGACAGCTTCAGTGGTCAGGTCACAGGATCACGGGATCATAAGATGTTAGGGGCTGGAACAGACCTCCATACGATCGAGTCCAACCTCCCTGACAGAGCAGGACCATAGAATCCAGTGGAGGTCACACAGGAATGCATGCAGACAGGACTTGAAAGTCTCCAGAGAAGGAGACTCCACAACCTTTCTGGGGAGCCTGTTCCGGTGCTCTGCGACCATTACAGTAAAGAAGTTCTTCCTCATGTTGAGGTGGAACTTCCTGTGGTGTAGTTTACATCCATTGCCCCTTGTATTATCACAGGGTGTGAGTGAGACAAGGCTGTCCTTTCCTTCTTGACATCTGTCTCTCACATATTTATAAACATTTATTAGATCCCCTCTAAGTCTTCACCAGACCAAAGAGCCCCAGGTCACTCAGCCTCTGCTCACAGGGCAGTGCTTCAGCCCCTTAATCATCTTTGTAGCCCTCCTTTGGACCCTTCGGAGTAAATCCCTGTCCTTTCTGAACAGAGGAGCCCAAAACTCAACACAAGGTTGATCATGAGCCTAGCTCTATGTTGCTTTTTTCCTTACATGTCCTGAGAGTGGCTTGCTCAAGCTACAGATAACACACCCTTACATTCCCAGTCTAGGTCACTCCAGAAATTCAGATGGGTTCGGCATCCTTCTGCTCAGATGGCATTAGTGTACATTCTGCACCAGTGTCCACCAAGGATTTCTACTCCTATAGATCCCATGTTCCAGGTCATTGAATCCACACCATCCAGTAAGTTAAATTGTCCTTTTCCTCTACCTGGTCAGAGACAGGGAACTTCCGTTCCTGGGTGAAGTACTCACTATCTGATTCGGGTGGTCTCAGAGCAGGAGCTCCTTCACCAAGGCCAGGGTGAGAAGTATTCTCAGCTCTTCTTCTTTGGAAGCATTGCTGGTTGGCTTGGTGGCAACTGGAATGTCAGCCTTCTTGGGTGGGTGTTTCTTAGCACAGATCTTCCTCACAGTTCATACATGTGAGCTTCTAGATTTGAGGTGGTCTGCTACACTATATTGTCCTACTTCTTCATATCCACTTCCTGGTTGTGCAGGAAAAATCACAGAATGGAATTCTGTGCACCTGGTTCCCTCTTTCCATCTGACTGGGTGAAACTGACTTCACAAAGTGTTCCTGACAGCTGAGACATGGGTGCATGGTGGAGCGAAGGAGTGGAGGTGGTCTTGGAGCCCTGGAGCCACTGGAACAGTCACTGCACAGTTAGTGGTTCAGAGTCTGGTCAGTGCATCAGCACAAGAGTGCTGGCATATGACACTGGTGAGTCACATACCACCCCATGGGCTGAGTGCAGTGCCACTATCTCAAGTTCCCTCAAACACTGGCTGCTTTCCTTAGTTCTCATCCTCTTGCCCATGCAGCATACCAGATTACCCTGGAGGGGGGAACTGATTTTCATAGTCAGCAGGTACTACGTCCAAAGGCTGTGGGTTTCAGTTCCCTTTCCAATCACTTATTGAGTTCTAGTGTCCCTACTTATGGATTCCAGGTGTCTGGCTTACTTGCTGTCTGACTCCTGACAGTGGACCCCAGTATCCCAATAGTGGATCAACCAGGCGGCAGTTAGCTCACCTGGCTTGGGGATGTAATTTTTACCACAGGTCTTGCAGACCCTTTAAAAGTCCACACACCACCAACAAGCCAGCAATGATCAAACAGCACACATCAGGACATACAAAAAACTTGGGAGCCTGTGCAGCAGAGCCAGACATGCCAATCTCAGAGAAACAGAGGGAGGTGTAATCCCCCGTGGTCTCCACAAAGCAGCTCACCCAGCACAGGAACACCATCAGTGCCTGAGCCACATGCCAGCCCTGGTACATGACCCTTGCCTTTATCAAAATGTGTCCAGGCACAGTGCAGTAAAGTGATAAGCACCACAGCAAACAGCAAAAGGAGCCACTGACAAGGCCTGGACTCTGACGGTAAAGCAAGCAAGCTCCATGCCCAGCACAGGTCCTTGCCAGTTTACAGCTGTAATGGCTTGTGGCATGCTCAGCTCAAAACTGTTATCTCAAGCCCCATGCTGCACTTGAAAAAGGCTGTTACAGGCTGACCCTGGCTATCAGCCAGGCACCTACCCAATTGCTCACTCGCTCCTCTCTCTCATGTGATGGGATCACAGAATTGCAGCATTATTGAGGCTGGAATAGACCTCTGAGATCATTAAGTCCACCCTATGACCTAACATTACCACAGCGACTAGACCATGTGACTGAGTGCCACATCCAGTCTTTCCTTAAACACCTCCAGGGACGGTGACTCTACCACCTCCCTGGGCAGTTCATTCCAGTGTGTAATTACCCTTTCCATGAGGAAGTGCTTCCTAACATCCAAACTAAACCTCCCCTGGAACAGCTTCAGGCCATGCCCTCTCATGACAAATTGCCTGGGAGAAAAGCCCAACTCCCAACTTACTACAACTTCCCTTCAGGTAGTTGTAGAGTGTGATAAGGTTCCCCCTGAGTCTCCTCTTCTCCAGGCTGAACAGCCTCAGCTCCCTCACAGCATCTTGTCATAAGACTTTCCCTTCAGACCCTTCCCTAGTCTCGTCGCTCTCCTCTGGACCCACTCCAGCATCTCAATATCTTTCTTGCAGTGAGGGTCCCAGAGATGCACACAGTGCTCGAGATGAGGCCTCACCAGTGCAGTACAGGGGCAGAATTACATTCCCAGTGCTGCTGGCCACATTATTCCTGATACAGGCCAAGATGCCTTTGGCCTTCCATGCCACCTGGGCACACTGCTGGCTCATGTTCAGCTGGTTGTCAACCAGCACTGCCAGGTTCCTCTCTGCCAGGTTGCTCTCCAGCCACTCATCCCCCAGTCTGTAGAGTTGTGTGGGGTTGTTGAAGATAAAATATAGCATAATATAACATAGCATAGCACTGCATGGGATTATTGTGGACATAACAGAAAGAAGGTGAGAAGTCTTCTTGTTTGAGGCAATGACAGTTTTACGTGGCACCCAGGCAACCAGCAACAGAACAAGAGGGCACAGTCTCAAGTTGTGCTGGGGGAGATATAAGCTGGATATTAGGAGGAAGTTCTTTGCAGAGAGAGTGATTTGCCATTGGAATGGGTTGCCCAGGGAGGTGGTGGAGTCACCGTCACTGGAGGTGTTCAATGAAGGACTGGATGGAGCACTTAGTGCTGTTGGTTAGGGCTAGGTAATAGGTTGGAGTGGATGATCTTGGAGGTCTCTTCCAACCTGGCTGATTCTATTCTATTCCCTGCAAACAATGGAATTTATTCACTGCTTCCCATTGTTGGGCAGATGTTTAGCCACTTCTGATGTTCTAGCCAATGTGGACCTCCGCATTCATAACACTTTTTTGGGAGGACAAATGCCACAACTCCATGCCCCTTTTCTTCTCCTGTCCTTGAGCTTCTATTGCTGATCCAGATGTCATATGGTATGGTATAATACTTTGGTCAGCTGAGGTCAGCTGTCCCAACTGGATCTCTTCCCAGGCCTTTGATCACCCTCTGCCAGCTTGTTGGGAGGGGTGGGCATTAAAGGAAAAGGAAAGCCTTAATGCTATGCAAGCTGCGTTCAGCAAGAGCCAGAAAACTGGTGCGCTATCAACACTGATCCAGTCATAGATCTGAAGCATCATATAGGCTGTTGGGAAGAGTTAACTCCATCTCAGTTAGATCCAGTACACCTGTCTAGAAAATATCCTGAGGGACCTGGGAGAAGGTCATAAACAAGTTCATAAAAGTCACTGTGAACAAATTATTGTGGAAGCAGGTGACAGCTCCCTGGGAGGCCATTTTTAATGGCTCCTAAAGTCGCTCAGAAATTCTGATGGAGTCTAAAATACTTTGCCTTGGATTACACGGTGCACTTTTAGGGTTTTGAGATCATATAGATCTTGATGCATTTCCATGTAGGCACAAAGAGCACCCACTTAACCATGGTGCTCTGAACCAGCTTGCAGACCATTGTTTGCATAGGTCTTTTTGCTTGAATGTTTTACACCAGGACTGAGAGCTTTTCACAAAGCAGTCAAGTATTTATGAGCCCAGAAAAAGAGCAAATATATTTCTTTGCAAGTTAATGAAAAATCCAGCTGGGATGTTAAAAAATTTAACAGATGAGCTTCAGAAGGGTACACCGCTTGCTTCAAGACAAGTGCAGACATGGAGACATCTCCGTTTGGAGCTCCCGCAACATGCAGAGGGTACAGTCATGCTGGATTGGTGAGGCTGTGTCAAGGGAGACATGTCACTGTAGCAGCTGCTCATTTCTAGATGCTCATTTCATCCATCTGCCCTGCAACCCATCATGCTGTTAACTACATTTGCCTGTAAGGATATTTGTCTTCTCGGTGATGCCTTAACGGTTAGATATGCTACTGCCAACTGCAAAATGCCACAGGCCTTCAGAAATGACTGCAGCCTCTTGTATGTGCTGTTGCATAATGGAGCGAAATGAGGTCATTTTCCTCCCCTGTTCCAGGTACAGCAGTTTACACTGAAGAGCTCTGTCATTTTACACTAATGTTAATTGAATACAAAGTGTCTAAACCACCAAAACAAGAGAGCCGACACCTGACCTGCAGTCTCCAGGGCCAGTCTTACTCAGTAGATAACTGAATTATGGAGTTGCTGACTTCATAGTGAGAACACAGACACATTTAGGCAAATTTGGCTCCCATTAGCATGGCTATAAATCAGGAGCAGATTTATTGCAAGAATTTTTAGACTCATTTGGTGACAATACATGAAATTCAGTTGAAACCAAATCTCTGATGATGTCATTCAAGTTTGGGTCTCTTTTTCCCAGCAGCAAATGTGGCCCCTACTTTGTTGTACTGCATGAATAAAAAGTCTTTTGTTCCTGACCAAGAGGACACAAAACCTGTGAGCAAAAACTTTCTGCATCAGTGATCTCTGGGCTGGTTTGCTGCAGTGATTTTAAGTGGGAATGAATAAACAAATACTACAGACTGGAATAGGCTGCCTAGGGAAGTGGTGGAGTCACCATCCCTGGAGGTGTTTAAAAGATGTTTGGATGAGGTACTTAGGGACATGGTCTAACAGTTATGTAGAGGGAAATGGGGATATGGTCTAACAGTTGTGTATGGGGAAATGTTAGGTTATGGCTTGACTCGACGATCTTAAGGTCTTTTCCAACCAGGCGATTCTATGATTAGTTTTATTCTGCTAAAGGAGCAGAAATTTATTGCTCCAATGTTATGCCTGTTCCCTAGTAATTGATCCAATTTAAGGTTAAAATGCTGCTTTTCAGCGGTTTTAGTGGCTTCAGCTAACAGATATGCAGAAAATGGAAGCCATCTCCCTGATGAAGTTGTTCCAACACGTGCCACATTAGAAGCAATAGGTTTGTCCCAATAAGGGATAAGATTTGCAGGAGCTAATGATAAGTCTTTTTAATAACCAGGTTTGAGCTATTTCAGCTTTCCTTTCTAGGCTAAATGAAAGCTTGATTTTTAGAACCTCAAACCTACAGTCATCTACCCTTTCTGGTTTGCAATCTCAGACCTTACTAAATTGAAAAAATACAATTTCTGGAGTAGTGAAGAAGAGCTTGAAGCTGTGAAGCACAGCATAACTGTTGTCTCGCAGATTCACAGATTGCATTGGGTTGGAAGGGACCCTCAAAGGTCATCTTGTCCAATGTCCCTGCAGTAAACAGGGACACCTTCAAAGATCAGGCTGCCCAGAGCCAGTCAATTTACAGGATGATTACTTTGAGAAAGGTGCACAACAAATTCCATTATCAACATGACCTAGGTATGTGCATGGACATGAGGAACACATCCAGACATGACCAAACAGGCTTCTCAGCCACCTGAGGTTAGAGCTGAATCAGTTCTAGGCTCCCTTAAGATAACTCTATGCCCTCTCTCAGAAGTGAAATGCTTCTGAGCATCTACAAATTACATGCAAAACTGAACTCTCTCCTTCCACAACAGACAATTCTAATTAAAATTTACGTAAGGTGTTCAAGGTGCTCATCATTGGAGGTGTTCAGGGTGGGGCTAATGGGGATTTGAGCAACTGGATCTAGTAAAAGATGTCTCTGCAGAGGGCTTGAAGTAGGTGATCTTTAAGGTCACTTTCGACTCAAAGCATTCTGTGGTTCATTGATAAACCTCCCATGTTTGATGTGTCAGAAGAATTACTTCTGAATAAATGTTTGGTAGATATCGCTTCTAGCCTACGCTCAAGATCAAAAGAGCAAAATTACATAAAGGGATGCCAAGAGAAAGGTGACATGAGGAAGGCTTGAGGTGGAGTTCAGACTACTTTGCAATAAAATCAGAATGCTGGGAAGGAGAAGGCATGACTCAGTGCAACAGATGAGGTCTTTTTTTCAGCAGCAAAGTGGAAGTGCTGCCTACTTGTACCATTTACAGAAAGAAAGAGTATGACAGTGCTCAGAGGTCTGTAGTTGCTCAGTGGCAAAGATAAGAGCATCACAGGGGCCTTCTGGCTCCAGTGCCAAGGTCTAGTCACTTGCTGGTCTAAAATATTTTTCCTCACTAGAGTTTAATCATTTGGCATGAAATTTTACAAATTGGAGATTCTGTTTGTGTATGACTTTGAAAGCTTAGGGCAGAAAGGTTCAGGTCTTTCTTAACTGGCAGCTTGAAACAGCCTGGGGATTTTGGTAGGACATTACCTTTGCTTTCTCCATTATCTCTGTATTATATAATGAAATGACTAGAAGATGCTGTAAGTTCATCACAGTTTTCCAAGTGAGGGGGTTAATTCACACTTCTGTGAACCACAGAAGTAGATACTTAAGCACTGAATGGGCAGAGATCTTGAGGAAAGTAGCATGTGATCATGTAGTTTACAACGGAGTCATAACACATGTATGACATGAGCATGAGTAACCCTAACTCTGGCATTATGATAGTTGCATGAGCTTGGTTTTTGCAGTTTTAAATAGTACCTGTATAATATGTACTGCTGCAGGTGTGTGTCTATATACACAATATACATATATTTAAGCTTTGATGTTGCAAAGCAGTCAACCTCTGTTTCAACAGCAACTGGAAACAAATTATACAGAACATTGAATTAGAGCCAAAGAAAGGATTGTTTTGATCTGAGATATTATTTCTATTCTGCTTCCCCTTTTCCTTTTCTCCTTAGCTTTAATCAAAACAATTAACCTGAGACCATACCTCAGAGCTAAGACATGCTCATGGGGAATTTCTGAAATATCCAGGAGTGCTGTGAATGTAGGTGTTCTGTGCCAGGTGTGGTCCCTCCTGTAAGCTCAGGAAAATTACTTACAGAATTCTAATTGATGAACACCGACTAACTGGTATAGGTGAATTAGTATTAGTGTGCCATGCCACCCATGCATGAGATGAACCAACCCCTGGAACAGACCTCCTAGAAATCGTGCTGCTCTCTGAGCTGTAATAAAATGATTCGACTTTCCACATTTTAAAGTAACTCTTCATCTCAGTGCTGATGTATGGACATTGCTAGCAGCAGCAATCTGAGTTGTAATAGGATTAAATTAAGGAGGAATGGGATTAAGTTAAAGAATGGAAAACGAAACTTCTGTAACAAATTTCCTGATGGTGAGACTCAAATAACCTGACACTGAGTCACTTTGGCACTATATAGCACAGAGATTTGATATGGCAAGGGATTAAATCTAATGCCTCTTCTCCACCTTGGAGCTTTAATGATTCCTGTCTTCATTGCATACACATGCAATTTAGCATGAAGAAAACAACTGAAAAGAACAAACACTGTTGCAAGTTTACATTTATAAATCACCCCTCTGGAGAGAAGATGGGCTTCTGCTATCATTAACTCTGAATTGTGTGCAGTTCTGGAGCCCCCAGCACAAGAAGGACATGGAACTGCTGGAGAGTCCATAGGAGGGCTATGAAGATGATCAGAGGGTTGGAGCACCTCTGCTATGACGACAGGCTGAGGGAGTTGAGACTTTTCAGCCTGGAGAAGAGAAGGCTTCGAGGAGACCTTGTAGTAATCTTCCAGTATCTGAAGGGGGCCTACAGGAGGGCTGGGGAGGGACTATTCACAAGGTCTTGTAATGACAGGACGAGGGGGAATGGGTTTAAACTGGCAGAGGAGAGATTTAAATGGGATGTTAGGAGGAAGTTCTTCTCAGTGAGGGTGGCAAGACACTGGAACAAGTTGCCCAGGGAGGTTGTGTGTGGCTGCTCCCTCCCTGGATGTGTTGAAGGCCAGGCTGGATGAGGTCTTGAGCGTCCTGGTCTAGTGGGAGGTGTCCCTGCCTTTGGTGGAGGGTTGGAACTGGATGATCTTTGAAGTCTCTTCCAACTTAAACCATTCTATGATTCTACTCTATGATTCTATGAACAGAATTATTACAATGTTTGAGAGATGCTGGAGGTAAGCACAGTTTGAGTGCTCATGTGAGGCACTCACATTTACAAAGGTGAGAGAAAAACATCCCAAACTTCCATGAATTTTTGGTTGCTAACTATAAACCTGCTTTCAACCAAGACAGGTAGATTTTATTGATTTCAAATGCCTTTGAAATCCTTTCAGTTATCCGCACATTGCTTCCTTGAAAACCAGAAAGGATACTTGGGTGATTTAGCAAAAAAAAACCCCAAACCTCTTTCATATGGCTATTCTTGTGCTCCTGATACAGAGATAGCATTTTGCTACTATTTGTTGGCTTTACAAAGGTTCCAGCTGAAATTTTCTCCCCCTGTAGCCAGACAAGATTCTTGCTCAGAAAAAGGTTAATCTATGTCTAGGAATGAAAGTCCTAAATCAGAATTGTACCCTGCTGGCAGTGCATCAGATATTTCCCTCCTGTCTTCTGGCTTTCTTCCCAGAGGAGCTAAAGACCAGTTTTACAGACAACAGATGCAGGAGTTGAACAATTTGTTTTGTCCTCAGAAACACCTGGAGAGCAAGATAAAATGCAGAGTGTATCTTCACATAAGCACTGTGCTGCCTGCTTTGCCTATGATAGGTCAGCAGCCCATGTCTCACATTATGCCTGGGGCAATTACAGGTACCTAAGTGATCAGAAAAGATGTGCATGGGTTGCACTATCAAATAGACCAGACTAAACCTTTTATTATTGTAGAATATGCTAGAATATCATACCTGAGAATCAATTTCATACTAAAACAGCATGGATCCAAGAACAGCAGGGCCTCAAGCTGTCAGTTAGGCACAGCCAGGATGATTATGTGGCTTGAACTAAAGTCTCTTTAAAGTTGTGAATTGATTGTGAGCAATTAACAAGGCAGGAATTCTATATATATAAAATATATAGTTATTTTTATTTGCAAAAAGCCCTGCCCACAAACTATGTACAAACTAGTTAAATTTGGGTTCTAATTTGCTTGGACAAATCTTCACAAGGATGCTTATTGGGCAATTAATTAATTTAGGAGAATCAGAACATTGGAAAAGTTTAGCCACAACATGGCTTTGTCTCACTTATAAGCAGGCAGTCTGAAGGCCTGGGGAAAGTCTGTTTTACTCACGGCAGTGGAGTAGAATTCAGAGATAGTCCCTGGCTCCTTTGTGGCAGTGTTGGAAGTGCTCAGCATCTTGATAGTCCTTGAGAGGCTTCCAGATCTTCCCTGACTCTAGCAGGCTGCCGGGAAAGAGGCAGACAATCTCTGACCTGATCCTGGTTCCTTTTGGCATGGAGGTTTGCAGAGGTGTAGGCAGGATCTGCTGTAGATGTGCAGAGAGCACAATGTTGGTGGCATTTCTCACCACCTCAGAGTTGTAAGGCTCTTAATGCCTTCTCCTGGGAAACTTCAGGCACTTAAGTTTCCAGGTTATTCAAGCCCAAAACATCAGAGCTAAGCTGGTCTGAAGCATAAGACAGAGCAGACCACGTTGTCCAAGCCAAACAGTCCGTAGAGCAGAATGTAGAGCAGAGCAGCACACAGTGAGGCGGAGGCAGCACAGAGCAGCACTACTGCTTGCAACTTGTCTCAGTTTATATTATTTGCCCGAGTGCAATGGCTTCTTTGGCCAAAGAGATTCACCAATTAGAATGGCATTTGCAAAGCTGACCATATTAGGTGAACCCCAGAGTTTGCTTGCCCTTATTTGGGCAAGACACTAACAAGTACCTAAACACCTGTGGGTACCTGTTTATCACTTTGTTTTCCTCCCGCCCTTGCTTCCCCCATGAATTGATTGTGGGTGATTGAAGAGGCAGGAAATATAGATTATGTAGCTTTTATAATTTCCAAAAGCCCCACCCACAATCGATGTATAAATTAGTTTAAGTTTGGGTTCTAATTTGGTCGGGAAAAGTCTTCACAGGGATGCCTTTTCAGGTAATTTAGGAAGAATCAGAAAAATTGGAAAGGTTTGGGCATGAAATAGCTTTGCCCTTCTTACAAACAGGAGACAGTCTCCTTCACGGCAGCGTCCAGAGTCCAGTGCCCACCAAAGTCCAAGATGACTGTAGGCACAGCCTTCATGAAGCCACGATCGTCAAGCAAGGCAGGGGAAAGCCAGGGGTGCTCCGTGGTATTCCCACAAATAGCTGCAGTTTCCCATTAGAGGCAGGTCCTGCAGCAAGAAGCCAGGATGTAAAAGCGGGAACTGTGTGCTTCCTCGTTGCTGTCCTTCCAGATGCTCCTCAAGGTCTGGCTCAAAGTCCCTGCAAGGACCATGCAAGGTTTGTCTCCAGGTCCGTGCAAGGACTCGACTCAGGGTCCACGTCCAGGCCCCAGTTCAGGTCCGTGTTCAGGTCCCAGTTCAGGTCCGTGCAAGGGTCCGACTCCAATCTGTCCAGCTGCCATATATATACTGTGGCGATTTGTTCGCTCCCTGTTCAAGCCCATGGAGGAAGGGAGAAGGCACTTCACACCTCTTCCAAACCTCCAGTGACAGAGGTGGGGAGGGAGGAAGATCGTTTCCTGCCCCATTCACACCTCCAGTGGGGCAGTGGACTTGGGTGTGCCCTGCCACAGTTTGCACGTCATTCAAACCTCATGTGGGGCAGGGCCCTGCTCTGCCACACCCCATCAGCAGAAAGGTGGGGCAAGCCAGGACATCTAATAGACCTATTAGTCTTTCATGACAACTTGGACCCATTATCTTAACCAGATATTTTGCTTCCATTTTCAGTCAGTGAGATGTTACCCATCAGGGCCAAGAATCACATTAATCGATAGTAGATGTATAAGCAGATCCTACCCAGTTTTTACTAGTTTAAAGCCATGACTTTTATCTTCCTTGAAACTGTTTGGTGAAATTGGGAAGAAGTAGAAAGTTAAAACAGTTTTAGTTTCCTTCTTTTCTGCTTTCCCTTTTGGGGAGGAAAGGAAGAGCCACTCCTCTTGTATATTAATTTTATCACCTATCTTCTTCAGGAAGTTTTGGACACACTGGTTCACTGGGATAGGCATATGGACATTGCTGATTATGAGGCTGGATGTGACACCTGCTGCCTGGTCTTGGGGCAGATCAGCTACACAGATCATCATTATCATCAGCAGCAAGGAGGCAGTTTTAGGAGACAGTGAGCAGTTCAAAAGGATACAATGAGTTGCCTAGTGCAACCAATCCTTGGTTTTAGAACCAAGGATTTCTTCAACTGTTCCTGTCTTTGGTATAGCTAATAAGTTTGAATGGCAGATGCAACATGGGCAAAACTGGTAAAAAACTTAAATATCTCCATGAATGTGTTAGAAAACACTTTCTGAAGTGTTTAATAGCCTAGGAGGTCCTGGTACTTTCTGGTCTCTGAGACCAGTACTTCAACAGAGCCCTGTCTGCTTGACAAACAAACCCAATCTTATTTCAGTTGATTTCAACTGAAGACCAAATACTGTGCTTTGCAGATAGGAAGGCCAGGTAGGTTACTAGCTCAAATCAGAACAACTTTGCAGGCAGCATTGTAAATGTTGAATCATAAACCAGCAAAATTTGATCAGCTTCTGCATGTTGCCAAGCAAACCCAGAAGAGTAACATGGCAAGGCAATGGAGCAGAAGAAAAATCAATTCTCATTTAACTCTGGTAGGATTTAACTGGAGTGTGACAATTTGGTAGTCAATTCATGCTGTAGAAGGAAACTATTCTGATTGTCCCGAGGGGTAGAACCTTGGAAACAGCTGATTACTTTTGTATCTACAGCCTGAATTAAAAGCACTACAATTAATTTATTTGGGCTTGACCCAAAGGACAAAACCCACCAACCAAACAGATTTAATGTAATTTTGAATAATTAATTTTCTTATTATTTGCAGAACTATGATTAGGTAAGACACAGGTCTCAAAACTTTTTGTCTGCAAGAGCAAATTCAATTTATAAAAACAAATTGAACCAAACCCCCAATCAAACAAACAAACTCGATAAAAAAAAAAACCCTGAAAAACCAACCAACCAACAAACCAAAGCAAACCAAAGCAAACCAGACCAAACCAAACTAACCAACCAACAAAAAAAAACCAACCAAACAAACTCAAACAATAACAAAACAACCCCAAAGTGGAAACAAGACCTAACACTTTTAATAGCTGAGACTATCTTAATTTGTAATTAGTAACAAACTATCTGACCAAAACATTTTGTGCCACTCTGCTCAAGGAAGTCTGGTAGCAGACTTGCAAGCTGTACAGGGACATATTCCTGTATGCCAGAGTAGCTACCCCATGAGAGAAAAAGCAAAATGTTTATGTAAGCAGAAGCTCCAGTATGAAGGAGACAGATGGCCACTAGCAGCGTGGTGCTTTCTTCCTGATGTAGGTTGTCCATACAGTGATACTAAAGAGCATGCCTGTCCCAGGGCTGTCAGATTTTGCAGTCATGTTGAAAGGAAGCTGACTGGAAGGGCTCTCCTGGGTATGGAAGGCTGTGACTTGCACTGTGCTGCATGAGCCCCTAACGTAGGCAGCTCTCTAACGGAGCAGCCTGCGGGCAGTTCGGTTGGCACCACCTGTGTGGCCATGCCTTTATTGAACAGTGCAACTTCTCATTCAAATGTTCTTCCGCTCTGTCAGAAGAAATTATGAAAGTAGTTTCCTTGTGGAAAAACCCTGCCATAGCTCAAATAACCAAAATGGAAACACTTCTTTTATAGATGAGATCTGCACAGTGAACTGTGCTTGGATCAGAGGACTGTTTGATGCTCTACCACTCAGGCTTCCCAACATCTCAATGGGTATGAGGTTATGTCTACCATTACCTCTTTCTTTTTAGTCTTAGTGCTAATAAAGAACATGTTAAATGACACTTTACAGCCTGTAGTCTAAATGCCCCACCATTTAAAAAGGATGTTCAGGTTCTTGAATGCATGCAGAGGCGGGCAGCAAAGGTGATGTCAGAGCTCAAAGGTGTGTTCTCTAAGGAACAGTTAAGAATTTTGAGCTTGTCCAGTTTGGAGAAAAGGATGTTGAGGGGCAACCTCTTGCTCTCTGAAGCTCCCTGAGAAGGGAAAGTGTAGAGGGAGGTCCTGAGCTCTTTTACTGGTTATCCATTGATAGGACTTGTGGGAATGGTTCAAAGCTGTGTCAGGGAAGATTTAGACTGGACTTTGGGAAGCATTTCTTTACAAGAGAATAGTAAAACTATAGAAGGCTTCGAGGAGACCTTATAGTAGCCTTCCAGTATCTGAAGGGGGCCTACAGGAGGGCTGGGCGGGGGACTATTCACAAGGTCTTGTAATGACAGGACAAGGTCTAATGGGTTTAAACTGGCAGAGGGAAGATTTGAATGGGATGTTAGGAGGAAGTTCTTCATAGTGAGGGTGGCAAGACACTGGAAGGGGTTGCTCAGGGAGGTTGTGACTGCTCCCTCCCTGGAGGTGTTCAAGGCCAGGCTGGATGAGGCCTTGAGCATCCTGATTTAGTGGGAGGTGTCTCTGCCTATAGTGGGGGGTTGGAACTGGATGACCTTTGAGATCTCTTCCAACCTAAACCATTCTATGATTCTATGATTCTAAAACACTGGAAGAGGCTTCCTAAAGAGGTGGTCAATTTCCGAAGCCTGTTAATGCTTAAGAGGCATCTGGACAATGTCCTTAACAACATGCTTTAATTTTTGAACAGCCCTGAAGCGTCAAGCAGTTGGACTAGATGATCCTTGTAGGTCCCTTTCAAATTAACCTCTCCTCTCCTCTCCTCTCCTCTCCTCTCCTCTGTAATGAGCTGAGGAATTTCTGAACACCCAGGGAATTGATGACTCAGGTACACTATGTGTGCACACAGACACAGCTTTGATACCCGGTTTATACCACAGCTACAGCTGTAGGACAATCTTGAGTTTCCAACCAACATTTAAATGCTCTCTTGCCACAAAGCCTGCACTTCACCTGGTGCTAGCTTGCATGCTGACAACAGTGGCCTAATGAGCAGTCTGCTTGGTGACTTTGCTGCCATGTATCTCTCAAATCTCATCAGAAGTAGCTAATTGGGCTGTCCATTTGCACTGTATTTAACATTTGCAAGATAATTCTCCTGAGTATCCTCTCTTCCCTTACATTAGCCAGCAGGACAACTTCTGTCTTCCTCAGAAACATGTGATTGTTAAGAGAATTATCATGGTCAAGGTAAATCATCCCTCTGGTCGAATGTGGCAGTTTGAGTATTCCTAGTCTTTACCTACAGCAGGTGATTTATCACAGGGTAATGAAGGCTGGAAGGAACCTCAAGAGGTCTCAAGATGAATCTTCTGCTCACTATATTGTGGCGGTGCAGGGCACTGCTCAACCGGAGGTATGAATGGGGTGCGAACTGTGGCAGGGCACACCCCAGTCCACTGCCCCACCAGAGGTGTGAATGGGGCAGGAAACGGTCTTCCTCCCTCCCCACCTCTGTCACCAGAGGCTTAGTACAATAGGTGTGAAGTGCTTTCTCCCACCCTCCCGGGGCTTGAACAGGGAGGAACAAATCGCCTCATATGGCAGCTGGACAGATTGGAGCAGGACTTGCACGGACTTTCACTGGGACCTTCACTGGGACCTGCACTCCGACCTGAACCGGGACCTTCACTGGCACCTGCACTCAGACCTGAACGGACCTGAACACGGACCTGGAGACATGAATCTCGCATGGACTTTGAGCCGGACCTTGAGGAGCATCCTGGCTTCTTGCTGCAGGACCTGCCTCTAAGGGTGAACTGCAGCCATTGGTGGGAATACCGCGGAGCACCCCTGGCTTTCCCCTGCCTTGCTTCGCAATCGTGGCTTCATGAAAGCTGTGCCTACAGTCATCTTGGACTCTGGCAGGCACTGGACTCCGGACACTGCCGTCAAAGAGACAGTCTCCCATCTGTAAGTAGGGCAAAGCTGTTTCATGCCCAAACCTTTCCAATTTTTCTGATTTCTTCTGAATTACCTGAAAAGACATCCTTGTGAAGACTTTTCCCTACTGAATTAGAACCCAAACTTAAACTAATTTACACAGAGATTGTGGGTGGGGCTTTTGGAAATTATAAAAGCTACATAATTTATAATTTCTGCCTCTTCAATCAATATATATATGGTTTGCCATGAAATTAGGCCAGGTTGCTCAGGGCTTTATCCAGTTGGATCTTGATGTGATAAATCATGGCATAAGGGTGTTGAGCTCCTAAAATGGGAAAGACTGGCATTTTGCAGTAGGGAATATGTTACATTTTTTATCCAGTGCCATCGATTTGGGACAAATGCAATTCACACTCTGACTTGGTTGTAGTAGTCAGTAATATCCATTCATAATCAGTTCCCATGCAGGTATTACTATATATAAGAGGAGAAAATGCCATGCTCCTTGAACAGAGTTTATTTCTTTCTATTGTATTAGAAAACGTTACCAAATGAGAGCCCTCCCCTATTCCCAGGAGACTGATTTCCTCAAATCCACTTTATGTCAGGATGAATAACCACACACAAATTCCTAAGCACAGCAGAAGGGTCAGGCAGGGTCAGGCACTTGGACCATTTGGCAGTGTAGAACACTTGGCTTTTATCTTTGATAGATCTGGATGCAGTAAACTATTCCTTTTCCTGTGGAATGATCTCGTTAGGAGGCCTGAGCACGGGACTAGGGCATTTGGGTCTGAGGTGCCAGTATTGGCTATGCATCAGAGAGAATAGCAAAGATACCTTCACATCCCAGCACAACAGCCTGGCTTCTGCTGCGGGGTTGTCTTCCTCACGTCCCACTGCTCCTTCCTCGTTTAAGTTCTCTGGGGCTACCGGATGCTGTTATTCAGGAGAATTTTCAGCTTTCAGTATGTCATCTGGAAGCACACCTGTAGGTGTCACTTTTGTAGGACTACAAAAGTGACATTGACACGATTTTCAATGTGTGCTCTCGGAATAAAGCTGAAGATTGGGTGTGCAGAGCCTCTCTGCCTCATTTCAGCCTGTGGAGGCAATGTTACAACACACACCAAGCTTTCTGCTTGTTTAATATAGGTGCAGCTTGTAGCCATCAACACTGCCAGATGATGTGAACTGTCGCTTAATCCTATGTAGTGACTGCATCAAAGGCTTTCAAGGAGCAGCTCTGAGATGAGCTGATATCCTCATTAGTTCACCTAGCAGCTTTCAGCAGGAGCAGCTCAGCAATCTTTGCAACCACTGACAGAAAGGTTTCTTCCTGCTTGCAGGGAAGCATGTAAAATGCTGTGTTATTTTTCAGTGTAAAAGCTAGGTATTTTTCACATTATGAAGCTATAAGTGTGCCATGGTGTAAGCCAGCCTCAGGAATGCTGATTACATGCAAATAAAGCAGAGAAAGATGTGTTCTGTGAAGCCTCTTACTACTTTTATATAAAGCTGATATACAGTTTGTGTTGGGAATTTCAATGCAAGAGTAGCTGTGTTTCATCTACCAGCTGTAACTTTTAACTGTGGTTGTAACTCTCCTCTTGAAAATGTGTATATTGCTCATAAGCTGGAAGCACCTGTGCTAAAGACCGTTAAAATCCTGTGCTGACATGAACACACAAAAGCTCACATTCCAGTTGCTGCATAATTGAAATACTCATTATACATACACACTCAGACATAATGGCAAATACTTCATGTATTGATGAATAACCATTGTATTGCTATGCAGTTTATTCCTCAACTTTGGAAAAAGCCTATGGATGTAGAACAAATTTGCTTGGCTAAATGGTTGGTGTTGTAAAGATTGATTTGAAATTTCTGTGAAGGAGGAGGGGCTGGGGGGAAAAAAAAGCTCAAAAGACATCAGCAACAAAAACAAAATGCAAAAGACACACTCCTGAATGCATAACTGACTGAAAGCATAAAGCACACCTTCAGTGTTGCTGGGTGTGATTCTCTTTCACCTTCTTTTGTCTGGGGATGGCTCATGGCTACAGGAGCAGCTCAGCTCCCCAGCAGAGGAGTGGTCTGGGAAAAAGGATGAAAATGCTGTAGTGGGTTTGCAGTGACCTGCCCCCCCACCTTTTGAAACCCCGGCTAAAACTCAGAAAAACACACTGGAAGTTAATAAATGAAGCTTTATATTTACAGCAATGCAAATATACAAGCAAATATTTACAAGATATAACAGATATTTAGAGAAATATACAGTAAAAAAGAAATACAGACACCACACCCCTCCTGGAGACCAAAATCCCCAAGAGAGGGAAACCAAACCCCCCCTACCACCTTCCCCCTTTCCCCCAGCTTTATCTCACCACTTGATGATGCTGCAGATAAGCTGAAGATCGGTCAGAAATATTAGTGGCAGGAAGGAATGAATGGTTTTAGTAATTTTACTCTGAATTAGTTCAAAGGCAGAGAGACAAAGGAAAAAGAGCTGCTGAAGCCTGCACAGACCCAGAGCCGACTTACTGTGCAAGCACACTGGCTTATCTGGATGTTTTGGGAACATTCTCAAAACAATCTTCTTTCTTCTCTCTCAGTGAAACTGGGTGAAGTGACACAGTATGTTTAATTACTCACTCAAATTCTCCAATTAGCTCAAACCAACACAAATGCCAAGACAAATCATCCTAATGTGCATGAATTTATAATTAGCAGATGGATTAGTCTGTATGTTGTGTGTCATTTGAGGCTTTCTGTATATCACTCACATTACAAAGCTATGCAGGTTGGAAGAGACTTTGGGAAGTCTCTAGTTCAGCCTACTGCTCGCAGTATGGCCACCCAGGTGTCAGACTAGATTTCTCAGGGCTTTTTTCTTTATTTGGGACATCATATTTGGTTTGTGTGGCATAGATTTGGTAGTGGGGGTGGAAGTTACAGGGGTGGCTTCTGTGGGAAGCCAATGCCAGCTGGCTCCATAGAGCCAGGAGAGGGAGAATGATCACTTATTTGGATCTTCTGGATCTGCTCTTGTTGATTCAAGCCACGAGGCTGTTGGTCTTGCCATCTGCTTGCCATCTGCTTGGACCCCTAAGGCCTCTTCAGCAGATCTGCTCCCCAACCCACTGGTCTCCAGCTCATCCTTCGAGTGGCAGGACTTTGGCTTTGTGATTGTTTTTGAGATTTTGTATGATTTTTGTGTTCCTTTTCCTCCAGTCTGTCTAGGTTTGCCTGGATTACTGCCTAGCAGCTGAGATTCAAAGACTTCTCCCAGTGTATGAGACTATTATGGGAGAAAGCAATGAAAGCCTTGCTAGAGTTGAGGTAAATGACTTTGAGGTAAAATGTTTCCCCCCTCATGTACAGATTCAGTAATTTCATATGAGAAGGCAATCAGGTTGGTTAGGTTTGATTTATCTCTAGTCCAGCCATGATGACTGTTACCAATTATCTGCTTTAGTTGTCTGGACATGGCTTCCAAGAAGACTTGCTCCAAGAGAACTTTGCTGTACGAATTGGAGAGCAGCCCTGGGAGTTGTGGTGGCCAACAAGTTATCCATGGGACAGCAATGTGCCCTTGTGGCCAAGAAGGCCAATGGGATCCTGGGGTGCATGAAGACACATGTGGGCAGCACACTGAGGGATTTGCAGATTGGCTGTTCCTCAGTCATCAGGGACCTTTCCTGCTGTCATTTACGTGGACCTGAGCAAAGCCTTTGACACTGTCCCACACCACATCCTGGTCTCCAAGCTGGTAAAATATGGGTTTGATAGGTGGACCACCAGATGGATAAAGAACTGGCTTGGTGGCCACACCCAAAGAGTGGCTGTGAATGGGTCCATGTCCAAGTGGAGGCCAGTGACAAAGCGGAGTCCCTCAGGGATCAGTCCTGCAACCAGTCTTGTTCAACATCTTTGTGAGTGACATGGACAAAGGCATTGAGTGCACCCTCAGCAAGTTCACTGATGATACCAAGCTGTGTGGTACAGCAGACACACTGGAGGGCAGTGATGGCATCCAGAGGGACCTGGACAGGCTGGAGAGGTGGGCACAAGCCAACCTCATGAAATTCAACAAGACGAAATGCAAGGTTCTGCATTTGGGTCAAGGCAATCCCAAGCACAAATACAGGCTGGGCAGTGACTGCCTGGAGAGTAGCCCTGTGGACAGAGACTTAGGGGTGGTGGTGGATGAGAAGCTCAGCATGAGCCAGCAGTGTGCACTTGCATCCCAGAAAGCCAACCAGAGCCTGGGCTGCATCAGAAGTGTGGCCAGCAGGTTGAGGGAGGTGATTCTGCACCTCTACTCCACCCTGGTGAGACCCCACCTGGAGTACTGCATCCAATTCTGGAGCACTGCATCCAATTCTGGAGCCTTTATTACAAGAGGGATGTGGACATGCTGGAGTGTGTCCAGAGAAGGGCCACGAGTCTGATCAGAGGGCTGCAGCACCTCTGCTGTGAGCACAGACTGAAAGAATTGGGACTGTTCAGTCTGGAGAAGAGGAGGCTCCAAGGTGACCTTCTTGTGGCCTTCCAGGACCTGAAGGGGGCCTACCATAAAAGCTGGGGAGGGACTTTTTAGGCTATCAGGTAGTGACAGGACTAGGGGGAATGGAGCAAAGCTGCAGGTGAGGAGATTCAGATTGGATGTGAGGAGGAAGTTCTTCATCATGAGAGTGGTGAGACCCTGGAATGGGTTGCCCAGGGAGGTGGTTGGGGCCACTTCCCTGGAGGTGTTTAAGGCCAGGCTGGATGAGGCTCTGTCCAGCCTGATCTAGGGTAGGGTGTCCCTGCCCATGGTAGGGGAGTTGGAACTAGATGATCCTTGTGGTCCCTTCCAACCCTGACTGATTCTATGATTCTACTCTCTAGAAACTTCCAAAGATGACTGTGACTCTGCCATTTGATAGTTCTCTCGAGGCCCCTTGGACAAAGCCTGGCAGGCCTGTGCTGTCTCATAGTGACTAGAGCCAGGTGTATCAATGATCATCCTTCCATGGCAGCAAGCAGCAGACGCTGTTGTGTGTCACCCTTGACTGTGCCCTCCACTATCTTTATTAAGAATTTATGCCTGCATCCCACCATGTTTCTCTTCCATTAGGCATCAGGCAGGTTAAAGTCCCCACTGGGAAAAAGGGCAGGTGATCCAGAGGTGTTTATTGAAGGCTGTAATCAGGTGGTCTGTGACCATGCTCCTACCACAATGTTGCCCTCTTACTTGCCTCTTTTCTGTAAAGCTGTCAACCTGTTGTCCACCTAGCAGAGAACCTCCCTGCATGTGTCTTGAGCTGCTCCTTCACATAGTAGGCAAACCTCCATCCTCACTGCTTTTGCCCATCCTTTCTGGAGTGCTTGTATGCATCCCTGGCAGCAACAGTCCAGTTTTGTGAGCAGCCTCACCAAATATCAATTGCTCCTGAAATGGCATAGTTTTGTGACCGCATAGAGTCATAGAATCATAGAATGGCTTGGGTTGGAAGTGACCTCAAATATTCCAACCCCACATCATAGGCAGGGACACCTCCCACTAGAGCAGGTTGCTCAAGGCCTCCTGCAACCTGGCCTTGAACACCGCCAAGGAGGGAGCAGCTGCAACCTCCCTGGGCAACCTGTTCCAGTGTCTCACCACCCTCACTGTGAAGAACTTCCTCCTAACATCCCATTTAAATCTCCCCTCTGCCAGTTTAAACCACATCTGGAGCTCTATATGCTTTGTCTACCAAAGCCATTGTGAAGCTTTGTGCACATAAATATCTTTATGATTTTAATTTTTCTTAAAAATAGTAATAGGAAAAAAGATAACTGCTTTTTGTCCAGGTGACTGTTTCGAATCTATTCAGGTCATTTTCATGTTAGCTTAGGATTCCACTTAGAATCATAGAATCATAGAATTGTCAGGGCTGGAAGAGGCCTCAAGGATCACCTAGTGCCAAATCCCCTGCCATGGGCAGGAACACCTCACACTAGATCAAGTTGTTCAGAGCCCCATCTGGCCTGGCATTAAAAACTTCCAGGGATGAGGCTTCCACCACCTCCCTGGGCAACCTGTTCCAGTGTCTCACCATCCTTATGGTGAAGAACTTCTTCCTAACATCCAACCTGAATCTACCCACTTCTAGTTTTGCTCCATTCCCCCTACTCCTATCACTACTTGTCCTGAGACTCTGGGACATTCTGGGAATTGAAGGGTTTAACTGCAGAAAAGGAACAAAAATATGAAATAAACAACCAAAAAATCCCACCCTAGTCCAGTGAATATAAAAGGATGCAAGGAGGTTTTTATTGATTCCCGCAGACAATAAACTTTATAACATGTGTGAAAACAAGTTCTTTCTAAATAGGCATTGCTGCTTTTTTCTTTGTTGACAGCCCAAACAAGCGAGGGAAGCTTATATATTTATATGTTGGCCATAGCCCAGGAGTTATTGGGAAGGCAGACTGAGACATCTGTGCATAGAAATGACTTTCAGTGTAAGAGTTATTGCAAGGATGATTCTCCAGTACTGATAAACAGATTAGCTTATCTCATATGTTATGGAAGCAAGACATTGAGCAAGAACAATCAGATTCAACAGGACAGGAGACTGAAATATTAGTCATATTTCTTCTTCCATAATGAACAAAGTCTAGGCAGCAATGCAGAGGCTCCTTTTCTTTTTCTTCTTGATCCCTTCGTTAGAAATGAGTAGGTAATGGACAAGTTATAGGATAATTTTTTTTTTTTTTTAATGAGGTTTGTCCTCAGCAGTTTTATGGCAGTATGGAAAAAGTAGACATATGATAGAATCATAGAATCCTAGAATGTTAGGGTATGGAAGGGACCTTTAGAGGTTACCTAGTCCAACCACCTTGCCAAAGCAGGATGACCTAGGGCAGGCCACATAGGAATGTGTCCAGACAGGATTTGAAAGTCTTGGGGGAAGGAGATTCCATAACCTTTCTGGGTGGCCTATTCCAGTGCTCTGGCACCTCTTCTGTAAAGATGTTCCTCCTCATGATGAAGTGGAACTTCCTGTGTTCCAGCTTATACCCATTGTTCCTTGTCCTATTTCTGGGAACCTCTGAAAAGAGCCTGGCACCTTCATCTTGACACCCACCCCTCAGGTGTTTATAGACATTAATATCATCTCCTCTCAGCCTTCTCTTCTCAAGACTGAACAGCCCCAGTTCTCTCAGTTCTTTCTTCATAAGAGAGATGTTCAAGTTCCTTAATCTTAAACTGAGGAGCCCAAAACTAGGTACAGTATTCCAGTTTGGTCTCACCAGGGCAGAGTGGGAGGAAAACCTCCCTATGTGCTTGGTAGAAGCTAGGCACACATTTAGTACTGGCATCAAGTAAGCACATTTACAATGATTATACTCACACTCCCAAATGACAATTATTGGATACCTCTACTTGGGCAAGCAGCTTTCTCTTTCTGAGCTTAAAGAACACTGGTTTTATCCCTAAACCATACATTTTCCCGTATAAATCAGGCAATAGTCATAGACTCCATTAAATGGTTTAGTGGGTTGTCTGAATATCTTAGTGCAGCAGCTATTAGTGTGCTTAGATTCATCCTTTGTTATAACCCTTAGGAGCGGTCAGAAGTGCAAGTAGAGGTAAGATTTACAGTCAAGTGGGCACATCTTCATCTCGAATACCCTTGTGGTTTAGTACAGAGACATTTTAAACCTTTACCTATTCATGTCTGCAGTGGTGCTGTTATTAACACTAATGGCCCCATTACTCAATTAAGAAAATATATGCTTTCCCATTACACATTTATCTTCAAGGTCTGCCTTTTATTTCTGTTCTGCTGAAGTCTTGTGTGTGGATCTGGATACCTCCATAATCAGTAACAGGGAAAGAAACGACTCTTGTTAAAGAAAAGATGTTGATGACCTTAACATAGCTGAAGGGTTAAGGAGGTTCACCAATGTTTCTGTGTTCAGGTCAGCCAAAGGCACTCAAGAAACCACACCTCTTGAGGTAGGGTTTTCCTGGCATAATAAGGGCAGGTGATACAGATGGTCCCTATATCCTGCTACTGGTGGTGGTCCCCATATCCATGTCCCTATGTCCTTATGCTGGTGGTGGTCCCCAGCCCCATGTTCTCATGCTGCTGGTGGTCCCCAGCCCCATGTCCCCATGTTCTCATGCTGCTGGTAGTCTCCAGCATGAATACTGCATGCCCCAATCTGGAAGGATTGAGTGAGTTTACTGTTTGGGAAATATCTGGGATGGTGCTTGAGCCTCACCTAAGGGGGTCCTGATCACATCTCAGGGGGCTTTGGAGTTGATCTACAGGCTTAGGGAAAATTCGGGAGGAGTTGGGGCATGTATTGCCCTCTCTCTAACCATTCACTCTGTTCAAGGCTCCAACTGGATCCCACCAGGTCCCACCATCTCCCAGTAAAACCCCATTTGCACCTGCTCTGCCTCTACTGGGGTCACTGGGAGGCACTGGGAAGGACTGCCCCTTCCTCTCCCTCTCCCCCGTATAAAAAATGTGGGAGGGGGAATAAAAGGGAGGATAAAGGCATAAAAAGGAGGAGAAAATGTGGAGAAAATGTGGGGAGGGGGATTGAGGAGGCAGAAACAGGGTGAAATAGAAGGTTTCACCTCAACATGAGGAGAAATTTCTCTAGAGTGAGGGTGAAGGAGCACTGGAACAGACTTACCAGGAAGGTTGTGGAGTCTCCTTCTCTGGAGACTTTCAAAACCCACCTGGATACATGCCTGTATGAACTACCCTAGGTGATCCTGCTTTGGCAGGGAGGTTGAACTTGATGATCTCTGGAGGTCCCTTCCAACCTTTAATGTTCTGTGATTCTGTGAAATGTGAGAGTGGTGTAAAAAAGGGGACAAGGGGAGTAAAAAGGAGTTAACACATACTTGTAGGGCCAGTGTGCAAGCTGGGGCCCTGAGCTCAGAGGAACAAGGATAAACATTTAGCCTCATGGTCCTCACCTCCCATGACCTGGTGGTATAAATAAACTTTTGGGGAATGGCTGAACACAAAGTATAAACTATAAAGATGTAAAAGGCTGTGACAAGCCAGAGGTGAACATAACAGAAATCAGACAGATGCCATACCAGTAGTACAGAAAAGATTACATTCTGTAATTCTCCTGATGTCAACTGTGCGGTCTACCCTCAAATGAAATTCTGAAACAAACACTGCATTACAAACAATGAGGCAGTGAGCTGTCTTAAACACTTCCTGGAAAACATAGAAGATGTAAACAATGCAATCCCCCTCGAGATACACTCTGATTTGCTTCACTTGTTCAAATACTGCTGGAGATCTTTGAGTCCAACTTCCCTGCCAGAGCCGGACCATAGAATCTAGTGCAAGTCACATAGGAACACATCCAGACAGGGATTGAAAGTCTCCAGAGAAGGAGACTCCACAACATCTCTGGGGTGCCTGTTCCAGTCCTCTGTGACCCTTACAATAAAGAAGCTCTTGTGCTGAGATGGAACTTCCTGTGCTATAGTTTACATCCATTGCTCCTTGTCCTATCACAGGGCGCAGGTGAGCAGAGGCTGTCCCTTCCTTCTTGACACCCAACCCTCACATACATTCATTAGATCCCTTCTCAGTCTTTTTGTTCCAGACTAAAAAGCCTTTGGTGTCTCAGTGTTTCCTCATAAGGCACATGTGCCAGACTCATTAATCATCCTTGTAGCCCTGCATTGGACTCTCTCAGATCCCTTAAATCCCTGTCCCTCTTGAACTAGGGAGCCCAGAATGCAATATTCTAGGTGGAGCCTCACCAGGGCAGAGTACCTCCTTCAATCTGCTGGACACATCCTTCTTTATGCACCCTGGGATCCCATTTGCCTTCTTGGCCAAACAGCCTTGAAGTTTCTAATGAATCTTCAGTTAAAGTTCCTCCTATTTGGGGAGTACTAAAATACTTTTCAATTTTGGACTTAGCAGGGAGGATAAACAAAAGTTACTGCATACACAAAGACCACTGGGTGTGCAGGTACCCAGAAAAAGAAGTATTTGGTGTACCAGTGCAGAGCATATTCATAGAATCATAGAATCAGTCAGGGTTGGAAGGGACCACAAGGATCGTCTAGTTCCAACCCCCCTACCATGGTCAGGGACACCCTACCCTAGATCAGGCTGGACAAAGCCTCATCCAGCCTGGCCTTAAACACCTCCAGGGAAGTGGCCCCAACCACCTCCCTGGGCAACCTATTCCAGGGTCTCACCACTCTCATGGTGAAGAACTTCCTCCTCATGTCCAGTCTGAATCTCCTCACCTGCAGCTTTGCTCCATTCCCCCTAGTCCTGTCACTACCTGATAGCCTAAAATGTCCCTCCCCAGGTTTTATGGTATGCCTCCTTCAGATACTGGAAGGCCACAAGAAGGTCACCTGGGAGCCTCCTCTTCTCCAGACTGAACAACCCCAACTCTTTCATTCTGTGCTCACAGCAGAGGTGCTGCAGCCCTCTGATCATCCTCGTGGCCCCTCTCTGGACATGCTCCATCATATGCATATCCCTTTTGTAATAGGGGCTCCAGAACTGGATGCAGTACTCCAGGTGGGGTCTCACCACAGTGGAGTAAAGGGGGAGAATCACCTCTCTGCTACTGATAGCAGCTGTCCTCAGAGTTCCACCTGCTGCCAGATGTTGCTCCCCACAGCCTGGCACCTGTCTCCACAGGTGGTGCTATTATAGTTCCCAGCAAAACACTCATCTCATTTAGCAAGGCTAAACCAACACAGCCACACAGCTGCAAAACAGATCTTGAAAGTGAGTGCACAAGCAAAGACCTTTACCTGTTTAACTGCAGTTTCAGTATTAAAGTTGAGTTCCCTGAATGTTTCTGTGCATTTCACGAGCTGTGCTCTTTTTTCTCCATCCAAGACAGGGGCATCTTCTTGGCAAGCACTGGGCCTTCAATACTCAACGTTTTGCCAGCATTAGTGTTTCTACTAGAGATTAGCACTATTGCAAAGACTTGAGCCTCCGACTGTATCAGATGTCACCTGGGATTTATGAACTCGAGCTCGATTGCTGTCCATCAGTGCATCTCAGTCTGTTACTTTAATAAACTCAACTGAAAAGGAGGCAGAAGTGATTGTAAGGAATGATCAGCACAGGTTCTGTGTCACCCCCTGGACAGCATGCAGCACAGCTGTGTATTGTCTGTGACTGAAACGTTTTTGTGCAGAATGGGCCCTGCCTGCTTCTTACCTAGAAATCCAGCTCCCAGGCTGCTGCTGGTAGCAAGCTTCTGTTGAGTTCTGTGTGTGTGTGTGTGTGTGTGTGTTAGTTAAAAGGCTGAGCCTAGTGAAAAACAATGGCACTTCTCTGCTGTGGGCTCCAGGGGACTCTTCACATTAAAGGTTTTATTGCTGGCAGCACAAAAGGAGTGCTTTAATGAGCTTTAAAATCACATTAGAACGCAATAAAAAAAAAATCAAAGTTCTCACAAAACGTTCCTAGGAAGATCTGCTCCCTGGGTAGATGCATGGTTAAGAAACTCTGAAATGGGTCTCAGGTAAAAAAAAAAAAAAAATCTTTTAACCTAAAGTTCCTCACTAATTATTTTTTTTGGTTTCCAACAGCTCATCCCTGGCAGTAATAGTGCTGAGCTATTATTCAGTGGACTTTACTGGTTTTAGGTGCTATTATTTATTCAGTGGACTTTACTGGTTTTAGGTGCTGATTGTTAACACTTTTCTCAAGAGTTCATTCCTTATTTAAAATGGGTAGATGAGTAATTCCAGAGTGATACTTGGTCTGTAATTAGTTGGCAAAGAGCTCAGTGGCCCTCCTGGATGTGACTGATGAATGAGAATTCAAGCAGATGTGTATGGCATGTGGTGGGTTCATTCTTTCACTGGATGCATTTAATAGCTATTAAAAATTAAAAATTGCATTTCATTTAGATTATAGCAGAGTCCTCTGAATCCTAACTGCAATGGGAAACATCCATGCCAGTGGGGCTGTTCCCTGCATGATTTAATTTGACTGTACTACAAATAAATAGCTCCCTGGTTTAATACTTTTTGTTGCCTGTACTTCAGATGGGTTGAGACTTCACCACAGTCTTGAAATTAACTTTTTGAAATATGAAGCTCTAATCTGGTTAAAGGGAAGAGGCCAGCGAAAGACAACCCCTCCTAGAGAGTGTCTGGGCTCTGCCCTTCCTGCCTTTTGCTCAGGAGGAAGAAATCAAGAGTGGAGTTTGCAGGCAGAGAGATCTGGCCTTGTATTCATGCCTTGTGGGCAGTGAGGTGTGCTGGCAGAAGTGCAGGAGAAACTGAACATTAGGAGGCTTTTAAAAGTTGCCCTCTGAGAATCCCAAGCTGACCCGTGTTGCTGCAGTGAATGGTGTGCGGCAGAAATGCTTCCCTTGAGAATGCACCGCTTGTGGCTGCTATTTCTGGAACGGTCAAAAGCCATGGAGGAAGCAGCTCCTCCCAGCTGCTCCCGGAGCCATTATTTTGCATCCTGTAGTGCACCAGGAAACCAGCTGTAGGGAGGCTACAGATACCTCTAAGGTGAAAGAAATGAACATTTAAAAAAAATTTGTAAACAATAAAGTCAGAAAGATAATGCAACATTTAAAATATTTTTAAGAGGGAAGGATATCTTAAAGCCCTGTTGGTCTTGCTTAGACCCTCACAGTATCACAAAGTGGTAGGAGTTGGAAGGGACCTCTGGAGATGTCTGGCTTCATCCTCTTGACATCCACTCTTTACATATTCATAAGCATTGAGAAGACCCCTTTCCCATCTTCTATAGACTAAACAGTCTCAGGTTTTCCAGCCTTTCCTTGTAAGAGGAATATAGCTTTATCTTCCTTCCAAGCTGTCAGAGCTGGCCTGATGATTTCAGTTTTCTCTGGGGGGTAATTTTCTCAAGCCACCACAGCATGACTCTAGGTAAGAAGCAAGTATTTACATCTAGTGTTACAGGAATCAGAAAATAAGGATAGGGAGAATTCAGTGCAAAATCAACTGTAGTGGTGGTGGAGCTCTTAATTAAGGGAAGTCAAAGCAAACAATGAAGGAGTCAGGAAAAGGGTCCAAGCTTATGGCTTGAAGGCCATCAAATAAAGGATATGGCAAATGAGAGGAGGGATGGAGGTATTTGAAGAGAGAGATCAGAGGGAAAATTCAGAGACAGACTTCACAACCTGCTGAAAAATGGTTAGTATAATTGCTCAAGCTTTTGAAGAGCTGATTATCATCACTTTGTGGGGCTAACAAGTGATCACTGTGTGTTTTGCCTTGTGTTTGAGACAGCAGAAGACCTCCTCAGCACAAAGTGGTGGCATTTGTAGATGTGAGGGCAGTATGTCATTGTTCTAATCTGAACTACTGCCTCCACCAGGTCTTTGGTCTAGCTCCTGAATTTGATTTCCTAAGCTTCTAAGCTGTAAGCAAGATCACACTCAACATAATAGAGTTTCATAATATCCTTTCCTATCTTCTATAGACTAAATAGCCTCAGGTTTTCCAGCCTTTCCTTGTAAGAGAGGTGCTTCTGTCCCCTATGCATTTCTATAACCCTCTGTTGGGCTTTCTCCAGTAGTTCCTTGTCTCTCTTGATCTGAGAAGTCCAGATGTGGCCTCACTAGGGCCGAGGACAAACTCGTAGATAACCTACTGGTCACACTCTTATTAATGTGCTACAAGGGCACACTGCTGGCAAACTTGTCCACCAGGACTCCTGGGTTCTTTTCTGCAGAGCTGCTGATGCCAGGTTGATGACCTGGAGTAGAGGCTTTTGTTTTCCCTTTGACTCTATGACATTATGCTGCCTCTATGTCTCCTGCAGCCTTCCGCACTCCCTCACACACACTGCTTATCCAAACACAAGGCAAATCAATCAGTAATACCTGACTTGTAGCCTTGAGTCCTCCCCTCACCAAAGCCCAGAACAACATACAAACTCAAACTATTTCAAGAGTCTTGGATCATGCATGGTTTCACAAAACATTAGAGGTTGGAAGTGACCTCCAAAGGTCATCAAATCCAACCCCCTCACCAAAGCAGGATCACCTAGGGTAGTCCACACAGGAATGCACCGAGGTGGGTTTTGAAAGTCTCCAGAGAAGGAGATTCCACAGCCTCTCTAGTGAGCCTGATCCAGTGCTCCATCACCCTCACTGTAAAGGAGTTTCTCCTCATGTTGAGGTGCTATGTTCTGGTCTGTAGTCATTGCTCCTTGTCTTATTACTGCACATCACCAAAAAGAGATTGGCCCCATACACTTGACATCCGCCCTTCAGATATTTGTGGACATTGATGACATCCCTTCTCAGTCTTCTCAAGACTAAACAGCCCCAGGTTTTCCTGAACTTCCTCCCATGGAACAGACACAGAATGATCAGTAGCATATCACAAACCCCAGGAACTGAACCTGTGAACTGCTGTCCAGGGTCTGTGATAATCCACTCTTTCAGGTAGCTGCTGGGGAAGAAAAGCATGGCAAGAGAAAAAGAAGGTCTAAGTGAAAAGGCTGGAGTTGCAGAGCTGTGTCATGCACTGTGGCTGCTTCCCCATTGGTCTTGCAGATGGCATCATGTAGCTGTCATCTCTCCTGCTCCTAATTCCCATTAATAAATTGTGCCTGCCACAGTGCACCTGATGTCAAGAATGTCTGTAGATGATCTCTCCTTCATTGTAACTTACACTCGCTGATTTTGGCACAGCTCAGTGAATTCTGGACCTTGCACTTGGCCTTGTTGAACTTCATGAGGTTCACATGGGCCCAATTCTTGAGCTTGTCCAGGTCCTTCTCTCCTTCAGTCATGTCAACTGCACTGCTCAGCTTGGTGTCATCTTCAAACTTGCTGAGGGTGCACTCAGTCCCACTCTCTGTGGCATTGATGGAGATATTAAACAGCACTGCTCCCAGTATGGAACCATGAGGCACACCACTTTCCATCACTGCCCTCTGTATGCAACCAATTCCTTATCCACTGAATGGTCCACCCATCAGATTTGTATCTCTCCAGTTCAGAGAGTAGGAGAGTATCGTGAGGAACCGTATCAAAGGCCTTACAAAAATTGAGTTAGATAACATCCATAATTCTTCCATTGTCCACTGATGTAGTCATTCCATCAGTTTAAATATGTATAGTGATAGGAAATAGGATTCTCAAGATTTCTGGCTCAGTGCTGCTGAGTATATTAGAAACTGAACCTTTCCATCTGTTATTATCTAAAAAACTTTAAAACTCATTAACTAATTGAGTTACCACTATATGCATCAGGGATGAATTAAATTCTTTGCCCTAAGATAAGTTTTCCTCCTATTGTTTATGTGACTGAAAACATTCAGCTCAGCATGACATCAGCTCTCGTTCCCCAATGACTACACTAAGATTTATGACAGTATTTCCAGCAGCATGTTCCTCCTGCTATTAAAGAAGAGACAGAAAAGATGAGCACATCAAAGACATGCCCTCATCTAGCACAAGGCCATGAACTTTACATAACGCAGCACATCATTTTTGTCTTCCATTGGCCACTGATGTGTTCAGTAATGTGGCAGCAGCTGTGACAGGAGCAGTGAAGGCTCCTGACCCGTAACCTTCAGTCAGTGCTGGCAAATGCAGCAGAGAAGTTGTGGGACAATGGACATGCTATATCTTCAGGCAAAAAAGTTATTCTCTATAAAGCCTTACTTACAGGGTTTGATTTGGCTGTATAGACAAGAGACTTCCACGCTCTTGGAAGCATACTGCCAGCTCTCCCCCCTCTCACTTGGGTAAAGGAAGTTCATTTCCTTTGACAATGGTATCTGCTTTTCTAAAGTGTCTTCCTCATGCTCTTCCTTAAGCTGCCTTAAGATGTTTTGCTGCTGCTCTTCTTCACTTGCACTCTACACTAGATAGCTGAAAATGACTTCATGTATGGATTTTTTAAGCTGTTGCAGACAGAATATAAGATCGTTACAGCAGAGAGGTGATTTGACCCAATGCATGTGTAGTAGTTTAAGACTTACTGGAAAATTCCAGTAAGAGAAATTGGGACTTTCCTGGAAGTTCAGTGCAGAACGTAAATAAATTAGAGCATTGGATGTAAAAGGATAATAATGACAAAGTCATTCATTGGTTTGCTAAGAGGAATAAAATGGCAATGTGTAAACAATTTCTCACTGTGCTCCTTTTGCTTCCTGTTTTCCACCTCCTCCACTGTGCATGGCTGAATACTAACCTTGACTGAACTGATAACATGTGAGATCTTGCTGGTTTTCTATCTGGGGGGAGAGAAGAAGGTGGCATTGGCCCCTTCTGGGCTTTCTTTGTCCAGGTGGGGAGGATTGGATTTCTGTGTTATTTCTAAATTTTATGTAATTATAAATGCAAGTAAATATATTTTGTATATATGCTAGTAAATTTAGCTTGCTGTAAAATACAGCTTTATCTTCCTTCCAAGCCATCAGAGCTGGCCTGATGATTTCAGTTTTCTCTGGGGGGTAATTTTCTCAAGCCACCACAGCATGACTCTAGGTAAGAAGCAAGTATTTACATCTAGTGTTACAGGAATCAGAAAATAAGGATAGGGAGAATTCAGTGCAAAATCAACTGTAGTGGTGGTGGAGCTCTTAATTAAGGGAAGTCAAAGCAAACAATGAAGGAGTCAGGAAAAGGGTCCAAGCTTATGGCTTGAAGGCCATCAAATAAAGGATATGGCAAATGAGAGGAGGGATGGAGGTATTTGAAGAGAGAGATCAGAGGGAAAATTCAGAGACAGACTTCACAACCTGCTGAAAAATGGTTAGTATAATTGCTCAAGCTTTTGAAGAGCTGATTATCATCACTTTGTGGGGCTAACAAGTGATCACTGTGTGTTTTGCCTTGTGTTTGAGACAGCAGAAGACCTCCTCAGCACAAAGTGGTGGCATTTGTAGATGTGAGGGCAGTATGTCATTGTTCTAATCTGAACTACTGCCTCCACCAGGTCTTTGGTCTAGCTCCTGAATTTGATTTCCTAAGCTTCTAAGCTGTAAGCAAGATCACACTCAACATAATAGCGCTTCATAATCAAGGAATATCCTAGAACTACTCCTTCAATCAGTACCCCACTTAGGGCAGAACTTTGGAATTCCCCACTGATTACTGGGGATCAAAGGCATCCAAACATATTTGTTTTGCATTTCTTTTTTGTTATTTTACTTATTTACAGTGTTCTTTAGATCAAAGTCATTGGTTATTTCCACACACATGTCATTTTTCATCTATCTATATTTAAATGCTTTGTCATTGAACATCTTTTAGTTCACTCTGTTTTGGAAATAGTGAAAAAGAAACAAATCACATTTCAGTATTAGGCATGTTATGACAATTGCTCTTTCTTCCATGTTCCCTATGACAGCTCTTCAGGGAAGCATCAATCAAGAGATGTTTTTCAACTTCAAAGGTAGTGTTTGGCCTATGACATCTAACAGTTGCTCATCAGTCAAGATACATTTGAGAGACAAGGTAGCATTTAGATACTGTGACTGCTCTGTTAGGCATATTTGTTCAATGAACAATACATGTAAACAGCACAGTGCTTCAAGCTTCCAAAAAGCCAGAACTATAAATTACTAGTAACCTTTGGCAAAGCTTAATTTATGCATTCCCATTCATGCAACAATCCTGTCTGACTGGATCTGTTTACAAGTGATTTCAGACTAATTTCTTCTTTAACTCTACTGATGCATGCTGTAATACTCTCTGTTTCCGTCGGTGAATGTAGAAGGTGAATCAGCCTCATCTCGTTCTCAGTCTTCCCTCCCACCCTTGTGTTAATCATGTCCTACAGGGACATAGAGGTGGGAATTGGGACTGAACTTAAGCATCTCATTCCCAGTTTCCGGTAAGTATAAACTGATACATTTCTTGAAAAGCTAATTTATACCCCTTTTTCCTCAAGAAGTAGTGGCAAAATATCAAAATGATAGTGAAGAAAGCTTGAGTTGAGGGAAAGAACTAATCTCTTGTGGTACTTACTCCCATTTTGTCTTTTCTGTGGAAAATCGATGGTTAGAACTTTTTAAAAAAGAAAAATGAACTGAAATTTGAGACCCCTGCCAAGTCAAGCCACTGGAGACCTTGGTCTCTAACTTGACAGCATTGCCAGGATAAGAGAGATACTGATAACATTAAAATCAAGACATATATCTAAGAACCTTTCAGGGTGAGTCACACAGGACTTTCCCTCTATAACTCTCCCAATTATAACGATTTTAATCTATCTCAATCTTCTGGTTAATAGAATGAGATGCATTCTTTTATCGTAAATCTTATCTGCATAAAATGCAGAGATCTGGTTAATAGGTTAAGGGTGCACCTTTCCTAGCAAGAGGTGAAAATTGCTAGCAAGAATAGGACTACTCTGGATGTGTTGAGCTTATCATTCTTTGGGTTTGCTGGATGCTTTTCAAGAGCACTGCAAGGCCCAGGTTGTGGCTTGTAGATTCCCTTTGTAATTTCTGGAGAATGGTAAATTTAGACTGGACATTAGGAAGAAATGGAGGGTGGTGGAACACTGGAATAGGTTGCCCAGGGTGTTGGTGGAGGCCACATTCCTGGAGACATTCAAGTTCAGGTTTGGTGGGGCTCTTTTTTTGGCTGTGGTGGTTTTAGACTGATGGTTGGACTTGCTGATCTTGGAGGTCTTTTCCTGATGGAACAATTGTATGGTTCTTTGATGTAGTTGGGGCTCTCCCTGCTTACTGCAGAGGTTTTAGGCTAAATGACCTTTAAAGGTCTCTTCCAACTCAAAACATTCTATGATTCTCACCTGAAAGTCTTAGCTGGACAGTAGGGAGAAGAGATGAAGCTCTGGGATCATTCTGAACATAAGCCATTGTGCCACACAGTTGAACGAGGAAAGCCTACAGAAAATTTCTAAGAATTTTAAGATTTTGTCCTCTGCTAGTGACATGATTGCCTAAACCAGGCTGGGCCTAGCTGTGCAAGCCACTGAGGGGGTGATAATTTATGGCTAACACATTTTATAAACCCATGGAAAAAGGCTTAAAATAGAAATTCCATCTATGATGTTGCATTTTCAGTGTCAAAGTGTTACAAGGAATTGACCAGTTCACTTCAGGAAGCCTGGAATATAATGTTCCTAGTCACAAGCAATTAAACCTTTTGTTGTTACCCATGCAGGACTTCTTCCTACACACATTATCTCCAGGACAACGTATGACCTGGTTGGTCTGGATGTTTGAGGCTACTCAGGTGTTTCGTGTAGTGGCCATCAAAATCCTAAGGGAGTGCTTTTGTGTATGTGTAAGTACCTGACACTACGTGCTGATTACAGGATCCCAGGATGTTAGGGGTTGGAAGGCACCTCCGGAGATCTTTGAGTCTGACTTCCCTGCCAGAGCAGGACCATAGAATCTAGTGCCGGTCACACAGGAACACATCCAGACAGGGCTTGAAAGTCTCCAGAGAAGGAGACTCCACAAGGAGACTCTCTGGGGAGCCTGTTCCAGTCCTCTGTGACCCTTACAGTAAAGAAGTTCTTCCTTGTGTTGAGACGGAACTTCCTGTGCTATAGATTACATCTATTGCCCTTTGTCCTATCACAAGGCGCAGGTGAGCAGAGGCTGTCCCTGCCCTCTTGACACCCAGCCCTCATATAGTTATATACATTAATTAGATCCTCTCAGTCTTCTCCTCTCCAGACTAAAAAGCCTTAGGTCTCTCAGCCTTTCCTCATAAGGCAGTGTTCCAGCTCCTTAATTATCCTTGTAGCCCTCCATTGGACTCTTTCAAGTAGATGCCTGTCCCTCTTGAACTGGGGAGCCCAGAACTGGATGCAATATTCTAGATGGGGCCTCACCAGGACAGATTAGGAGGGAGAAGAACCTCTTGATCTGCTGGACACATTCTTCTTAATGCACCCCGGGATGCCATTGGCCTTCTTGGCCACAAGGGCACATTGCTGTCCCATTACCCAGGGAATTACATTTCTGAGCTGTTTTAGGATTTGTAATTCTGTAGTCTTGGCTATTCTTGACCCTGGAATGGAACTGAGAAGAATGCAGCAAACCTACCTTGCATCTTATATTAGCATCCTGCCAGCAGATATGTATGCCTCAAGAAGATGAATGGTGGGTTGGTCCAAACCTCCTTGTGTCTTCTACACAAGATGGTTAACTGATGGTTCTTGGTGATGGACAAGTTAGACTGCTCCCCATGCTAATGAGTTAGGCAGTGTTACAAATTCAAATGAGTTTGCTACTGTTACATCTCCATGTTCCCCTCTCAAAAATAATATTAAATGTGGGCCACATCTGACCAAATGGAGACACCTACACATATGATCTCATCATGTAATCTTCTTTAATAACCAGTGGGAGAGTTATGGGCACTTCTGCTCAATCTGGAATAGATACTGAGAATGTGTCAGATGTGTCACAACTTAAAGAGACTATGTCTCCCTGTTGAGTAGAAGGAGAACCTGTGGGGAGTATTTCAAATACAGATATTGATATTGTGGCTGTTTAAAGCTAGATTAAGATTCTTTGTTCTGTCATGACAATATTTGGCAAGACCTTTGGAGTTGAGATTTACTGGTTAGCGTTTTTGGGATGTTTCTTAATGTGCTTTTTATAAAGGGACTTTATTTTTCTTCTAAAGACAAAAGAGTTTAAAAGGCTTTTGGCACAGAAGTTGTATAATACTAGTATACTAAGGGAGTATACTGAGGAAGCTGGGGTTGTTTAGCCTGGGGAAGAGGAGGCTCAGGGCTGACCTCATTGCTGTCTACAACTACCTAAAGGGAGGTTGTATCCAGGTGGGGGTTGGTCTCTTCTCCCAGGCAACCAGCAACAGAAAAAGGGGACACAGTCTCAAGTTGTGCTGGGGGAGGTATAGGCTGGATATTAGGAAGAAGTTCTTGACAGAGAGAGTGATTTGCCATTGGAATGGACTGCCCAGGGAGGTGGTGGAGTCACCATCACTGGAGGTGTTCAAGAAAAGACTGGATGGAGCACTCAGTGCCATTGGACAGGGCTGTGTGATAGGTTGGAGTGAATGATCTTGGAGGTCTCTTCCAACCTGGCTTATTCTATTCTACTCTACTCTATTCTATTCTATTCTTCTATTCTAATGGCTATAATGGTTTATAATTAACCTACTATCCCCTGCATTCATTATAATGTTTACAACAGAGGCATCACCTGCTAAACAGTCTGTAGACGTATTTTCCTCACCACCACCTGTGATTTAGCAGTCTTTGCAAAAACAACATGAGTCATGGCAGACAACATTCTCCTCACAATTTCCTTGGTGCTGGTGTACATTAAGAAAAGGGGTAACAAGAATGAAATGGATAGAATACTGCTAATATAAAACTGCACCTTAGAATTAGGCTTTTAAAATGTCTTATGAATGGATATGCTCCTAATTAGGGGAGTTCCTTTACAGTAAAAATAGTGGGAATAGAATTGACAATTGGCTAAATTACTCAACAGCTTTCTTACCAGCACCATTACTTCTTTGATCTCCTGAAAACAGAATCATGGAATCATAGAATGGTTTACGTTGGGAGAGACCTCAAAGATCATCCAGTTCCAAAACCCTGCCATAGGCAGGGACACCTCCCACTAGATCAGGTCGCTCAAGGCCTCATCCAATCTCGAGTTCAACACATCCAGGAAGGGAGAAGCCACAACCTCCCTGGGCAACATGTTCCAGTGCCTCACCACCCTCACTGTGAAGAACTTCCTCCTAACATCCCGTTTAAATCTCCCCTCTGCCAGCTTGAACCCATTCCCCCTCATCCTGTCATTAAAAGACCTTGTGAATAGTCCCTCCCCAGCCCTGCTGTAGGCCCCCTTCAGATACTGGAAGGTTACTATAAGGTCTCCTCGAAGCCTTCTCTTCTCCAGACTGAAAAGCCCCAATTCCCTCTGCCTGTCCTCATAGCAGAGGTGCTCCAGCCCTCTGATCATCTTCGTGGCCCTCCTCTGGACTCTCTCCAACAGTTCCATGTCCTTCTTGTGCTGGGGGCTCCAGAATTGCACACAGTACTCTAGGTGGGGTCTGACAAGAGCAGAGTAAAGGGGGAGAATCACCTCCCTTGCCCTGCTGGTAATGCCTCTCTTAATGCAGCCCAGCACACAGTTGCTGTCTGAGCCGTGTGTGCACACTGCAGGCTCATGTTGAGCTTCTCATCCACCCAGACCCCCAGGTCCTTTTCCTCAGGGCTGCTCTCCAGCCAACCACCACCCAGTCTGGATTTGTGCTTGGGATTGCACTGACACAGGTGCAGGACCTTATACTTGGCCTTGTTAAATTTGATGAGGTTAGCCTGGGCCCACCTCTCCAGCCTGTCCAGGTCCCTCTGGATGCCATCCCTGCCCTCCAGCAAGTCGACTGTGCCACACAGCTTGGTGTCATCTGCAAACTTGCTGAGGGTGCACTCGATTCCTCTGTCCATGTTGCTGACAAAGATGTTAAACAGCACTGGTCCCAGCAGTGACCCCTGAGGGACATCACTTGTCACTGCTTTCCAGGTGGACATTGTGCCCTTGATCACCACTCTCTGCGTGCGACCATCCAGCCAATTCCTTATCCAGTGAGTTGTCCACCCATCAAGTCCGTGTTTTTCCAGCTTGGTGACCAGGGTGTCATGTGGGACAGAGTCAAAGGCCTTCCTCAGGTCCAGGCAGATGACATCAGTTGCCCTTCCCTTGTCCACTGCTGCTGTGATTTCATCATAGAAAGCCATCAAATTAGTCAGGCATGATTTGCCCTTGGTGAAGCCATGCTGGTTGGCATCAGGTACCTCTGCTTTGTTTTCCATCTGTCACAGCAGAGCCTTCAGGAGGATCTGAATCACCTATAATGTTAATCAATATACTTTCCTGCATTTGCTGTAATAATTCTTCCATACTAAAAAAATCTTCTTACTGAAAAACATCAGCAGACAATAACCGCCATTAGTGAGCTATGTCTTTGAAAGCCAACAGAAGTAGAAAGCTTAACACCACAACAGAGCAGACATGGGACTTTGGATAAAATCCAGCTTTTGCTTCCAAGCTAGTATTCTGTTTATTATCTGGAGCAACGAGTGCTTGGTAATCCCTTGCAGACATGCAGACTGAAAGGCAGAAGAATGATTCAGACATAAGAAAATGCACAATACAACAGCAAATGTGGATACACTAATTGCTGTGCTTCTTTTGGGTTAATTAAAAAAAAAAAAATCCTGTCACTATTTATTCTCTTTAGACTGACATCTAGTTTACAGGCAAGCTCTATTAGTGGTTGCTTTAAAAATTAATTGACCATATCACGGTATTGAGAAAAAGCTGCACTTGGAAGAGTTGCATAAAATCTCTTGTATTTCTCTGCAAAACCAACAAGCATAAATCCCTGAAGTACCCTTAAGCCTTTTCACAAGTTGACTGCATTCAGAACAGAAATATATAGAAACACAATACTATGTGGTGACATGCTGTTCATACAAATTCTTACAATACAAACAGATACAGCATTTTTTATGATCGAAAGGGTCCTAGTCAGACAAAGAACTAAAGTGCTGGATGATCTGAAGATCCACAGAAAAATAGTTCCTTTTGCAACCTTTAGCCTCTAGACCTGATCTGGTTATGTAGGAAATCTTCCTTTGTAGAGGAAGTGCTTCTGACTGGCTCATCGCTTCTTCCATTATCTCCTTTTAAAATCATTTGCTTCATGGTTTGAAGGACCTCTTGAGTCCTGTGATCCAAAGGCTGAATTAGTGAGATTCAAGACTTCTGTGTCTGCTAAGTCTTTTGTAGCTCAGAGAGGCATCAGGCAAGCAGCAGGAAAAACAGTAAATTTTGTATACTGATAATGATGTGAATGTAAGAGCAAACCTATGCTAACCTATCATTACTCCTGGTCTCTAGGTCTAAGCATTGTGCTTTTTTATGGAGGAATGGGGGTTGTCCAGGAACATAGAGAGCAAAACAAATCATAAACACACAAAGCTCAAAGGACTCAATGGGTATGCAATTAAAGCTACTAGTGAAGCCATTCTACTTCTTGTTCGTGCTGCTTACTCAAATAGAGGATGCCTTGTTAATTTTGCATTTATGCAAAAAAAATATTGCATGGAGATTTTCAAAGACACTTATGACAGGAATCCCTCCACCAGTAAAAGGCAAATGTTGGTATATTTAATGTCGCTGCAAGTTCATTGTGTTGATTTTGCATGCACAGACTTTTGGCTGGCAAACTCCTCAATGATGTGCTCCAGCTCCCTCTGAGGTGCAAACAAAATTAGTAACATGTGTTGCTGCAGTGGGTTTGCAGTTACCTGCCCCCCCACCTTTTGAAACCCCGGCTAAAACTCAGAAAAACACACTGGAAGTTAATAAATGAAGCTTTATATTTACAGCAATGCAAATACAAAAGCAAATATTTACAAGATATAATAGATATTTACAGAAATATACAGTAAAAAAGAAATACAGACACCACACCCCTCCTGGAGACCAAAATCCCCAAGAGAGGGAAACCAAATCCCCCCTACCACCTTTCCCTCCTTCCCCCAGCTTTATCTCACCACTTGATGATGCTGCAGATAAGCTGAAGATCGGTCAGAAAGATTAGTGGCAGGAAGGAATGAATGGTTTTAGTGATTTTACTCTGAATTAGTTCAAAGGCAGAGAGACAAAGGAAAAAGAGCTGCTGAAGCCTGCGCGGACCCAGAGCCGACTGACTGCGCAAGCACACTGGCTTATCTGGATGTTTTGGGAACATTCTCAAAACAATCCTCTTTCTTCTCTCTCAGTGAAACTGGGTGAAGTGACACAGTGTTTAATTTCTCACTCTCAGGCAACAGTCTAATTTTCTCAACTCAAATTCTCCAATTAGCTCAAACCAACACAGTTGCCTCACTCAGGAGGCATGACGACCTGGTTCAAGGGCAGCACAGCAGCCAAACCCAGCCTGCTCAGACCATCAGCTACAGACATCAATGTGAAGGATAACAAATGGCGTTTATTGAAATGTGGCAAGGCTTTTTATAGCCTACAAAACGTCACTTCCATCTGCTTACGTCTTAACTCAAGGCTATTTGCTATAGGGAGGATCCCTAAGCGTTCCATACATCGCGATATTTTCAGAACGCCAGACCCTGACTACAACAAACATGCAGGTTACAACTGGACTCTTGATAGCTCAAGAAAAATCAATTGTTTTATCAAAAAGAAATCAGCCATTTGGATGGTTTAATCTCTCTTAATGTTTCTCTAATCTAAGCCATAATAGCAGTGTCTTAAGTAACTCAATACTGTAGAAGGCAGAGCCAAATAGTCTCAGACCTATTTGACATATTAGGTTAATCCAGTTCTAAAGCAATTACTCTCATTAACATAAATAATATTATTAACCTGAATGCTTTCTGTGTCCTTGTAAAATAACCCTTCTTATATATCCCAGTCTTTATCTATAGGAAAGGAAAGAAGAAGATATTGTTTCCCTAATTAAAGTGGTCTGGTCAAATCAGAGTCAATAGCAAAAGTACAATTAATGGCAAGAGAGGCAATACTGGATTAAGTCCCTTTGAGAGACCAAGGGATTCAGCAGAAATTCAGGTCATGTTGCACTCTCATTCCTACCAGTCTGTTTTAGACTTTTTAAGCAGTCACTGTCATTCTTTTACTGATTAGATAGCACATTTAAACAAAAAATAGAAGTCTGTTTGATAGCCAGTTAAGGGAAGAAAATTGTGTAGCTTATTAAAGCAGAAGAGTAAGAACTCATTCTGTTTTGAACTCTTCAGATGCCATTTTGCTGCCCTTGCTCTACTTGAGCTCTTCTGCCTATTGGCAGTGTGGATGGTGGAGTCACCATCCCTGGAGGTGTTTAAAGGAGACTGGATGAGGCACTTGGTGCCATGGTTTAGTTAATTAGAAGGTGTTAGGTTATAGGTTGAAATTGATGACTGGAAAAAGGCAAATATACTACCTATCTTCAAGAAGGGAAAAAAGGACGACCCTGGGAACTACAGACCAATCAGCCTCACCTCTGTGCCTGGCAAGATCATGGAGCAGATCCTCCTCAAGGCTCTGCTGTGGCAGATGGAAAACAAAGCACAGGTGCCTGATGGCAACCAGCATGGCTTCACCAAGGGCAAATCATGCCTAACAAATTTGGTGGCTTTCTATGATAAAGTCACAGCAGCAGCAGACAAGGGAAGGGCAACTGATGTCATCTACCTGGACCTGAGTAAGGCCTTTGACTCTGTCCCACATGACACCCTGGTCACCAAACTGGAAAAACATGGACTTGATGGGTGGACAACTCGCTGGATAAGGAATTGGCTGGATGGTCGCACACAGAGAGTGGTGATCAAGGGCACAATGTCCACCTGGAGACCAGTGACAAGTGGCGTCCCTCAGGGGTCAGTGCTGGGACCAGTGCTGTTTAACATCTTTGTCAGTGACATGGACAGAGGAATCGAGTGCACCCTCAGCAAGTTTGCAGATGACACCAAGCTGTGTGGCACAGTTGACTTGCTGGAGGGCAGGGATGCCATCCAGAGGGACCTGGACAGGCTGGAGAGGTGGGCCCAGGCTAACCTCATGAAATTTAACAAGGCCAAGTGTAAGGTCCTGCACCTGGGTCGCTGCAATCCCAAGCACAAATACAGGCTGGGTGGTGAGTGGCTGGAGAGCAGCTCTGAGGAAAAGGACCTGGGGGTCTGGGTGGATGAGAAGCTCAACATGAGCCTGCAGTGTGCACACACGGCTCAGACAGCAACTGTGTGCTGGGCTGCATTAAGAGAGGCATTACCAGCAGGGCAAGGGAGGTGATTCTCCCCCTTTACTCTGCTCTTGTCAGACCCCACCTGGAGTACTGTGTGCAGTTCTGGAGCCCCCAGCACAAGAAGGACATGGAACTGTTGGAGAGAGTCCAGAGGAGGGCCACAAAGATGATCAGAGGGCTGGAGCACCTCTGCTATGAGGACAGGCAGAGGGAATTGGGGCTTTTCAGCCTGGAGAAGAGAAGGCTTCGAGGAGACCTTATAGTAACCTTCCAGTATCTGAAGGGGGCCTACAGCAGGGCTGGGGAGGGACTATTCACAAGGTCTTGTAATGACAGGACGAGGGAAAATGGGTTCAAATTGGCGGAGGGGAGATTTAAACGGGATGTTAGGAAGAAGTTCTTCATAGTGAGGGTGGTGAGGCACTGGCACAGGTTGCCCAGGGAGGTTGTGTCTGCTCCCTCCCTGGATGTGTTGAAGGCCAGGCTGGATGAGGTCTTGAGCGACCTGATCTAGTGGGAGGTGTCCCTGCCTGTGGCAGGGGGTTGGAACTGGATGATCTTTGAGGTCTCTCCCAACCTAAACCATTCTATGATTCTATGATTCTATGATCTCGAAGGTCTTTTCCAACCTGGCTAATTTTGTGTGATTCTGTGATAATATGAGTGACATTCCAGGAGCGTTGTATCTTCTGACTCGTGGGCCACAGTATGTACTGATGCCTGTTCTATCCCACCCCAGAGAGATGAATTTCTGTTGCCCTCTGTTAAGCTTAATGTGGTTTCTACTGTCCCATTTTCCCAGCCGGTCAAGCGCTTCTATGGATGGCAGTTCAACTGTTGGTGTTATCAACAGCTCCTCCCACTTTATCATCTGCAAACTTGCTCAGAGTGCAAACTTGTTCAGTGTTCTCAGGGTGTCCCATTAATTAGGTTGTCAGTGAAGAAGTTAAACAGTATTATGCTCAGTGCCAATCCCTAGGGTATAGCACTAGTGATTGGTCTCCAGCTTTCTGCTGCTGATTGGAACTCTCTGAGCTCTGTTGTTCAACCAATTCTTAGCCCACCTCACCATCCATTTATCTAGCTTGCGCTTCATCTGTTTGTCTGCATGTCACAAGAGATAGTGTTGAAAGTCTAATTAAAGATTAAACAATGTTAAATCCTTCCCCTCATCCACCAGTGTAGTTGTTTCATCATCACTAGAACAGCCAAAGCCCAACTACAACTTACTCTGGCTTCTGCTATAATAGGCAGGAAGAAATGTTTCTATGTATTAGCAACAAAATGAGGACTAAGGAGAATTCCATCCTCTGTTTAATGCAGGAGAAAACATAGTGACCAAGGATGAGTAAAGGCTGAAGTACTTCATGCTTTCTTTGCCTCAGTCTTTAATAATTGAAATAGTAGTGTTCTGGGTACTCAGCCCCCTGAGCTAGAAGGTAGGGACAGGGAACAGAATGAAAACCCCATGATTCTGGAGGAGATGGTATATACACCTAAGAATGAATCAGTACATCCACATCTACAAAGCCATAGGTGGTAAAAATATATAAAATAATCACAGAAAGAGTTTATCAGCAGGAATATGTAAGAAAAAATTGCTACAAGATGCTATATATGATTAGTTTCCTCATAAAATTGACATGGCTCTCTTTGTTCTGTACTCTGGAGGAGTTTGAAAGTCATCTGCTAATGAGAGACCCATGGCTGAAAACCATCCCACTTGCATATTACGATTCTGAAGTATTTGTACTTAAAGGAGAAAGTAGTAGCTGCAAGGTCTGCCTTTCTTCCTGCCCTCAGCACAAGAAAGGATTCCTACAGCAACATATTATCTTTCCCCTTGTCTGGTCAACAAACTCACCTACCTATTATCTGCAGCCTTTGCCCATTAATTTCCTATCTAGTAATCAACTTGATTTTGACATTCTCTGTCTTATGCACAAATCCTCCAGGGTGGAATCAGGGCTTTGCTTTCCAGTTCTGGAAATCAGTCAAATAGAAAGGTTCCTCTAACTTGTATGACAATAGGGACAGTTTGCCTAGAAAATCTTTATTCTTTTAGACAGCAGGAATTTTCCCCATGTCTCTGGCATGATGCATGCCTCCATTTGGTGCACAGGGCTCTCTGTTGACATCATATCTCCTATCTGCCCCTGTAATAAGCCCTGGGGAGGTTACAGGTTGAGTATGGTGGTGTAAGAAAGACATTTAGGTCCCAGGGAGGTGTCCATAGAAGAGCAATGAGGCTGTTGAGGGCTTTGGAGGATGTCATAAGTGCCTGAGGTACCTGTGGTTGTTTAGTCTGGAAAAGACAAGGCTAAGGGAAGATTTTATTGCTCTCTACAAGTACCAGACAAGAGGTTGTAGTGTGGTGAGGTCAGTGGTGGTCTCTTTTCCTAAGTAGTGATAAGACAAGAGGAAATGGGCTTAAGTTGCACCAGGGGAGGTTTAGATTGGATATTAGGAAAAATGTCCTTACTGAAAGAGTGGTTAGGCATTGGAACAGGCTGCCCTGGCAGCTGGGTTATGGTTAGACTTGATGATCTTAAAGTTTTTTTCCAAATTAATGATTCTATGATCGTATTTTGTGATCCTGTGTTGGACTAAAACCCCAAGGAGTTGTAAAATTGGTAACCTTCTATCTGACAAAGGCAGGAATTTGACACTTCAAACTTAATAAGTTGGGAACTCAGCAGCACATCTCCTTGGGGATTTAAAATTTAAATTCAGTAAGGTCCAAATGTGTGATGGGGTGGTAGGTTTACACTTAAGTGTGGCATACAGTGCAGCATGATGGTATTCCTGAAAAGAAAAGCATTAAAAGACCGTTTGATCTCTCAGCATCTGTTGTGAGTACAGATTTCTGAGCTGCTGTACAAGCTGGAGTTGCTCCTTCTCCAGATCTTACCTCTGTACTGTGCTGGCAATTCTTTGTGGGGCCACAAAATATCAGTGGTGGGAGCTCAGCTCACATCTAGGTTTCCCAGGCAGACCTGACTTGGTGTATTGACACACGTGAAGGGGTATCTCGGAGACATGAATGAGTATTCAGGCTCAGACTGTGCTTAGACTAGCAATGACACTGTGATAAAATATAACATGGGATTGTTTCCACTAAGGCATTGAGAGGAGAACCAAGTATATCTCATTCTGCATAGTGTGCAGTGTTTTTAAAGGTCACTGGGATGAGGCTTGCATGGAGGCAACTCCCAGAAAGGAAAGAAAGTCCCAAGTAAATGGAATTGAACCAACCTGCTTAGTGCAAGGCTGCACTTTAGAAAAATCAATTGGCTGCAGAAATTCACTGAGTCAGAAGGATGGGTGACCTTGTGAGCAAGGCAAGAAAGCCAAACATGCCAAATTGCTGTCTCCTTATGCAATAGCAGAAAAGTGGTAGCTACAGCTCCCATCTGCAAAGGCTGACCACCCTACATCCTCGCTATTAAGATCTGGGTTGTGGGCTGGGACATATCTGCAGATATTTCAATGGCATCATTAACACTTAAAGGAACTCACCGGACAAGTGGGGTATGGTTTTAACAAACCCCCAGATAGACGAAGTCACTCCTCATAAAAATTTGTATTTAGATAACTGGCTTTCTAGTTTTAAGAGACTGGCATGAGTTGGCCTCCTCCTGTTCTGGTGCCTCCCCAGGTGTGCGATTGAAGAGGCAGAAATTATAAATTATGTAGCTTTTATAATTTCCAAAAGCCCCACCCACAATCTCTGTGTAAATTAGTTTAAGTTTGGGTTCTAATTCGGTTGGGAAAAGTCTTCACAAGGATGTCTTTTCTTGTAATTCAGGAAAAATCAGAAAATTTGGAAAGGTTTGGGCATGAAACAGCTTTGCCCTACTTACAGACGGGAGACTGTCTCTTTGACGGCAGTGTCCGGAGTCCAGTGCCTGCCAGAGTCCAAGATGACTGTAGGCACAGCTTTCATGAAGCCACTATTGTGAAGGAAGGCAGGGGAAAGCCAGGGGTGCTCCGCGGTATTCCCACGAATGGCTGCAGTTCACCCTTAGAGGCAGGTCCTGCAGCAAGAAGCCAGGATGCTCCTCAAGGTCTGGCTCAAAGTCCGTGTGAGATTCATGTCTCCAGGTTCGTGTTCAGGTCCATTCAGGTCCTGGTTCAGGTCCGAGTGCAGGTTCAAGTGCAGGTCCTAGTGAAGGTCCCAGTGAAGGTCCGAGTGAAGGTCCTTGCAAGTCCTGCTGCAATCTGTCCAGCTGCCATATATATACTGAGGCGATTTGTTCCCTCCCTGTTCAAGCCCATGGAGGGTGGGAGGAGGCACTTCACACCTATTGTACTAAGCCTCCGGTGACAGAGGTGGGGAGGGAGAAGGACCGTTTCCTGCCCCATTCACACCTCCAGTGGACTTGGGTGTGCCCTGCCACAGTTCGCACCCCATTCAAACCTCCAGTGGGGCAGTGCCCTGCCCTGCCACAGTTCACACCCCATTCAAAACTCCAGTGGGGCAGTGCCCTGCCCTGCCACAGTTCACATCCCATTCAAAACTCCAGTGGGGCAGTGCCCTGCCCTGCCACAGGCAACCAGGAAGCAGCAGCACTCTTCCCCTATCAGAGGGAAGCAGCAATGGCCCTGCTGATTCCTTACAGAAATCTTAAACCATGGAGTCTGCCTGTTTCCTACAGGGAACACTACTGACAGCACTTGCAAACAGAGTGGCCTGCCTAGTTGTGAAGCCACCCTGGCCTGCTCGTTGTAATGCTGTAGTGAGCTGGAACACGTGAAGCCATGTGCACCAGACTATTTTTGTTGGTCTCCGGTGATGTCTGCATTGAGTGCTCTGACCTTGCCCCCAGAGAGTTGGTTTGGGGCACTTCATCTTGGGACACTTCTCCCCTGGGGGAGTTCTCTTTTGATGTTTTGTGGCTTAGGGCCTGCAGGAGCAGACAGAAACTCGACCCCCTGGGCGAACCCCAAGTGGACTCAAGTGGGCAGGGACACCTGACCTCCCAGGGAAGGGGTTTCTGGATCATGTTTATTCCACTCCCATTTCCATTCTAGTATCTAAGGGGGAGCCACTTCCTGCCTCTCTCTTGCCCTTTGCCTTCTTGAGGGCTGTCAGGCCTGCTTGCCACTTGATTGGGCCTATTCCATGTTGCCAGGCCTGTCTCCTGGGAATCCATTTCCATCTGCGAAATCCACTGCCATCTGCAAACTGGTTGTGCTGGTTTGAACTAATTGGAGAATTTGAGTGAGAAATTAGACTATTGGCTGAGAGACATTATGTCACTTCACCCAGACCTTTACTGAGAAAGAAAAAAAAAATTGTTTTTAGGTGTTGTACCCAAAACACGAGATATCAGATGGTTTCTGACCGCTCTGGCTGCAGCTGCTCCTCTTGCATGGTCTCCTTTGTCTCTCTGTCTTGGTAGCTAATTCCCAGTAATTCTACTAACTACTTTCTTGCTACTAACCCCCTTGGCTGATCTACCTCAGCTTATCTTCAGCATCAAAAGGTGGTGAGATAAGATTGGGGAAGGGGGGAAAGGTGGTAGGGGGTGGTTGGTTACCCCTTTTGGGGATTTGGGTCTCTGGGAGGGGTGTGGTGTTTCTGTATTACCTTTTCATTGTATATATCTGTAAATATCTGTTATACCTTGTAAATATTTGCTTGTATATTGTGCATTGCTGTAAATATAAAGCTTCATTTATCTACTTCCAGTGTTCTGAGTCCTAGCCGGGGTTTATAAAAAGGTGGGGGGGCAGGTAACTGCTTAAACCACCACACTGGTTCTGTATATACCTGTATTTATCTCCTTCCTCTATATCTCCATACATCCTTTCTCCCTAAATACCTTTTATTTTCTTGTAAATGTTACTGTTTTAACTTTTAATTTCTGTTCAAGTCCCTTTATTTACTCCTTGCCTTCCCCTGTCTACATTTTTCCCTGTGGGAGAAGGTGGGGAGTGGGCAAATTTAAATTCTGTCCTGGGAGGTTTTGCCTTGGAACCTTAAACAGTGACAGTCTTCATCTACATCTTTTCTCAGCTGTGTGTGTGTGCGACTGGAGAATCAATGGTGTCTCCACTAATGATTTCTCCTTTTTTTATTCTTCTAGAATATTCTATTTATAGTTACTGAGCTGCTTCTGACACTGTGGGCTAGCATGAAGCCAATCACTCACTACCACCTTTCATCATGCTGTTTTATCAGAGGGTTGCTTCCAATGCACTTGCAAATTGCACTGCAAGAATTCACTCTTCCTTATGGGTATTTTTAAAAATAGTTTCTAACAAGGCATTTTCTAGGCCAAATTGCCTCTATTCTATTTCAAATAAACGAATACTGCCTACAACAGATTAGCCCACATGAAAATCTTGAATCCAAATGTGCTTATATGGTGGGTTAGGAACCTCCCCCCCCACTGCCCAATTTAAAATTTACCAGATCAGCTCAAATGGCTTGGAAGTAAGATAAAGCTAGATTTACAGCAAAGCTAAATTTACAAGCATTATACACAATATATTTAAATGTATTTACAAGTATATACAATTCAGAAATAATATAGAAATCCTGTCTTCCCACCTGGACAAAGAAAGTCCAGAAAGTCAGGCCACATCTTGAGTACTGTGTCCAGTTCTGGTCCCCTCAATTCAAGAGAGATATTGAGGTACTGGAAGTTGTCCAGAGAAAGGTGATGAAGCCTGGAGCACAGCCCTATGAGGAGAGGCCAAGGGAGCTGGGATTGTTTAGCCTGGAGAAGAGGAGGCTCAGGGCTGACCTCATTGCTGTCTACAACTACCTAAAGGGAGGTTGTATCCAGCTTGGGGTTGGTCTCTTCTCCCAGGCAACCAGCAACAGAACAAGGGGACACAGTCTCAAGTTGTGCTGGGGGAGGTGTAGACTGGATATTAAGAAGAAGTTCTTGACGGAGAGAGTGATTTGCCATTGGAATGGGCTGCCCAGGGAGGTGGTGGGGTCGCCATCCCTGGTGGTATTCAAGAAAAGACTGGATGGAGCATTTAGTGCCATTGGACAGGGCTGGGTGATAGGTTGGAGTGGATGATCTTGGAGGTCCCTTCCAACCTGGCTTATTCTATTCTATTCTATTCTATTCTATTCTATTCTATTCTATTCTATTCTATTCTATTCTATTCTATTCTATTCTATTCTATTC
>VWZI01000799.1:0-10198 GCA_013396835.1 Psilopogon haemacephalus | reverse complement strand
CTATTCTATTCTATTCTATTCTATTCTATTCTATTCTATTCTATTCTATTCTATTCTATTCTATTCTATTCTATTCTATTCTATTCTATTCTATTCTGAAGGGACCAATGCCACCCTTTCTCTCCCCATATAGAAAACAACCAGCAAGGCTTATGTGATATCTGGTCAGACAAGGTTAGTGGAAGAGATTAATTAGAGAGAGAAGCAAAGACGGCCAGTGCACAAAAGCCAAGAAGAAATAATTGTTTATATGTTGGCATTTTATACCTCTTAGCAAACCAATGAATGATTTAGACTTTATCATTATTATTCTTTTACAAGCAATCCCCTGCTCATTCAGATTCTGCACCAATTTATCTAATTAGAACAGTCCAATAAGCCTTAAACCATTACAGTTTAGATTTCAGACTGTTTCAAGTCTGGATCCAAACTAGCTGGCTGGAGCTTCTTTTTCATTTTCCTTTACCACCCATACATTTTCCTGATGTTTATTAATTTGCAGTAAGCAGAAGAAAAATATACTCTCATTAAAGGGAGGCAACATTTTTAGTGAGCAATTCACAGTAAGAATAATCCAGTTATAAGAATCATTTGAAAAAACGATGGATTCTGAGGTACCCTTTTGCACAGTCAGTGACTAATTTTGAGGAAATGGAGAAATCTATCTAAATCACCAGTTTGTTGCATTCTGTGGCTGGTGCTTAGCATGCTGCATGACAGGTGTCATTTGTCATCTTGGTCCTTTTGAGACTAGAAAATAAAACGATATGCATAAGCAACAAGTTTTGTACTGAGAGTACAGGGACTGTTCAGCCTGGAGAAGAGAAGACCCTAGGGAGACCTTATAGCTGCATTGTGGTATTTGAATGGGACTTACAGGAAGGTTGAGGAAGGACTGTTTGGAAGAGCATGTATGTGGTGGTTTTGCCCCAGCTGGGGGGCCAAATGCCCACCAGAGCCACTCTATCACTCCCCCTCTTAAAAGGGCAGGGGAGAAGGGAAAAAAAATATAACAAAGGCTGCTTATAGAATAGAAGCAATTTTAATAATAATAATAAAGCAAAGGGCAATAGACCACGTGGAAGCAAGAGCAGAGAGAGATATTAATCTCTACTTCCCATCAGATGGACGATGTTCTGGTCTTGGAAGCAGAGGTCTCTACGCTTGATGGTTACTCTTGGAGGACTGATGCCATAGACGAATCTTCCCCAAACTTCCTCCTATTACCTCCTTCTTATATCTGAGCTGACATCATATGGTATGGAATATCCCTTTGGCCAGTCTGGATCCTCCTAGCATCTTGGGGCAGGGAGATGTTGAAAAAAAAACCCAAAACCCCCAGCCTGGCTGCCCAGCAGTGGTCACAACACTGCTGCTTTATCAATGCTTAGCTGCAGCACCGCAAAACACACCGTTAGAGAAGAATTAACCCCAGCTTAACCCAGTTCTAACCTGCTACAATGTAGTAATAGGATGAGAGACAGTGGTTTTAAGCTGGAGCAGAGTAGATTTAGGATGGACATAAGGAGGAAGTTCTTTACAATGAGAATGGTGAAATACTGGAACAGTTTGCCTGAGGATGTTGTTGAGACACCATCCCTATTGACATTCAAGGTTAAACACTAAGGGGCTCTGAGCAATCTGATCTAGTTGGAAATGTCCCTGCTCACTCCAGGGCAGGGGTGGGGGGTTGTTGAACAAGTTGACGTGCAAGGGTCCCTTCCACCCAATTCATTCTGTGATTCTATCAACATTACAAAGTCAGTTCCAGGAGATAATTGTCCCACAGGAAGAAAGCATTAGGAGTATTCGCCCTTACCTAGTAATTCACTACAATGAGAGTTGTGAAATACTGGAATAGGTTCCCCAGGGAGGTGGTTGTGGCCCCATCCCTGGAGATATTCAAGGTGAGGCTCAACAAGGCTCTGGGCAACCTGATCTAGTTGAGGATGCTCCTGCTTACTGCAGAGGGGGTTGGACTGGGTGACCTTTGGAGGTCCCTTCCAACTCAGACCATTCTGCAACTATGGAAATGATAAGTACATGATAGCTGACAGTCTGTGTCTTATAATGCACTGGAGATTGATGACAGTGAGCTTACACTTCCTAGTGAGCTCTGTCTTCATCTTAGGCTTCTCAACTCATAGTGGTTCTTTGGTAAGCCTGGAACTCTCTATGTCTGCTGAATACAGTTGCCGAGGGTTTGGACTTCTGTGTTCATGACTGAATCCTGCATTAAGGTGAGCCATCAGGAAAGCTCTCTTGTCTCTACGGCTCACTGTGCCAGGATAGTTCTGCTGGTACAGACCTTTGAATTTTCACACAGTCACAGAATAGGAAACATAAAGCTATTGTTCTGCCTTCCTTTCCCTCACCCTGACCAGTAGACAAAATTCTACTTGAAATTAGATATAGATGATTCTAAGCAGTTCAACTTGTCTTTCCAGATCAGTTTGGCAGCTGAATTTACTGCTAGAGCTGAAGTAGTCCCATAAGTGATTTAAGAAGTGTCTCACAGCTCATTAGCAGTCTTCCATCTTCATATCTCATTATGCTATTTCCAAACTCTTTAGTTTTTTTTTTGGTAGGACACAAACAACTCTGAACTGTCTGTCTTGTTTAGCAAATACATTTGTTTATTTATTCCATATTGTCATCCATACTGTTTTGCAGAGACAAGTACCATCTATGCAGGAGTTACAGCCTGAGCTTCTACCAATCCTTGTAACAACCTTCTTCCACCTAATTGGCCCAACTGTATTCGCTTAGGGCTTTTTATACTTGCTACATGCTGTTGTATAGCACAAAACAAAATATATCAAATGAGTGAGGGAAGAGTTGACAAAGGAAAATAATCCTGCTACCAGTCCAGTATGATATGTATGCATTAGGCAACAAAGTGCCATGCTAGAGGAGAGGTGTTAATATTTGCACTCTTGTACAAACTTTTGACCTTGTATGTTTAGCTCTGAAGCATCTACAAAGTGTATCTGTGGTAGTCCTAGTCACCACTGGAGACCTCAGAAGTCAAGAAGACCTTTGAAGACGAGCCCAGAGCTCTTGAGTTATTGGATCTGAAATGCAACCATGTGTTATAGACGACAGCTGGCTTCATCTAAGCTGCCTGGACCCAGTTTCAAAAGCCAAAGATTGATGTGTGAAACCAGCTTGGGTCCAACAGATGTATTAATGCCAACTGTAGACTGAAAGGATCCCAAATGGTCTTTGTTTCTGTGCAATGTCTTAGCTCTTAATGTCTTAACTCTTCAATGTACCCTGGTTTGGTATCCATGACATGGATAACATGCAGCCCAGATATTCCAGCTATGGGTGATTCAGAAATGGCTCTGTAATTGAAGAAGACTCCAGGACTGGTCAGCATTGCTCAGAGAATGAAACTGGTGGGAATTGTGTGGGAGACACTTCAGTGACAATGTGCTGCACATGTTGCCAAAACAGGCAGGAACCTCCTGGGGGAGGATATACTGAACTTTCCAACATACATAACTGAATCTGTTTTGTAGTCTGCGTGGAAACATGTAGAGCATAAATATGATGTGTCCTCTTTTCCTTTCCCACTCTGAAAAAAAAATATACTCTATTTTTCTCCTGGGCTCCCAGAAGTGTTGCTTGCTTCACATGGTTCCCTTCGGGTCAAGCTCTTTCTGAAACCTTGTGGCAGTATGAGCTAGTTCCTAGCTTAAACACTGATTGTAAAATGGAAAACTACTAAAAGATAAATAATGCCAGGGATAGGCCACAAAATGACAGCAATGGTTAAGTTAACATAATTCCATTTGAGCACTGAAAACTGAAAGCTTATATTGCTCTCTCACTCATTGCTGCCTCTGTGCTTGGCTGCTTGGCTTTGCTTCTGGGGTATGGGCTGTGCTGGTTCTTGCCGTTGCTTCTGACCGTGGTGGCTTCTTTATTTTGACTCCCTCTAAGGTACAGAGGCTCCCTGTGCCATTGCTAATGCTATATGCATGTGTGTGTGTGTATATATATATAAAATATATAGTCTGTAATAGTTTATTGCTTTTTGTTTCTACTGTCATATTTAGTTTTCCTGTAAAATATAATTTCATCCTCTGACTTACCAAATCCTAAGTTGTGGTGAATTTGCTCTCTGGGGTATATTTACATGAAGTTATTGTGAAGGAGGATCCAATCCAACCCTCTTTGAATGAAACAATGCTGATTAATCTACCTTGGCACTTTGCTGTTTTTTTGTAAACACTGCTCATGAGCTGATCAATCTGCTCTATTATTTATGCTTTTATCACTCTGAGACACAGAGATCTTTCACCGTCTCTTTCTCATCCAAGTTGTTGGATATTTTCTACAAACTGTTAAAATAGACAGCACTATGCTATCACCAATACAGAGTGTCTGAGTTCTTCAGATGACATAAGAGATTTGTCACAGCCTTTAGAAGGCTGATGTAGCCAGTTGGTGTTTATGCATTTATCTGAAGGCAGCTTTCCGATGCTGCGTGGATATTGTGATGAGAAGCTTATGAATTTGTTAATCTAAAGATAGCTACTGTAATTAAATGTGGTCTGATTTGTTCTGTTATCACCCTCAGACATCAGCCACCTCTGTGTGAAGGCAGGAGCTTTAAAGCAGTGTCACCACTCTCTGCTAACAATGACAGCACATCACAGGAAGAGTTATGCTGAATAAGGGGCTCTGTTAGAGTAAAAAATGTCTTGTCATCGTAACTGCCACTTTCCCAGTGTCTGCCTCTGTGTAGTTTTGCCTGGAGCCTTCTCCAACCATTTGCATAATAACTTAAATTAATACAGTCTGTTAGCTTAAGCCTAGATAGACCTGTAACTTACCCATCCCCACCACAGGTTTTAGCTCTTTGAGAGCTGATGGCTCCTGGGAGGACACAGGGGCTGAGTAAAGCCATCTTGAGAGAGGAACAGGTTATAAACAGCCTCAGAATTTTAGTGGCTGTCTCTAGGAGATATATGGAGACAACAGGTATTATCCAAAACAGAGACAGGGCAATAGTTGAGCAGCAGGGAGGATTTTGGGGGCTGGTGTTTGAGCTGTCTCCCTGACCATTTTTATTTAGTATTTGTGAAAAACCATAAGGTTTTCTTGGGTTAATGCATTGTTTAATCACAAGTATGTCTCAGGATCCTTCCTAAGATCAGGCACTCCTTGTTACACAGCACATAGCAATGGTGAATCTCAACCCCTAAAGACTTTACATTCAAGAAGAGAAGGCAGAGGAGGATATTGGAGGAGAGGAGGGAACATTGTTAAGAATCTTAGGTCACCTGAAAGGCAAAAAATAAGGTCAAGATAGACTTCATTGTATACTTTTGTTGTGTGTAATGTGGTGTACAGCAGTTCTGCAAAAGGAGATAAGTTCCAAGAGGAGTGCTCCTCTGTGCTTGCTGTTGTGTCTCTCTTCATGGTTGGACTAGAAAAGGTGACACTGGTTTTAGCCCTTGGGACTCTGTGCAATCTCTCCATGGTGATGAATTCAGAAGGTGCCACAGAAGTTAACACAGCATAAAGCAGTTTTTGAAGCCTCTGATATAACTCAGCAACCTGGAGATGTAAAGCAGTGAAAGAGGAAGAACCCAAGATTAAATGGAAGAGGAAATTGAAGCATAAGACAGACTATGGAAGTACTTGGAAATTAAGATTAAACCATCTGAGTTGTGTTACAGAGTCTTGAATGCAACTGAACTCACTCAACTTGCCACACATGTGCAGGCTATCACAACTTGTTGCCCTCATACTTGTAGAGCAGACTTTCTTGGTTGCATAGTTATGCAGGGGGGTAACTGCAGAAAAGTCACAGCACCAGTTAAGAACAGACTCCAGGCTACCTGCTGTGCTGTCCACAGAATAGGGTTTTTTTTTCCATGCTACTGGGAGAAGTGCCCTCAAAACCCAAAGTGATTGGGTGGGGTGTGTGTCAGGGGAACTGGAAGAGTGGAAGAAGAGCTTAGAGAAGGGCAGATGAGACAAGAAATGAAGACTGAGGAGAAGCAGTTTGGCCAGGGTGAAAAGAAGAGAACTGGAGCTCAGAAAGCCTGTTCAACCTTCAGAGTGCTGCACAAATAGCTGCAGAGCCAAGCAGGTGGTTCCAAGTGAAGGAAAGAAAAATCCTGGTGGAAATACCCCTTGGTCTGAAAGTGATCCTAGCAACAGCTCTGGGGATAGGATCTCTCATTGTGTTTTAGCTCTGCCTCAGAAAGATCAAGTCTGGGCTTTCCAAACATTCATGTGCCATTCATTCCTCAAAGTCCTGTGGCACAGGATTGGCTGGGGTAGGGTTGGAAGGGAATTTTCTCCCTGTTGCAGCATCTGCGTGCACAAAGCTGCACAATCAGTTAAAGCAGTAGAGTTCAGAGAGAAATTTCTTTGGGTGCTTTTCAGGCCTACAACACAAAATTCAGTGACTGACAGGAAAAAAAAGAGTTTCTCTGTTTTGTCATTTGATCACAGCTACGCTTGTTTCTTGCCAGCTTGTCAAAGCTAAGTGACAGCAGAAGGATCCTGCCAGTGTTGCTGCCAGTTCCTCTGATTGCTGCTTTTAGTAAATCCATATGTTTTCTCTAGAATGGACCTGAACCACAACCCTGAATGCCTCCAAAGGAGGTGAAAGCAGTTAGTTAGTCCACACCAGAATCCAGTTCTGCTTAGTATCAAAATGTGGGGCGAACCATCAGGGGACTTTGGGGTGTCAAAAAGGGACTTTGGGGTGTCAAAAACCCAGAGCAAGGTTTGGATCTGCACAGTGTGCCTAGACTGTCACAAGACACTAGGTGACTAATTTGCTCAGATGTCACTCATCTGATTAGCTGCAGAAAATGTGAACTCCTGGGTCACCGGGAATGTGAAATAAATTCCATTAGCACAAACCTTCTGCTTTTATGTAAGAAAACCACTTTTACAAGAGTTGAAACAAGCACTTTTCATATTTTCTAATGGACTGAGAGCCATCCATCAGCCTATGGCTGAGTCATGAGTGGCAGCTCATTATGCATCAGTGTCTTGATTGCATGTTGCTTTGATGAGCTTGCACTTCGATATACTGATGGGCTGTATTTGCAATAGCAATTGCTTTTAGCCTTCTTGCTATTATTATCCCTACTATTAATTGCAATTTGATGTTTGCCCAAAGTGGCTCCCTTCTGGAAAGTTAAAAAGACTTTATCTTGGAGATAAAACCCCAGGAACAGTGCTTCCCATCTACCACATCTGTGCATGAAAGTATGGAGTCACAGGTAATGGCCCAAAAGCACAGCCATGACAAGGCTGATGGGGATTGTTCTGTCCATAGGATGTCTATGGGATGGACACTGCAGTCACTATGTGAAAAGCAACTGTGATCTTCAGGGGCAGAAGTACAAGGGCTTTAGGAACCCTGGTACCATGGGGTAGAAAGAAAGTGAACAGACTTACTCTTGCTGATTTTCCAATATCAGAGCAGAGCTAGGCAACAATTGTTTTGAGCAGATCTCATTGCAGCTGAAGAAATCACCTTGGATAGGAGGTTCTTTTCTATGTCTGTGTGGGTATCCTGCTTACAGCTGCTTTTGCGTAGAAAAGGATTGTACACAGAGAGGCTCAGGCAATACAGATAGATGATTATTGAAAGCAGCATCTCAAATGGCACCACAGCTAACAACCCAGCACTGTCTTCTACAGCAAAGATTGATAAGGTGTTTTAACAGTACTGATTATGTGCATTGTAATTACTTTCTTCTGGAAAAAAATAGAAAAGGTAAGTTTATGAACTAAATTCATTATTGGAAAATATGGAACTATTAGCTCAATACACGATTTCCACCTAGTCTTTTCATCCTGAGAGAGACTTGTAGCCTAATTGGGTAAGATTTATTTTCTCCTAATTTTATTATTTATTTAATCTGCTAATTCCTTTGAATTTATTTAGATTAGATTAGCATAGAATAGAATAGAATAGAATAGAATCAAATCGAATCGAATCAAATCGAATCAAATCGAATCAAATCAAATCAAATCGAATCAAATTGAATCGAATAGAATAGAATAGAATAGAATAGAATAGAATAGAATAGAATAGAATAGAATAGAATAGAATAGAATAGAATAGAATAGAATAGAATAGAATAGAATAGAATAGAATAGAATAGAATAGAATGAGCCAGGTTGGAAGAGATCTCCAAGATCATTCAGTCCAACTTATCACTCAGCCCTCTCCAATGGCAGTGTTTCATCCAGTCTATTTTTCTACCCTGTTTTTAATTTTATAATTTAATGTAAGTGTGAGTCTTGTGGCATATGAAAATCCTGACGAGCTGTTTCTCCTCAAATTTTTCACTTCATCTAACTTTGCTTTGTACCACTTGCAGCCTGTTCCTCAGATGTGTTCCATAAATGTCATCAGACTTTCCCTTATTCCAGTTTATGGTACTCTGGAGATAAATTTACCTGCTTGAGTCTGAGTCATCATTTCATCTACATCATGTTGCACAGACACTGTGTTCTCCCTAACCTATCCATAACAATCTTCTCAGCTCTTCCTACATGCCATGAAACATTTGCATTGCTTGTCCACAACTGCTCTGCTTTCCACTGCATTCTTTGCAAACAGCAGAGCTGGAAAACAACAGAGTATTTCAGGTGAGGGTATACATCATGTTATGTGCAGGAACTTGGAGATGTTTCTGCAATTTTTTTTTAACCCAGATTAATATTTTGGACATGTTTAAAAGTTTTACTACTGCAAGGCACCAGGCAAAGTATCTGCAGGACTGTACTTTAAAGTGAAACTGGAAATGTGGCTGACCAGCAGCGTAATTCATAGAATCATAGAATGGTTTATGTTGGAAGAGACCTTAAAGATCATCCAGTTTCAACCCCTTGCCATAGGCAGGTCTCCTACTAGATCAGGTCACTCAAGACCTCATCCAGCCTGGCCTTGAACACCTCCAGGGAGGGAGCAGCCACAACCTCCCTGGGCAACCTGTTCCAGTGCCTCACCACCCTCACTGTGAAGAATTTCTTCCCATCATCCCGTTCAAATCTCCCCTCTGCCAGTTTAAACCCATTCTCCCTCGTCCTGTCATTACAAGACCTTGTGAACAGTCCCTCCCCATCCTTCCTGTAGGCCCCCTTCAGATACTGAAGGGGTACAAAGCAATTCACAGAAGTCATTTGCCTGTGGATTCCTCAGCCTTTGTCAGCACTGCACTTTGCCTGTTCACAGTACTCTCTGCCCATCTGCTCAGCAGGATGTATAATTGCTTTGCTCCTCAGCTATCTGGTTCCTGTCCTCAAACCTATCCCCCACACCCGTTGGGAGTCCTTGTGCTTTCTGCTTTCTGCTGTATGAGCAGATTGCTGACAGTCACCATCCTCTGCTGGGTGAAGAACTTCATTTCATTCCACTGGAGTGTCACATCTCCAGATGATGAGGTCTTTTCTTACTGAAGCCTGGAGGCAACCTGTAAGCCCTGGATAACACCACCCATCTTCCCGCCCCATTGCCATTGCCATGACATTCACTTCCAGTTTCATGCAATTATGCTAGTAGATCCTCCTTTTCCTTATAATAAGATTATAACATCAAGTCTCATTATCCTTTTGCTCTGATGAAGAAGTCCAGAATGTTTCAAAAGCAAACAATTTCCAGCAGTGAGCAGCTGCTCAGAGCATCTCATTTACAATTTGTTGACACCAGTGGAGTTTCACTGGGAGGTTATTTCACCTTCTACAGCTACTGCCTCTCTGACAATAATTATAAACAACTCCTTTTGGTCAGAATGGTATAATTTCCTTGCCAACACAGGAAAGCTTTCTATTTGAGCTTAATAAAATGCAACGTTTCATTCCAGAGATCACAGTTTGTGTCTCATGCTGTAATGCTCTTTACTTAGAAACATTTCCTCTGGGGTGGAAAATGGCTAAGCAAAAGCCTTAACTCAGAAACACTACATTAGAGCTGTCCATGTCTGTATTTACTTTCATGTGGAGCCAAAAGGGGAACTTGGAGGCTTAGCAAGCTGCAAAGCTTTAGAATTACAATGAACTAATACAACTGGACAAAAAGTGTCAGGAAAAAAAGGTATTTCCCAAAAAGTGGCAAAAAAAACTTTATTTAAAAAAAAAAAAGTTTCTTCTAGTTCATAGAATCATAGAATGGTTTAGGTTGGAAGAATCCTCAAAGATCATCCAGTTC
>VWZI01000798.1:32874-45946 GCA_013396835.1 Psilopogon haemacephalus | reverse complement strand
TCCTGCCAACCGCGTATCCAAAGAACCCGGGGGACTCCAGGACCCGCCTCCGCAGATATCAACACTAATTAAATTGATATCCCGCGACAAGTAGTTAAGGAGCATTTGCCATACAAGAAGTGTCTGAGATGGTTGGGACTATTTAATTGGGAGAAGAATCAGGGAGATCTTTACAACATTGATACCTGAGGAAGGATGCAAGGAAGACAAAGCTGGACTTTGTTCAGTGATGTCTAATGAAAGGACAAGAGCAATGGGCACAAACTCTAACACAGAACTTCCATTCATATGTAAGAAAAGACATTTTTCACTGTGATGGTGATTGAACGTTGAAAGTTTGCCCAAAGAGGTAGGCTAATGTCCTGGTCAATACATGAGTGGACATAGGCCCAAGTAACCTGCTTCTTCTGGTCCTGATTTTGAGCAGTGTCTTGGATACTCCCAGCTCCAATTCTAAAATTGTGTGGTAAGGGGATTTTCTTATGCAAATATGGATTTTATTAACGAACTACAAGTGCTAGCCCTTTTCTGTGTGATTCTATTTTCAATGGTACTTGAATTTCTGAAGTGTTTTGCAGAGCTGTTCAGCTTAGGATGAAGAGCCTTAGATATAGAACCATAGAAAGATGGAATAATTTTGATTGGTAGAGATCTTTAAGATCATCAGGTCCAGCCATTAAACTAGTGCTGCCAAGTCCACCACTAGATAATATCACTAAGTGCCACATTTACTTATCTTTTAAATATATCCAAGGATGGTGACTCAATTATTTCCCTGGGCAGCCTGTTCCAATGCTTGACAATCCTTTTAGTGAATAAATTTTTACTAATCTCCAACCTAAACTTCTTCTTGTGCAACCTGAGGTAATTTCCTCCTGTCCTTTCATTTGCTTCTTGGCAGAAGTGACAAACACCCATCTTGCTACAACCTTCTTCCATGTAGTTGTAGAGTCTCCCCTCAGTCTCTTCTCTAGACTAAACAATCACAGTTCCTTCAACACTCCTCACAGAACTCATTCTCTAGACTTTTCATGAGCTTTGTCGCCTTTCTTTGGATCCAGTCCAGCACATCAATGTCTGTCTTGTAGTGAGGGTCCAAAACTGGACACACTACTCCAAGTATAGTCTCACCAGTACTTAGATATAAGGGGCTGATTACTTCTATAGTTCTGCTGGCCACACTATTTCTGATGCAAGCCAGAATGTCACTGGCCTTCTTGACCACTTGGGTGCACATATTCAGCCAGCTATCAATCAACATCCCATGTCTTTTTGCATTTGGCAGGTTTCTAGCTAATGTTTCCCAAGCCTGTAGCATTTGCATGGCATTGTTGTGACCTACGTCCAGGGCCCAGCACTTGTACTTGTGGAACCTCATACCACTGGGTCGTTGATCCAATTTGTCCAGATCTCTCTTTAGAGTCTTCTTGCCCTTAAACAGACCAACACTGCAAATTTACTGCAAGTGCATTCTATCCTCTCATCTAGATGATTGATAAAGACACTAAAAAGAACAGGTCCCAGTACTGAGCCCTAGGGAATATCACTTGTGACTGGGCCCCAAGTAGATTTAACTCCATTCACCACAACATTTTGTACCCAGCCATATTTTAATCCAGCAATATGTCCATCCATCCAAACCACATTCAGCCAGTTACTCCAGGAGAATGATGTGGAAAACACTGTCAAAAGATTTACTAAATTCTAGGTAGACTAGTGTCATTGATTGAATTGAACCTGATGATGTTATTCATACCATGCTGCAGTTGTGCCAGCTTCAAAAATTAGAGTGCTAACAGGACCAAAGTGTTATGGGGCTTGAAGTTCAGACTGCAACATGGGAGGCTTCCTGTTCTGGTTGCTGCTTCTAGGTTCTGGCTTCTTGGGTGTTGGCTCTTTGCTGCAGGCATGGCAGTGACAAGAGTGGGAGTCAGGTAGCTTCTAATTTTGGTTTTGTGTTTCGTGTTGTTTCCCCCCTCCCTGCCCTGTATTTCACTGTGCTGCTTCTGCAAATAAGCTTATCTAAGACAATCATGTATTGTACCATTAGATTAATGAAGTTATTAGCTAAGGTAATTATGCATTATGCTTATGATATTTTATGTTGCCTTAAACTCTTGCCTCTTTATCTCAGCCCTGAGCACTGTGTGTTACTCTTCTCCTCACTTTTGTGTTGGGGGAGCAGGCAGTTTAGCCCTTGTGCTAAACTGTTACAACTAGATAGTCTAGTCCAGATTGTCCAGAGAGGACTTGTAGACCCCTATTTTGTTTTAATTTTGGTTTCTAAGACCTTAGATCATGTAGCTGGCCTTTAAGAGTTTCACTGATATAAACTGAAGATTTAAAAAAAATATATAAACCAGAGTTTTTACTTTCCTGAAAATGATACAGAGAGCATCATAATGGATTTTTATTACATATTGTCATAGAGAATCAGTGCATGCGTCTCCCTGAAGCCCCAAGTATTTTAAGCAGTGAGAAATGACAAAAGAATCTCAATATTCTTTTAGAAGTAGTCCTTTGTAATATGAGTCACTAATTCTAACTTTTTCTATAATATTTGATTGACAGGAATCTTTCCTAAAAAATTTATAGGATGTTAACCTGGCTTTATATTAAGATTCTATTGATAAAACATATGTAAGGGGTTAATAAATGACTGATAGTGCCTCTAAATGTGTTATAGATTTGGGCTATGTCTAAGTTATAAGCATATCAATAGATGACAATATCGAATGTTATAAAAATTACTCCATCAGGCTGCTGGACTGCATAAAATGTGCATCGTTCTTTATCCATTTCTTTAGAATTCCACTCATCATTTATTAACTATAAACAGCTTTAAAATGGAATTTCAATTAGAACTCTGGCAAAGGCGTGAAAAGGAACACATCTGATATTTTATAGACTTTTGAGTATATTTTCTTGTAGGCCTCTGTGGTGTTGGTCTAGGTGCTACAGTGCCTGCAGTTGGAGAGAACTGGTCATAGTGTAGTTGATCGGAGAGGGCTGGGTGATAGGTTGGACTGGATGATCTTGGAGGTCTCTTCCAACCTGGCCTATTCTATTCTATTCTATTCTATTCTATTCTATTCTATTCTATTCTATTCTATTCTATTCTATTCTATTCTGATTTCTAAATTTTCTCCCAGTCCTAAACACTGAACTTAGTTTCTGAAGTTCTATGGGCCAAACATAAACTGATTAAATTGCACTAAATCATCAGAGTAATTGCTATCTTTGCTTCTTTTATCATTATATATCTAAGGACTGGAAACTTTTCCCCACATTAAGATGTACTCCATAAGATAATGATCCCAGTTACTCTCCAGACAGTGCAGTGGATGCAAAACACGAAACCAATACACTGAAATAAATCAAGTAAACAAAATCCTAACTTAGCCTGAAAACAGAAAGGCACATCTGGTGTTCTTTAGGACAGAATTTATGAAATTTCATTATTAGTATGCAAGATTGGTCTTTAGTTGTGAAGCAAGCAGTGACCTGCCTAGAGGTCAGAATAATATGCTTGAATAAATATTTAGTTATCAGTAGAGCGCTTCATGTGTTTCTTGAGTTGTTTCCTCCTGAAGAGAAGTTGGTTGAAGAGGATAAGGATTGTTTTGTTATTCTTTGTCTTGTCAAGCCTGGCATATGGTGTAGGCTTTGAAAAATCCTGCACTGAGAACATAGGGCCAGATCAACAGCCAGATCAACAGCATACTTGGCTTTATTGACCCAGTACAGTAACTACCAGCTAGCAACCCAGGAACAACTCTCTTGGAGTCACAGAAACAAACTGAAATACTGGTAGGAGGCTATTAAGCGATAAACACTGCCATTTGCTCCAGCTCTGTCTTGCAGCAGGTTCTACTCCATTTATCAACATCAGCTGGAGAAAAATGTCTGTCTAATATTTAGTTCATTTTAAAAAATGAGCTAAATATATTTGTGGCAGAGCAGGGCACTGCCCCACCGGAGGTTTGAATGAGGTGTGAACTGTGGCAGGGCACACCCAGTCCACTGCCCCACCAGAGGTGTGAATGGGGCAGGAAACGGTCTTCCTCCCTCCCCACCTCTGTCACCAGAGGCTTAGTACAATAGGTGTGAAGTGCCTTCTCCCACCCTCCGTGGGCTTGAACAGGGAGGCAACAGATCACCTCAGTATATATATGGCAGCTGGACAGATTGCAGCAGGACTTGCTTGGACTTGCAAGGACTTGCTTAGACCTTCACTGGGACCTGCACGGACCTGCACGGACCTGCACTGGGACCTGAACACGGACCTGGAGACACGAACCTCGCACGGACTTTGAGACAGTCTCCCATCTGTAAGTAGGGCAAGTTTCATGCCCAAACCTTTCCATTTTTCTGATCTTTTCCTGAATTACAAGAAAAGGCATCATTGTGAAGACTTTTCCCGACCGAATTAGAACCCAAACTTAAACTAATCTACACAAAGATTGTGGGTGGGGCTTTTGGAAATTATAAAAGCTACATAATTTATAATTTCAGCCTCTTCAATAGCCCACAATCAATACAATATTAAAAAAGGTCCAACAGCCAATCTGGATCAAACCTCAAGTAAAGTTAAGAAATTGAAACCACAGCTGATGCAAAAACCAATTTAGAGCAATAGAAAACTTGGCCGACTGCATTGTGTGGAAGCAAAATTTCAGTGTTGTGTTCACCACAAACCATGACTTCATTGGTCAGAGTCATGTCAACATGAAATAAGTGTAAGAAATTTGATAGATTTGATAAGTGGTCTGCTGTGTTTGCTCTCTAAAGAAAATCTCTCTTTTAATTCTCTTGAATAAATATTATGATTAGTTTTTGTAACTTTAAAAACAGATTTTCACCTTATATGCAGAGGGGTTTGGAGGCTGTATTAATCAACAGTGGAAACATGTTCTTGGAAAAAAAATGAAATTTTTGCCTGGATGATTTTCCCACATCTGTTTGGGTTTGTTGGTTTGGTTTTGTTTCTTTTAGTGAAATCTCTGAAATAAATATCTGATAGATATCTGAGACTCATATGTTGCATTTGGAAATACCAAAATTGCTTCTTTTTTTTTATGATGGTATGCAAAAATCCTTATGTTGCTCTACTGCAAATGGAGAACAAGAGCTGTCATGTGGCCACAATGTGTCAGGTGATGTATTTGCACAATCATATTCTTTACTAGCTACAGGGCCATGTACGTGCAGGATGTACATGTATTGCAGTCCTCAACCTCCCTTGTTGTTCCACATCCATTCAATGAAATACTTTGGTTTCCACCTGTTATCTTCATGTCTATAATACTACTACTTCTCCTTTTAAACTTTGAATGGAAAAAATACTTTTGACTTAGAGTGCTGGTTTTAGACCCACCAGAGCCTTTCCTGGTAACACTAGACAAGCCACAGTAGAAGGAAGTCTTCCATGAGGGCTTTGAGACAGGCTTGTAGCCTATGTGTGCTTGTAGATTTTGTATGGATGGGTGCTGGTCATTATTTTGTGTGTTTCACCTCACAGTTCCAAAAGTCTTCTCTTTATGTTTTGTTCAATGCTTGGGTTAGCTGGACTGTAATCTGACCTTGGGTTGCAAAACACAACACCTGTGTAACCAGGGCTCTATTGCACTCTTCACTGAGGAGTGCTTAATAACAATTAAGGATTACTCATTTGAGCTTAACTATCTCATGGCCATGAGAAGTGGTACCATAAGGAAATTTATTAAAATGCAGCATTAGGCTGCTGTAAAGGGTTAAGCTCACCTGGGAACCCCCCGACTCCTCCCAAGGGGTGTTCTGATCTTTTCCCAGGTGTCATGGTTAGCCACTCCCACTTCCTGCTAGGGCCTGGCTATAAAAAAGGAGGAGCCAGCTTGTTCTCTTCTTCTCATCCTGGCTGCCTGAGCAACTACTCTGCTGCTAGACCACCATGTGCTCCTCTGCCACCACGTGAAGAGCACCACCATTTTTACTTGAAACTTAGACTTACTGCTTTTCACCAAAGAATTCCTACATCCTGCCTCCATCCGACACCAAAACAATCCATCTCAGCCTTTGGACTCCACTGCCTTCTACGGGTTGTATTTGTATTTTCTTTTCCCTATTTTCCCTTTCTCCCCAGCTTCTGTATTTTTTTTCCCTCATTCCCTATACCCTGCATTTTGTTCCCCTTTTTCTCCCACTTTCTTTAAAAAACCCTTTCCCCTCATATTTACTGTTAAAGTTTTATACCTTTTTTACTTCCAAGTCAGATTGAGTTTTTTATTGGGCTTTTGGGCTCAGGGGTAGCTGGCTTAAACCCAATATAACTGCTCTATGTGTGAATTTAAGTAGAGAGAATTAGAAGTCAATTACTCACAGAAGTAGCATTTTTGGGATTGATAACTCCCTATTTTTCTGTCTTTTCCTCACTCTTCAGAATTTAACTGGGTATTGCACATTCACATTCCCTGACTGAGATACAACATTCAAAAGGCTATGAACTGGGTGGTGCAGATATCTGCTGGTGAAAGATTTTAGAGTTTAGTGTATTACATAAGGACTGAATATGCCTGTGTTAGATTGATTCATTTTGGTTTTTCATTTTCCCTTCCTGTTTAGAGCAAATTAAAGCATTGAGTCAGATTCTCATTTGGCATGAATCAGCCAAGAAAAATGAAATCAATTAAGCTATATTGATTCATATTCACAGAGGACCTAGCCTGTTCATTGATGCCAATTGGAAAGGTGTATTTGGCATAGTAAATTTTAGAATATAGTGCAGAAGAATTCACTATAAAAACAGTTTCACATTGTCTCTCTAACCTACAAGAATATACAAGCATTGGAAATTTTATAGATGTGTCTGGCTTCCTGACATGTGAAAAAATGAACAAAGATAAGTATAGGGCTGCAAATTCGAGCTCAAGTACTCTCCAGTGTGACATTTTGCAGGTCTACAATGCCTCTGAGCACGCCTGAAACCAGAAACAGAAGAAAGAATCATGCAGCAGACAGATACATGTCAGTCTGCCTTCCTGATTTCTAAATGTTAATTTTCATAGAATCTTAGAATGAGTATATAATTTCTCTTTGCTCTGCAGTACAGGAGTAAATATACTTCCAAAGTTTCAGTTCATATCAATGATCATAATTGTTGCTTGATATTGCTATGGGTAAATTATCAACTACCTTTTGGATTGTGTTAATTTATATGCACAAAAGCTTGTTGAAATGATGAGCTAATCATAAGGCACGTATTAGATAGGTATTTCTGTCCATAGGTTTTGAATTCCCAATAATTATTTTGCAGGACCTTTTCTTCCCCTTCTGCTCCTTTTAGACTGTTCGTTATTTTCATTGTATTGTCTCCCATTCACATAGGTTAAAAAAAAAATAATTGTGCATCTCTCTTAAACTTGATCTTCAGACTTGTGCTTATTATTCACAGGATCACAGGATGTCAGGGGTTGGAAGGGACCCAAATTGATCATTGAGTCCAACTCCCTTGCCAGAGCAGGACCACAGAATCTAGCTCAGGTCACACAAAAAAACATCCAGATGGGCCTTGAAAGTCTCCAGAGCAGGAGACTCCACATCTCCCTGGGGAGCCTGTTCCAGTGCTCTGTGACCCTTACAGTAAAGAAGTTCCCCCTTGTGTTGAGGTGGAACCTCTTGTACTGCAGCTTATATCAATTGCTCCTTGTTCTATCACGGGGAGCAAGTGAGAAGAGTCTGTCCCCACCCCCTGACAGAGTTTCTGCTCTGAAACACTTTTAGTTTTACTACATCGCTTCAAAGCTCCATGGCATGTAACATGCATGGTCAGTCAGAGCTGCTTCTGCTGTGGATTCTTTTAAGACCATGACAATATTTTTTGTACTACTTCCTATCAACTGTTCTTCTGGATCAACATTCTCTAGGCCTGAATTTCATCTGATGAACATACCTGATGTTCGTTCGCTGTATTCACTGGCTGTTAGATGGTACAAAACAAAGTTCAGGTTTATAATCATGGGACACAGGGACTACACAGATGTGCAAAGGGTTGTGAATGGGCTTCAAACGCACTGTGCTCAGGAGCAAGATATGGGAGAAGGAGACATGACTCTCAATAACAAAATCTCTTCAGCTTTGTAGCAGATGGCAAGCTCAGTGCCCTCTTGAGCCTCTGCTGCTGTTCTGTGGCAGATAGCATCAGGCTTCTATGTTCTGTTTAATAAAACAAGATTGCATTTCTGAGTCATATTACTATGTTTAAGATCCTGTATTAACGAAGACTTATGTTTATTGTCCTGGTGGTGGTTACAGGTAGGTATGCAGCCTTTCGTTCACAACTTGCTTTACTATCCAATGATGATACTGCTGTCCCTTTTACCTTACCACAAACATATTTGTGCCATTGAGGACATTATAAAAAATGCTAATTAACAGACCCTAGGATTCCAAGCAGAAGATATACTGTTACAACAAGATTAGTTTTGAATATTCTGTAAAATGCAGCCGTGTAAATACATGCTTAGAAAGCTCCTTATATTACTTTAAATAAATGAGAACGTGAACAGGGAAAGATAAGTGACTGACAAGCCATGAAGGTCAGACATCAACAGTGCAGAGACAGCAAAGGTGAAAGTGCAACGTACTGCACCCCATAAGTTATTTAAGTTCACTAAATCACAACCTGGAAATGCCATGGGCAACTTCCTAGAGTTTGATTTAAAATAAAAAAAATGATAGATCTGGAAGCTATTCCAATCTAATCCTTGGTACTCTCCCCACTTAAATCTCTGCTGCATCATGTATAACACTGTGCAGTCCTGGCCTGTCTTGGAATGAGTCCTGTCTTAAATCAGCCTTAAGAAAGGAAACCATTTTCTGAGATGACTGCTTAAGAAGTCTAGAGAATTACTTTATCTTTTAAGTACAGTCAAGCAATACGATAAAACAAAACAAATGCTTACAAAACCACCAGGAAGCAATTAAGCATTTGAAAAAGGGGACAGCAGAAAGAACAAAAACATAAAAGCTGTGCATTTTCAAGTGAATGTAAATCCTTAGAAGGATGATAAATACCCTTGTATTGTATGTAGTCTTGGGCTACTTAACCCAATGGAAGCATGACCAGTTTGTTGTGGATTGGTGAATGTGGCAGCTCAGGGTGATATTATAAAGAAAAACTCCAAAGAGGATGTTCCTAGAGTAAGATATGTCTCATTAAGCCCTGGTTTAGCACATTTGGTATAGAGTCATCTGCAACGACCTAATTTCTTCACTGTTCTGCCTTTGTTGTTCAGGTCTCTTAGTGAAACAGAGCCCTTCCTACCATGCCCCTCTTAATGTCTTGGTGGTGAAGGAGAGATATTCTGTTTCTTTGCTCTCTGAAATAACAATGGTTATAAATTAACAGTGCATCCAGAAGGGCAATATTGATTGCCCTTGTGAACCTGTGCTGGGAACAGCTTCATGTTTATGAAGTTCTTTGAAGAATCCTATGTAGTGCCCTGCTCATGGACATATCAACCTGTTCTTTCACGGCACCCAAATTGTCTTCTGTTGCAAGTATTGCTAAAACTAGAAATATTTACTTCTATACTTACATGTCTTAATATTGCTAATGGGTTCTGCTGGGAATCATTTTATGACTGAAGGAACCAGTAGCAGCTGGAAGCAGAAAAAGTTAAAGTAAATTTAGGATCAGAAAAGTCCCTTGAAATGATCTGATTTCCTATGTGAAATAGATTGCAACTTTTTTTGGACAAATTCCAGCATGAAGTCCATAATTTCTGTTTAAGAAAGTATATGAAAGCAGGAAAGAAATATCCAGCTAAATTTCATTCCTCAGATGGAATGTCTTTGGGAGAAGGAAAGTTATTTCTGATTGTGATGGAGGGGTCATTAACTGATGCAAGATGGTATATTTTAAAAATTAATATTGTTTATTAATCTTGGTATTCAAAACTATCACCACATCTGACCACTAATTGTAATAATAATCAGGTTCCCTTGCAATGGTCATGGAAACATTATGGATCTAGAATGTTTAAGAAATAACTAGCAAAAATATAAGCATTTAAACCCAAGTGAACTGGAAGAGAAGGTTCTTGCAGTCATTTATACTGCTTACAGTTAATTATACTGCTTGTACACTAGATGGACTCAAGGAGCTCCTTTCTGCTTATGGCAGAATTACTAAAGGCTTTAAGTATTTACTCACAAAATATTATTTCCTGACTTGTGGGACTAGCTACAGCTTCAGACAGTACCCAGACACTTTCAGGGAGTTCTGTCGATGTCTTGTCAGACAACTGTAATTCTTCCCAGGCTTCATAGGGTGCTGGGGAAAGGAGACAGATGACCTCTGACATTATTCTGGTTTCTCTGTGTCCCCTCCAGGGCTCTTTTTCTTGGCAGGTGTAGGCAGGATGTCATGCTATGTGCAGTCCTAGCATGATGTCACACTGGCTATGCAGGACAATCGTGTGGAGGCATTTAGAGCCTGCCCCTAGTAAAACTGAGGCATGCCGTTTCCAGAGAGTTCAGGCCCAAAGCATCAGAGGTTTTTATTATGCAGCTGGGCTAACTTATGGCTTAGCACAGCATAATGCTGCAGGAGGCAATGGCAGCAGACAGCAGCAGGCACAAATGGCAGAACATGTTGTGTTACCTGTTCAACATTTTTTATTGATACAGCATGAGACTAATGGGCTTTTGGACACAGAATAGCCAATCAGAATGGAAGTTAGCCAAGCTTGACCGTATTAGGTGAAGCCATAGGCTTGCTTTACCTAAATTTGGAAAAATCATAGGCCTTGCATTTGAGAGGCACAAGCCAAGCGTATGTACCTTGTCTTCCACAGAATGTAATCAGGAGCAAAACAAGTCTGGGCAAGCCAAGGTCTTTCTCCTCTTTCCCATAGTTGCTTCTCCCCATAGCAGAAGGTGGGAGAGCAGATAGCATGTCTGAGCAAGCAGGGACATGTACAGGCCTACTTTGGCTTGTTTAGGCCTGTCCCGGTATGGGGTGAAAATACCCCAGAATTGGTCCAACCCCCGGGCTCTCTCCTCCCCCTACCGTCCAAGGTCCGGTAGGAGTTGAGGGGGTGGGGGCACCCCACGTGGCCCCCCCAGAGCCAGGGATGCCCTGGGCAGCACGCAGGCGTGGAGCTTTTTAAACCAATTGGCCAGCTGAAGGATGCTGAGTGCCTGTTGGTCGGTCTCACACACTCCCGAGGGTATTTAAGGGGGGGCACAGCGACCCTTAGTTGCTCTTCTTCCACTCTTCTTCCTCACTCTCCTCGTTCACTGTCGTCTCCCGCCTTGGCTGTTGAGGAGCCCAGCCACGTGTGCAGCAACAGGCAGCCGGCAGCAGGCAGCGAAGCACGGCAGCTCTCCCAAAGCGGCAAGGCTAATCTCTCTCTTTATCTATCTCCCTATTTCCCTATTTCGGGCTAAGTCGGTTTTCCCTTCTTCCCCTGCGCCTTGGGTTTGGGAAGAAGCGTGTTTCCCCCCCCACCTCGTGCCTCGCGGGCATTTTGTAGGCGCGTTTTGCATGTAACCTCTCTGTTTTCCCCAGTTCTGGTTGTTAAACTGTTGCACCTGGCGTTCGAGCAACATTTGTGTTTGTTTCTGCCGACCGAGACCTAAAAGAACCTCGAGGGGAGCACTAGGACCCCCTCACCCATGGGATACTGCATTTAATTAGTGCTATCCCATGAGAAGGCCTACCACGACACTGATTAAGGAGGGTCTTCCATCCTGAGAAGAGTAGACATTTTCTGGTCTGTTTCCACATTTAGTATTACAGAGACAACACCCCAGATTATTTCTGAATCACAGCTGTCAAAGCTGTAGCAAGCTGTACCTTTATATTATATGCCTGAGAGAAATTAGCAAGAGCTCAAGGGTGTGCATCTTCCATTCCTCTCAGTATGGGTGAGAACACATCTTGAGTGTTCAGCTGTGTCCTGATCTGGGTGCCTCAGCACAAGGAAGGCATGGACATGCTGGAGCAAGTCCAGCAGAAGATCACTTAGAAAATCATTGGGCTTTTACCTGGAATGCAAAAGGAGATTCTGAGAGACTTACTTTTTCTGACCTTTGGACAAGGGGACATCTCATTGCTGTCTGCAGCTACTTAATGAGGTGCTGTCTAGAGGATGTAACTGAAGCCTTCTCAGAAGTGCAGATACAAAGGTGCTTAGGATAAGAGTCAAGAGACACAAATTGGAATATGGAAAATTCTGATTGGATGTAAGGAAATATGCTGGAAGTGTTTGTCCACAAGTATTGTCAAATCTCCATTCCTGGAGATCCTCACCACTCAACAGGATGAGTTTTCAAGAAACCTGATCAAACTGGATCCAGCAACTGGGTCCAACACAACCTACATTTTCTAATCTAAACTATTCTATATTTCTATAATCATTCTTCTGTAAATGCCATTACATTGTGGATATTTTGCTTTTTTAAGTGCCAGACATCCTGGTAGACATCTGCCTAGGAATAAAAAGTTCAGCTTGTTGTTCTTGCAGAGACCACATGTACCTATATGGAATGGTCACCCAAAATCTTGTTGACCCAGAAATGTTATGAAGCAAAGTTGCCGCTGGAATACCAGTGCCCTCTTCTGCAGATTTGCAGAATGGTGGAATTCCTTCTGATATCCCAGTTGCCAGGTGTAAGTTTGGTTTGTGTTGGTGTTGTGGAGCACTCCAAATTCCTTTTCTCTCCACCCTCTCCATCACCAGAGTTTTGAATGAGGGAAAAGAAAGCATGAAAAACTCTTTTCCCACTCTGTGGGCTTGAAGGGGGAACAGCAAAGGGTGGGTTTTCCACACATGTACTGACTTATGTGGAAGCCCCACACAGGCGTCAGCTGGTGGTTGTCTGGGTACTTTGCACCCAATATAAATGGCAAGTGAACGCTTAAAATAGGAAAAAGCATAAATAGACTGAGGGAAAAAACACAGGCTCCCAGCCTTGATGGAGTTCTGGCTTTGTAGTGTTCCCATCTTTGGACTGTCCTCACTTTGGATGGCTCCCACTTTTGCACAGCTCCTGTTTTTGCACCATCCCCACTTTTGGACGCCCCCCC
>VWZI01000798.1:0-32747 GCA_013396835.1 Psilopogon haemacephalus | reverse complement strand
CCCCCCCCCCCCACTTCAGCACCATTCTGTGCAAGCCTGCAAGCTTGGCAAATCCTTAGGTCCTTCCAAGAGACAACCACCAGCGGCACCCAGACATGGCTTCTCTGTGACCACACCATGCAGCCCATCTTCCTGCTACTACCCTAGCTGGGGAAGATACCAGCAATTTGGCTTCCCCCTTGTGCCGCTGAGGCAGTGGTGCGCCATGAATCTTTGTCTCATGGAAGCTGATTGGACTTTTGCCGTGTGGATCCACACGACTGGATATAACTTGCAAGAGGCTGCTTTGGCAGAGAAATTCAGCAAGGGATCATCGCTAATTTTCCCACCTCATCTCTGTGAGTGTAAGCTGTTTCACTTATATTCTCTGCTCAGCCTGATTTGTAACTGGGGAAAGCTGTGTTTGTAGCTTAGCCTTTTCCATTTTCTGACTTTCTTAAATCTCTAAATTTTCCCGTAAGTATCATTTCAGCATTTTCCAGAATGAATTAGAGCCTGCAAATAAACTGTCATGGGATAGCACTAATTAAATGCGGTATTTTGTGGCGAAGGGGTCCTAGTGCCCCCCTCGCGGTTCTTTTAGTTTCCGGTCGGCAGAAATAGACGAACGCATTGCTCAAAGGTCAGGTACAACAGTTTAACAATCAGAACTTAGGGGATACAGAGGTTGCATACAAATATAGACCCCGATCACACCTATGAATGCCCGCGGGATGCGAGGCGGGGGGAAACACGCTCCTTCCAGGACCTGAAGGGGAGGGGGGGGGAAGGAGGAAAACTGACTTAGCCCAGAATAGGGAAATAACAAGAGGGATACAGAGAGAGAGAGAGATTAGCCTTGCCGCTTGGGAGAGCTGCCGTGCTTCGCTGCCTGTTGCTGTGCATGTGGCTGGGCTCCTCACCGCCACTGCAGGAGACGACGGCGGACGAGGAGGAGAGCGAGGAGGGCGGAAAAGAGCACTAACAGCTGCTGATCCCTGCTTAAATACCCTACGGGGGCGCGTGAAACTGACCAGCAGGTGCTCAGCATTCTCTAGCTGACCAATTGATTCAAAACTCCATGCATACGTGTCGCCCGAGGTCCCCCTGGCTCCCAGGGCCACGTGGGGTGCCCCCGCCCCTCAGCCTCTACCAGACCTTGGACGGTAGGGGGAGGAGAGAGCCCAGGGGTTGGATCAGTTCTAGGGTGCTTATCATCCCATACCGGGACATAAACCTTGACCAGTTCTGTATGTAGTTTGGGGATGAGGTTTTCAGGAAAATAAAATTAATTCTATTTTTATAATTCCTACCTTGGCCAATTAATACCCTAAACTCCTACAGCTGAAGCTCTTGAGAGACTGCAGAGGACCAAAGAGAAATATTTATACAGACTGTATCTACAGACAAGAGATACTGCAAAGATAAAAATATTCATAAGTTTAAGGCCAGGCTGGATGAGGCTCTTGCCAGCCTGATTTAGGGTAGGGTGTCCCTGCCCATGGCAAGGGGGTTGGAACTAGATGATCCTTGTGGTCCCTTCCAACTCTGACTGATTCTATGATAAGTTGCTCAATTTAGCAAGAGTTATTCTTAGTGCTACAGTAACACACTATGATAACATGACTACAGAGGTGACTCATTGGGTGTTGAGACAATACACTAAGTGGTGGAAGTCAGTTAAGAATTCTCCCGGAATGGTACAAATAACAGAGCTACAGATTTTAAGGACATTCTTTGTGTTGCAAATAGATACCTACCTCAGTTAATATCTGAGCACACTGTTTAAAGTCAAGTAGTGTTAGCTGGAGATATTGAAAGCACTCTTTCAGTAATCTTGCAGCCAGTGTCTATGTATTCAAGTATTCAAATCTGCTTTAGCCAAAGAAGTGAACTTGGAGTTCTGTGCTTGGAGCAGTATCACGTGCTTTGGGGTAAAATGTGCCTCTATGCATATTGTTTTCCTCCTCTGCCTTTGTTGCTCTATTTTACCCGAGTCAAACCTATTTGGTGGTTCTGACCTGACTTTTCTATGGTTACTGTAGGAAGTGATTACGATGTTTGGCCAAGAACATTTTACTAAAAATATCCCTGTCTTTTCGTGTTTGGAATTGTTTTGCTGTGGAATTGTTTTGTTGTACTGAAGGTTTTGCCTTCAGAAAGAGGGGATGGTTCTTGGAAGCGTAACTTAAAAGGCTGAATATCCTAGTCAGAAAGTCTGGACAGAGAACAGAGACATTCTAAATTATACGTAGTTAAATAACCACATACTGAAATTCATACTGTGAGCACTACAGATATTTTGAACACTGAGAAGTGAGAGGCTGAATGTATGGTGAGAAACTTAGATACCATAGCAGTGGGAGTGGAATATACAAAAATAACTTTCTTAGATTACTGAACAGAATTGGCAACATGACAATGACTTAACTTCTATGGGCAGATTTTCTGGAGTGGGCAGAATTTAGTCAGGGCAGATGACTTTCAATAGGGGTTAAAAAAAAAATAGCAGAAAACCTGCAGGTGTTTGATTCTGCAGACAGGAGAGGAAGAATATAGAGTGTTCTAATCAGATACTCACTTTGACTAGTCCTGCTAAATTAGGCTCCTGGAACAAAGATGGAGAGTGTCCTCAGATTTTATTTCACTTTATATATTCAGTTCTCTTTGAATCCACAGGGTGACACCAGTGTGAAAGGAGGCAGAAATGAAAAGTCATTCCCTTTATTTTTAATGTAATTGCTCTTAGAAAAGTGTACTTCTGGCTGTGTCCTCCATCACTTGCACTGTGCCAATTCTAGTGCACAAAAAGATGCATTTATTTAATTAATTACTATAGGGCAAAAATAACTGGATTGCTTTTGTGAGTTGAGTTAATGATGTATCTTGGGCACCAAAGGTGGTGGAGAAGAGCAAGGGAGTAGTATGGAGCAGCAGAAAGCAAGGACAGAGAGAAACATGTCATGTGAAGGGTGGTTGTGGAGGGTAGATCCCTTGCCTTTCCATGGAAGGGGTTAATTGCATTATCTTGACTGCCATAGACCACAATCAAAGTCACTAAGACCAAAGAAGTTGCATACTGTAGGCTGAAGATAACTTTGACACCTTTACTGGTGCCATTGTCAAGGGGACCCTGTGCTGTGACTTTGATTTTGAAAAATGAACCAAGTGCTTTAAATTTTCCCTGGGTATCTCAGTTTGAGTACAAGCTTAGACTGACCTTCAGTGACCTAATGAGGTCTCAGCACTTGATGCTATAGCTACAGTCATGCGTAACAATAAATTACAGGAAATAAGAATGCTTTATCAGCAACAGGATCGGTTGTGAGGAAACAATTCTTTCAATGCAGCTTTTTTTTCCCCCCCTTTTTTAAAAAAGAATTCTTTCTACAGGTCAGTGAATATATCAACCACACTGCAGCGCAACATTCAATTAAGCATAAAAGAGGTCTGACAGAGATGCAATTGCTGAACAGGTTTCTTCTGACATTATTCTCAAACAATCAAAATGCTGAAAACAAGGCTCTGAAGGCTTACCAAGCAACCAAGAAACACAGAAAACACATGCATGTTATATAAGATTGTGCTAAACATTAAATTTCCACTCTATTTTGCATATTACAGAATCATCTGATCAATAAATGTGTTAAAGAAAACCAGCAGAGGGAGAGACAAAGTGTGCATGAGTGAAGCTTTAAAAATATCACTTTAATTATATCTGTGCTTTTGTGTAGGCTTCTCTCCCTATCTGTACAAATCAGTTTTTGCATATTTCCTTCTTCATCTGCCACTAATATAAAGACTGAAGAATGATATATGAGTTATTTATGCTCCTGTCAAGATGCATGCTGCTGTTAGTCAGTGAAAGAAGTGTGGGGATGATATGTAATTTAAAAATGCTGATACCTAGTAATTGTTACTGACTGGAAGAGGATAACTGCTACCATACTTTGTTGTAATACTTTTTGTCTTCAAAATACTTTCTAAATGTTAATTAGCTACTGTGAATCACCTAAAGTTTTCTGCAAAAACATTTTCTGACATCCAGGTGGTTATTTTCTTCTGGCACCAGATCGTTTTTACAAAATTGGAAGAAACTGACACAGAAAATATTCAAACAAGAAAAGGCGAGTGGATAAAAAAGAAAAAGTTTTGTTAAAAAATTGTTATCTGGTGTCTTACAGTAAATGCAATCAGTATTCTCATGTGCATGTTCTTATTCTGTGAGGAAGAAGAGACTAGTCCAGCCATGACTACATGGTCTGGGACATGCTTTGAAGTAATCACTTAATCTGTTGTGGAAACAACAGAGACGTGATCTAGCCATGCACCCTGAACCTAGATAGGAAACTTGCACAAACAATCCCATCAGCAAGTCACGCAGGCTACAGGTAGAAAAGTGGGGAAACTCCCTGCTTGTGAGGTGTGTGTAAGATAAAGCACTTTGGAGATATGCAGAAAACAATGTAAAACAGAATATGAGAGACCAGAAGTAGCTTGGAGCAACCTTACATTGTGAAATAAACTTGCTGTCTGCCTTAGCTTCCTCTTGCAATTCCTGAGGAGAGATACTACAGCACTTGTTTCAGGTTGACATATGCATAGTGAATGTGATAGTCATGGAAATTGCTGATCACAATGTGCCATGGCAACACAGATGCTCTGAGCACCCACAGGAATGTGCAGTGCCTTCAGGGGGTTCTGGGCTCAGGGCACTGCTGTTGTCCTCCTCCCTTTCTGGGCCTATGCTGGGCATTCTGGCCTGGCTTGTCCCATATCTTGCACAGATACACAAAATACACCAAATCCTCACAGATGAGATACTCATGTTGTGATACCATCTAGAAAAAATATTATTTTCCTTTTTCTCTCACCTTTAGAATCACAGAATCATAAAGCCATAGAATTATAGAATCATGAGTAGTTTAGGTTTGAAGTGACCTTTAAAGGTAATCTGGTACCTTTGCAATGAGCACAGATGTCTTGAACCAGATCTGGTTGCTCAGAACATCATCCAACCTGATCTTGAATGTCTCCAGTGATGAGGCATCTACCACCTCTCTGGGCAACCTATTCCAGTGTTTCATCACCCTCAGTGTAAAAAAATTGTTTCTTATATCTAGTCTCAATCTACTCTCATTTAGTTTACAACCATTACTCTTTTTCCTGTCACAACAGACCCTGCTAAAACCTTGTCCCCATCTGTTTTATGAGCCCTCTTTAAGTACAGAAAGGCCACAATAAGATCTCTAGGAGTCTTCTATTCTCCAGGCTGAACAATATCAACTCTCTTGGCCTGTCTTCACAGCACAGGTGTTCTACCTCTTTTATCTTCAAACTTGTTTCCCAGGGTCTTCCTTTCTATCCTTTTTATAAATGAGTTCAATGCCTTCAGTTTTCCAGTCACCAGGGTCTTCACCTGACTGCCTGAGGACTCTGGGATGCATCTCACCATAGACTTATGTATGTTCAGTTTCATTGGGTGGTCATAAACCTCATCTTACAGTGGTCTGGTGGTCCATCAACCTGGGAGGTGTGGGAGGTGATATTGCTAGCTAAGGCTGAGGCAATAAAGTTGTTGAGAAACTCAGCCTTTTTATTTGTTTCTGCTTACCAGCTTGCCAGTCCACCACATCACAGGGGTAAGCTTTTGTTGACCTTCCTCTTCTGATTGACATACCTGTAGAAACCCTTATTATTATTTGCATCTCTCAAAAATTTCAGCTCCAGTGCTCCTCTTTATCAGTTGACCTGCAGTAGACATCACCCATAATCTTCCCTTTGTTGTCTTGGTCTCTAATTCTTATTTATAATATTTCCGCCTGCTGGTGGCTATTTTTCACAGACAGATCTTCATACTTTATCATTTTCTTGACGCAGAGAGCAACCACTCTGCCCCTCCTTCCTTGTCTGTCCCCTCTGCCAGTCTGTAACCATGGAGAGCAACACCCCAGGCATGGGATTTGTCCCAAGTTTCAGTCACTATAACCAGGTTGTAGCTTTCTAGCAGCGCAGTGGCTTCCAACTCCTCATGCTTATTGCCCATCCTGCATGCATTGGTATAAAAGTACTGGGCTCTGGGCCATGTCATCTTCTTAGATGAAAGTCCCTTCATTCCCTTGAAGTATTCCATCAGTGTTTCCCTGTTGGCCCCTATTACCTCAGGAACCTCTTGCTCATCTCTGAGCAAGTGTGCTGCAGTGTCCACAACATTCCTCAAAGCAACAAGCACACACAGAAGAGTGGAAAGGATTTCTGAATCTCTGTTTATTCAGTGCAAACATCATCAGCTTAAATTAGCTACAGATGCAAGCATGCTTAGTCTCAGCCCTGGCACTTTGTGCTGAAATACAAGTGTACACTCCTGCTTCAGTGACTCTACTACGAAGGATAGGCTGGCAAGTGACAACAGGCACTCATTAAATTGTTAAACTGCCCAAATTAGGCTTATTGTTGATGGTCTTGGACTCTGATTCTCAAAATGCTGACACATTGTCCAGTTATCTGCAACCTGTATATCAAAATTAGACAACAGATCAGTTATAAAAGTATGTGTCTTTAGTGTCGGCAAAGGATTCTTTGTGCTGGGCTCTGCCATTCTTTGCCTGGAAGATGAACAACGGCTGACAGATAAATCGGTCAATAAGTAGTAAATAGAAAAAGGGCTGAACTAACTTCTCCATAATACATCAGAACTGGAGCAGTCCATGTTGCCTGACAAGTTCTTACATTTCTGTGGTCTGCCCAGTTTCAGTGTTATCCTGTTTTAAACAATTTTCAATGCCATGTGAAGTAGTAGGCAATAAAGTACCTCAGTTGCTGAGGGCTTATTACATTCCTAGGATTTTGCAGAAAGCCTATTTAGGGAAGGCGACACAGTTACTGATGGATTTAGGATTGCTGTTGACTAGATGGACACTGTAAAGAGAGTGGATATCATGTTTGTGTAATAATATTTACTATGATTGGATTGAAATGCAGCTGCATACTTGCTTCTGGGAAAAAAAATAGACTGGAAATGACAGTTTGAGCTAAATCTCTCTAAAAAATTTCTATCATAATCCTTGGGTGGGCATGCTGGAGAAAGATACATCTATCTTTGACACTGTTTCTGTGCTGATACAAGAACTGAGAAATATCTGCACATTCCCAACAGAGTAAACACTAATATTGTCAAAAGTCTTGACAGCATTCTCAAAACAAGCTTGCCTTTCTGTGTAGCAAACTGCAAGCTTTGCAGAGAGGCACAGCATTACCAAAGCTTTCCCTTGGCTCCTGAGGGAAGATGCTGGACTCTCCCAGGTCTGGTGGAGCACTATTGAGTCTGCTAAAGTGTTTGGCTGATGATGCTTTATAAAGACATTTAAAATGTCCTTTTCTGGTCCCTATGATAACTGCTTTAAAACTAGTGATTTCTCCCATATGCTCGAGAATTAATTGATTAAAACCCCTGACTTTTTCTCCCTTCAGAAAAAAAAAAAAAAAGTCCCCCTTGGTGCCCTTTTTCTGCTAAATGATCACTCTGACATGAGTTTGGTCTGATGTAGTTCATTCAAAAATGTTAAAGCAATGCTAAATGCTTTAGTTATACTGTTACTGATGACCTGAGGGGTGGCATTTTGATTTTAAATCTATGAATTTTTAGCTATTAATAACCATTAGCAAGTAAAGATAAATGAGGGATGGTTTATGGTACTTTTGCTATATACAGGTAGTTGTCACGGGAATGAGTTAACGAAACACAGTATCCCGTGGAAGGAGGGGGTCTGGGCACCCCCCTCACCGGTTCTTTGGGTTTCGATCGACAGAAAAAGACACGAATATCGCTTAAACGTCAGGTATAAACGTTTAACAACCAGGACAGGGGAAAACAGAGAGCTTACACGCGAGACAAATCCCGATCGCGCCTATGAGCATCCGCGGAAACGCGAGGCAAAGGGGGGAAACACGCCCCTTCCCGAACCGAGGGGGGGAAAACCGCGGAAGGAGGGAGACCGATTTAAGGAAAACAGAAGGAGGGATTAGAAATAGGGAGAAAGGGTCAGCCTTGCCGCCTAGGAGAGCTGCGAGTTGCCTGCTGCCTGCTGCCGTGCACGTGGCTGGGGCTTCTCCCAGTTGCTGCGTGGGTGGCGGTGAACGAACGAGAGCGGGAAGAAGAGCGAGGAAAATGGCTGCTGACCCGTTTAAGTACCCTGCAGGGCGAACGAAGCTGTCCATCAGGCGTCCAACATTTCCCGGACGGCCAATTGATTTGAGGTTCGACGTATATGGGCATCTCGAGGTTCCCACCCTGAGTCCCAAGGCCACCTGGGATGCCCCACCTTTCACCCCCTACCAAACCTTTTAACAGTAGAGGGAGGAGAGAGCCCAGGAATTGGATTAATTTCTGGGGTGCTCCGTCATTCTATGCCGGGACAGTAGTACATCTTCTACTCCAGATATGAAACCACACAGACCAAGCAGATGATGGAACATGAAACAGTTTTCCAGTCTCCAAGACAGAATTTCTAGCCAGAAGAAAGTACTCATTGGCAGTAACAGGCGACAGGAAGAATTTATGAATTACTGGGCAGTAAACCACACAAAATCTCAGCAGCAAAACTGATTAGTCAGAATTTACAAGTTCCATTTCTTTCCACAGCTATGCAGCTAAAGATCCTTTGGGACACCAAAGTGACCTTGGAAGTTAATAGCCTACTTCCTGCTGCAACAAATAAAATTAAAATCTTCTTGTTTTGATGAATCATTCTCAGTATTATTAATTAGAGGTACAGGATACAGGAGACTGATTTCTGTTTCCTGCTGACTTTCGAGGATTGATTCAAATCCATTTGGAGGCAATGGGTAGACTCAACAGGGCTTTGAATTAGGTTGTTAAAATTAGTATCCGTAAGCAAATCAGTTTTTCTCTCTGACCCTCTCTGTTAATGTGTTCACATGGGGACAGCTAATAATTACTTATATCAGGATGTTCAAAGCATATTGTCCATGGACAATATTATAGAAGGACAAATTACTCATTTGCATGTGCAGAATTTATTATTTATTCTAAACCATATGTAATAAATATCATTGTGGAGGAATTAATATTTGTTTCTATAGTAACTGGCAGTTAGCTGTAAAGTTATCACAATGAACTGCGAATACAACAAATTAACGTATATAAAATAAATTATATGTGAGAATATCTAAGATCAAATAAAAAACATAAGGAAACACAAAAAGTAATTATTATACAAGCAGAAATGGCACTAAACTATGATAAACCTGTGGTGTTAGTAATTCTCAGACTTGTAAATAAGTGATGATAACTAAATACAAAATATGCGGAAAATATTATTGTGCAATTTAATGAACATTAGGTCTTAAAAAGAGGATCAGCGATAATGATAACTAATGCAGGGTGGATTCTGTTTTTGATTAATTCAGTTGGCTTCATTCAAGCAGTTATGGGACTTTACATGTTGGAGACCTTTTCCTAATATTTTATTATTTCCCCTGCAATGAATCCACTTAATTGTTTCCTTCCAAGGAAAGTGTGATATCTGTATTTATAGAAAGGCCTTTAATTTAAACAATACTTAGAATAGTGTTACAATCATTAATAATTGGTTATGAATTATCAATAATAATTTATTAATAATATTTTTATTATTATTAATACTCAGAATTTTGGGAAAATTCCCTGAGGTTCTTTGGGTGTTTGGTCAATAAGAGGCAATTACACAAAGGCTATTAATAAACACAGGATCAAAAAGCTTAAACAGTTTAAACAGTCAGAACTTGGTAAACAGGGAACCTGATAACAGGGGAAATCCTAATCCCACCTATACTCACAGACGCGATAGGTACAGAGTGTCTCGAGGAAAGGAGGAGAAAAGGTTTTGCCTTGCTGTTGCTGTAGGCTGCAATGCACACTGCAAACATGCGGCCTCTGTGAAAGAGGTGCAAATAGACATCCTATGCCAGTGAGAAGCAGCAGGAAAAGAAGCAACAGCTCTAAATCACTCTTCCTTAAATATACTATTTTTGAAGGGTGAAACTGGCCAATAGGTATTTGCTTGCATTGTTTTGGCCAATGAATTCAAAGTCCTGCACCCAGGTGTCCACCTTAGCACTTGAGGGACAGCACAAGACACCTGACTTGGTCATGTGCCACAGGGCTATCTCGGACCAAACCCTCATGGTCTGCTCACATCCTCAACCCCTGGACCTTGCTACAGGAAGAGGGGGAAGAGCAGGGGTTTGAACTAATTTGGGCAGGATTTATGCCCTACCAGGACAAATAGCAAAAATTAATCTTAGGCCAGTTCACAGCCTTGATCTCTGTGGATGTCACCTGCACTGAGACTCAGGCCAATGTCTTCACTTCTGCTCCTCCTCATCCCATGTTTTGAAAGCAAAGGAAATAGCAGTCTGGTAGCACACAACAGTTTTTCAGTCTGATGGTGGAGAAGCCATGCATATGGGGATAAAGACCCATCAGCCTAGGTTAAGAAATATCAGCCATGCTGCAGGCAAATAAGGAAACAGTTTTCCTGCAACCTATAGTAAAAATTCTATTGGCTTGGGCAGGAGCGATAGCAGTCACAGACCTGCAATTTGTTTCAGGCTAAAGCCAAGAAAGCTCCTAATCTTCCCTTTCTGTAGAAGACTTCTGCCTGGGACCCATAGAGTGCCTGCAGCACAGGGTGAAGTGGCATCTGAAGAAGAGGTTTCTCTTCCTTGGCTAATGGACCTGTACATACAAGGTAATTATTCACCTTAGGAGATGAAAACACAGTACACGTCATTATAGAGTAAGGCATCACAGAATGACACCGAGGACTAAAGAAGCTGTTGGGGGTGCTCTGGGCGAGAAGCTCAACATGAGTCAGCAGTGTGCACTTGCAGCCCAGAAAGCCGACCAGATCCTGGGCTGTATCAGGAGAAGTGTGGCCAGCAGGTCGAGGGAGGTGATTCTCCCCCTCTGCTCCACCCTGGAGTACTCCTGGTGAGAGCCCACATGGAGTACTGCATCCAGTTCTGGAGCCCCTATTACAAGAGGGAAGTGGACATGCTGGAGCATGTTCAGAGAAGGGCCACGAGGATGATCAGAGGGCTGGAGCACCTCTGCTGTGAGGACAGACTGAAAGAGTTGGGGCTGTTCAGTTTGGAGAAGAGGAGACTCCGAGGTGACCTTATTATGGCCTTCCAGTATCTGAAGGGGGCCTACAGAAAAACCTGGGGAGGGACTTTTTAGGCTATCAGGTAATGATAGGACTAGGGGGAATGGAGCAAAGCTGGAGGTGGGGAGATTCAGATTGGATGTGAGGAGGAAGTTCTTGACCATGAGATTAGTGAGGCCCTGGAATGGGCTGCCCAGGGGGGTGGTTGGGGCCACTTCCCTGGAGATGTTTAAGGCAAGGCTGGATGAAGCTCTGTCCAGCCTAATCTAGGGCAGGGTGTCCCTACCCATGGCAGGGGGTTTTGCACTAGATATCTTTGTGGTCCCTCCCAACCCTGACTGATTCTATGATTGATTCTATGATCTTAAGGTCACACTTGTGCTAGAGCAATCAAATCTTGCTTCTTTTTATCGTGAGAGTACTAATTATAATTTTTGTTGATGGAACACCAGTGTTAGTAAACAGCATCTTTTAGAATAAGGAGTTTGGGGGAATCTGTCTTTCCACTTCTTTCTTACAAAAGCTTTATTTTTATATGCACAGAACAGCAATCTTCAAATTGCCACTTAGAAACTAAAAATCATTCGAGGAGATAAACATAAAAAGTACTTGGAAATGGGAGGCTAAACCAGCTGATCCATCTCTTAATGTCATCAGCTAGCACAAACACTTCTAGATGGAAAAAACGACCAGATTCCTGATTATGCGTAGTTCGTGCTTCAATGTGCACGTTTGTGTGGGCCAAGCTGCGTGGGCCTGAAAATGACTGAAGAAATTGAGAGTTTTGGCTGTTATTAATAAGGTCAAAATGTTCTTTATTTTAGGAAAAATAGAAAAACACTCAACACCTAAACAATGCTATAAAAGTGAAGTGCAGCAAATCCAGAAATGAGTATAAAATCCACATGTCATTCTCTCCGTGGGTAGTGTTTTGAAAGCCAAAGGCAACTCAATAAAAAAGGCAGCAGGAACAGCAACATTTCAATTAGGTGAGAGGAGAGTAGCCCCTGACAGTTCATTACTGAGCTGTTTCTTCCAAATGCTCCCTTTTATTTTTTCCTTTGTCCCAGTTAGTTCATTAATGCTAGTCTCCAATTAGGAACAATATTTCTAACGAGATCTCTAGTTAGTAACCTCTGCTGTCTTTTTCTGCCCATTTCATAAGTGCAATCATAGAATTGTGGTGTAACTTTTGAAATCTGGGGGCTGAATCACCATTAGTGTCAGTACATAAATCACTGTGCCCCAGAGAACAAAAATGTTATGTGGTGAAATAGCAAGAACAGGAAGAAAGAGACGGAAAGAGAGAAAATCATGATAGAACTGCCCAGTCCTTGGTCTTGTCAAATACACCTGCCTTGCAGCTCTCTTGTCTTAAGGCATCACATAAACTCTGGGAAAAAGCGATATGAATCTCAGACTTTGATGAGGATCTTTTCTTACTGCATCTACCTCTGCAGCGGTAACTTCAAGTGCATTTGCTGCACAGAGAGATGTCGCTGCCACCTCCAAAGCAGACATCTTGGGTGCAGGAAGGGGTAACATGTTAGACATGTATGTATCATTAAGGATGTTTATCTCCCTGTAACTCTATCAAGTTTTTTCAGTGGATCCATTTTGCCTATTTTAGTTTCCCACTTCTTGGCTCTTTAAATGAGGGAACAGAGTTAGAATAGGAATCAAATAAGTACCATAAGACAGATTTCCACTCCCCAAGTACCTGGAGAGTGATGAAATCACCAACACTAATGAGATAAGTTTCAACAAGGCCAGATTCCAGGTCCTGCACTTGGGTAACAACAACCCCAGGCAATGCTACAGGCTTGGGGCAGTGTGGCTGGAGAGCTGCCTGCCAGAAAGGGATCTGGGGGTTGTAACAGACAGGCAGATGAATATGAGCCAGCAGTGTGTCCAGGTGGCCAAAAAGGCCAGTGGCATCCTGGCTTATATCAAAAATGCTGTGGCCAGCAGGAGTAGGGTACTTGGCTCTGGTAAGATTACACATTGATTATTGTGTTCAGTTTTGGGCACCGCAATATAGGAGAGATGTGGAGGTGCTGGAGTGGGTCCAGAGGAGGGCAACTAAACTGGGGAAAGGCCTGGAGAATAAATCTTATGAGGACTGACTGAGAGAGCTGGGGCTGGTTAATTTGAAAAAGAGGAGGCTGAGGGGAAAGCTCATTGCTGTCTACAACTACCTGGAGGGGCATTGTGGAGAGGCTATTGCTGGGCTCTTCTCACAGGTATTTTGAGACAGAAGAAGGAGGGATGGCCTCAAGCTGAGACTGGTTGGTTTAGCTCAGACATTAGGAAAAAGCTTTTCATGGAGAGAGTGGTCAGGCACTGGAATGAGCTACCCAAGGAGGTGGTTGAGTCACCCACCCTGGATATGTTTAAGGGTTGTTTGTATGTGGTGCTTAAGGTTATAGTTTAAGGTGAATCTTGTAGAGTAGGGTTATAAGGTTGGACTTGGTGATCCTGAGAGCCTTTTTCAACCCTGATGTTTCCATGATTCCGTGAAATTCTTCTTGCTTTAAAGTTGCTGCTTTCTGCTTTATTTTTAAGCTTAAATTAGGAAGCTCAAGAGCTAAAAAGCAGTGTTTTAGAAGATCCAAAGAAATTGCAGATTGAAAAAGAAGTGTAGCACAGAATTCCATGTTAATGAAACTCTCTCTTCATAACTTCATTCAAAAATCTACCTGCACACTTGCAAAATAAATTTTTAAAACCTCAAAATGACACTTGCAAATAACACATATAAGATTCCAGTTCCTGATGGTTATATGTATTTTGTCAAAGCAAGAAAAAAGTGTTCAGCATAATATAAGCAACTCATCTACTCCCTAGTATGACAGTTTGTTCTGCTTTAACAGACACATCTATATCAAGATGCATAAGAAATAGGAACTAAAAATTGAGCTGTTATAAACTTGGGAACTTAGTTTTTCATAGGTATATTATGCTAAATGGCTTACTCTTTATTGATTCACTCAGTTATTAATCAGAAAAGCCTGAGTGTATAATCCCACCTGATCTTTAGGTCCTTGGAAATGACAGTTAAAGCTGGCAGCTGGCTTAGTGGAAGAACGGTGGGATGAAAAAAGCAAATGAGTATCATGTTGCATTATTCATATAATTCCACTAACAGAGACACAGGACTTCCATTAACTGTTGTTGCTCAAGAGCAGGACTCAGAATAGAAGTAATGTTGAAAATTCTCATCTAAGGCTGTGAAACCCTATGGCCATTTTTGTTCGTTTATGGGTTGGGCTTTTTGTTTGTTTACTTGGTTTGTGTTTCTTCTTTGTTTGTTTTATGGTTTTATTTGTTTGCTTGCTTTGGTTTTTTTTTAATGTCCTTTTGTTTTTCTTTCTAAAGTATTTGTGATATATGATGACGTATTGAGAATTTAACACTGAGCTTCTGTTTGATCGAGACGTGCATCTCCTTCAGACTTCCTCTGGGATCTGTACAGCTATATTTAGCTATTGTAGTTGACCAGGAAAAGCTGCACCATAATGAGGGGACAGAAATTCATGTGTCAAATGCATATGCTACAAATCACCACCACAAGTAAAATGCTGTGCATGTAAACAGCTGAGGCATTCTTCATGTCCAGCCTTATTCAGACAGAATCACAGAACATTAGAGGTTGGAAAGGACCTTCAGAGATCATTGAGTCCAACACTCCTGCCAAAGCAGGATCACCTAGGGTAGTCTGCACAGGAATGCATCCATGCATTCAGTTTAGATAACCGAATCATAGAATGGGCTGAGTTAAAAAGGGACCATTGAAGGTCCAGTAGTTCAACCTACTTGCATTAAGAAGAGACATCTTCAACTAGATCAGGTTGCTAAGAACCCTATCAGGCCTGACCATGAACATTTCTAGGGATGGGGTCTCCACCACCTCCCTGGGCAACCCGTGCCATCATTCCACCACCCTCATAGTAAAGAACTTCTTCCTCATGTCCAATCTAAATCTACTCTTCTCTAATTTAAAACCATTGCCCCTTAGTCTAGTGCTACATGCCCTTTGTAATCAGTCTCTCCACAGCTTACTTTTAGGCCCCCTTCAGGTACTGTAAGGCTGCTATAAGGTCTCCCGGGAGCCTTCTGGTTTCCAGGGTGACCAACCCCAACTCTCTCAGCCTGTCTTCCCAGGAGACGTGCTCCAGCCATCATTTTTGTGGCATTCCTCTGGACCCAGTATGTCTATGACTTTATTTTGTTGAAGGCCCCAGAGCTGGACACGGTACTCCAGGGAAGGTCTCACCAGAGGAGAGTAGAAACAAAATCACCTCTCTTAATCTAATGGAAATGCTTCTTGTGATGCAGTCCAAGATGTGATTTGCCTTCTGGGCCTCAAGTGTGTGTTGTTGGCTCACGTCCAGCTTTTTGTCCACCAGTGCCTGCAAGTCCTTTTCTGCAGGACTGCTCTCTCATCCTTTCTCAGCTTGTATTGATAATAAGGATAATCCTGATCCAGGTGCAGGACCTTGCACTTGGCCTTGTTGAACTTCGTGAGGTTCACTTGGGCCCAGCTTGTCCAGGTAATGAAGATACTAGACATTGTCATGCAGATATTAAACAGCACTAGTCCTGGTATGGACCCCTGAGGGACACCACTTGTTGCCCATCTCCATGTAGATATTGAGCCTTTGACTGCCTTCTGGAAGTGACCATTCAGCCAGTTCCTTGTCTGCCTGCCATGGATTGAATTGAACCTGCTGAATACCATGCTGCTGTTGTGCCAGCTTCAAAACATCAAAGTGCTAACTGGAGCAAAGTATTATGGGGCTCGATGTTCAAATTGCAACATGGGAAGCTTCCTGTTCTGGTTGCTGCTTCTGGCTTCTTGGGCGTTGGCTCTTCTCTGCAGGCATGACTGTGGAACTGGTGGGAGTTGTGTAGCTGCTGGTTTTGTGTGGGAACAAAGCTTAGAGGTAACTCTCCAAGCATGGTGTAGTTAATGGAGGGCAATGTCTTAGCCCAGGAGGGACACAAGCCACAGGAACTCTTAAAAGGTCATAATGACCTTGCAGACTGTGCTGGGGGAGTTGAAAGGGGAACTGGGCAATGATTGCAGCATTAGGGTCTTTTGTCTTGGGCTGTGGTTAAGGTGTGGGTCCACGTGGGGTTCTCGTGGCCTTTTTGTTTGACCAATCTCACTGTTGAGAGTGTCAAGTGGACACTGCAGTTAGCCAATGGCATGTGCTTATCTTAACTTAAATAAGTGGCGCAATCTGCATAATAAAGTGACAATTAGCTTGCATCGAGTTCGTCCCATCTCTCAATCACAGCAGTTTGGGTTTTCTGTTTCATGCTTCCCACCTGTATTTCACTGCGTTTCTTCTGCTAATAAGGGAATCATGTGTTGTATTATTAGATTAATTAGATTGTTAACTAAGGTAATTATGCATTGTGCTTATGATATCTTATGCTATTTTAAACTCCGATCTCTTCGTCTCTGCCCCTGTGTGTTCGTTTGAGCTAATTGGAGAATTTGAGTGAGAAATTAGACTATCGGCTGAGAGAGAGAGTTAAACATACAGTGTCACTTCACCAAGTTTCACTGAGAGAAGAAAAAAAAATTGTTTTAGGAAATGTTCCCAAAACAAACAAGATTAGCAGAGGGTCTGGCTTGAGTCTATGCTGGCTCCGGCAGCTTTTTTCTTTGTCTCTCTGCCTTTGAACTAATTCAGAGTTAAAATCACTAAACCTACTAACCTTTTCTCCTACCACTAAATCTCTCTGATCTTCAGCTTATCTGCAGCATCAAGAGGTGGTGAAATAAAGCTGGGAAGGGGGGGAAAGGTGGTAGGGGGGTTTGGTTAGCCTCTTCTGGGGATTTTGGTCTCCGGGAGGGGTGTGGTGTCTATATTACCTATTTTACTGTATATTTCTGTAAATATCTGTTATATCTTGTAAATATTTGCTTGTATATTTGCATTGCTGTAAATATAAAGCTTCATTTATTAACTTCTAGTGTGTTTTTCTGAGTTTTAGCTGGGGTTTAAAAAGGTGGGGGGGCAGGTCACTGCAAACCCACTACACCCTGAGTTGTGAGTGTTACTCTTTCAGTTTTGTATTTGGGTAGCAGGCAAGCTAGCCCTTGTGCTAAGCTGTAGCACCACTGAACAGTCCACCTATCAAGTCTGTATCTCTCCACCTCAGAGAGAAGGATGTTGTGGGGCATTTTGTCAAAGGCCTTGCAGAAGTCCGGATAGACAATATCTGTTGCACTTCCCTTTTCTGCTGATGTAGAAAGTATCTCCATTGTAGAAAGCTGCTAGGCTGATCAGGCAAGACTTGCCCTTAGTAAAGCTGTGCTGCTCCCTGTCCTCCATGTGTCAGAGCTTCAAGAAGGAATGGAGGAAAAAACCCATATACAAATTTTCTTGCCTACCTTTCCTCAGCAAACCAGCAGAGAAACTGAACTAGACCTTATCTAACCTTTCATTTCACAGTCTTATCCTTTCAGGAGGGATTCAACTAATTTAGGTTAAATCTGTACAAATTTAGCATTTAATGTGAACTAGACATTTAAATCCATCCATACTCTATGTAGAGGCATATTAAAAGAGCTGCTCATCCCTTCCTGGGATAGCATATACAATACGGGAGAGACAAACTGTTCTCTGGCAATTCCTCTCTTTTCTTCTTTAATATAAAAAGAAACTAAAGGATTAATTTCAGCCTTATCTTCTAATGAAGCTAGTTCAGATGAATCCTAGCATTTCTTGGCTCACAGTACGAATTTCAATATCCTAGATGTATATCATTGGGATTTTCAGATAGATATTAGTCAAAAATCCAAGATACATTCATATGCACATAAGGACATTTTAATTTAAACTTTTCTACCTACATATGAATACTTAAGTAATTGATCTGATTTAAGGTATAACTTTAATCTGTTGTTTGAAAGTTTCACCCTCACTTCATATTTTATTTTTCTCAGTTTTGTTTTTCAAGGAGTTTTCACTTTTTCACACTGTAGGTACAAACTTGCACCAGCAAAAGGCTTGTAGTATACTGCTGATATCTCTTTTACCTCTGGAATTGCAGCACATAAACAAAAAAATTAGGCAAATTGTGCTGTGGTGGATGAACCTGAAGTCTTTACTGAAAACAAGCCCACTTCATTCCAGCAGCAGGAATTTGAAACATGAGTCGTAACAGGTGAGGAATGCTGTTTAACGTGGGGGTCTACCCAAGTGGCAGACTGCTGCATAATTTTCAGGCTGCCTAATTTTACCATGCCAAAGCAAATAGCTTTCTCTTGTACTGGTAATGTGTATTTTATGTTCTATGAATAATGTAAGTTCCCTGTGTAACTCTTCACTTCAGCTTTTCAAGACATAAAGTGCTCCAATCTCCTCTGATTACAGAGTTGCTGAAGTTGCTCATTTGGTTAAGAAAATAACTTCAATTCATACAAACACTTTTGGAGACTCCTGAGATGTGATTTTTGAAAATTAACACAGAGTCCAAGCTACAGAAAATACATGTGAGAAGCTCTAATGCTGTAAGGCTCTCTGTGTCTCAAATTCAATAATTTATCTTTTTTACAGAAAACCCATGTATGAGTTCATACTTTCACTGATGAATTTCTATACTTATTGCATATTTAACTCAATTTATGTCCATGAATTAATGTTTAGTGAACAGTCAGTGGGATCTGAGAGACATATATGCTATTAAAAGCATATGCCATCACCACAGTATTGGGAAATAATTTTTTGTGGTCCAGAGGGCTGATAGCTTACAGCTGTATGGAAAGGTATGTGCTAGTAACTCTTGATGCATTGCATAATTACTGCTGCATCTGGTAGTTTCTGCAAGCAGATCAGCAGGACTGGCTATGGGAAATGCATGCACAGTTTGTCACTCTGTCTGGGGCTCTTGGAATAATTTTTAAAGATGTATTTACTTTTCTCACACCCCCACCCCCCCCAATTATAACTTTGAATTCAGAGAATTAACAAGGGAATAAGTATCTGCTTCCTGAATCTTTTGTGTTACTTCTCTACCACAATCACTTCCAGTTATAGAATCATAGAATGGTTTGGGTTGGAAGGGACCTCAAAGATCATCCAGTTCCCACCCCCTGCCATAGGCAGGGACACCTCCCAGTAGCAGGTCACTCAAGGCCTCATCCAGTCTGGCCTTAACACCTCCAGAGAGGGAGCAGACACAACCTGTCTGGGCAACCCATTCCACTGTCTCGCCACCCTCACTGTAAAGAACTTCCTCTTAACATCCCATTAAAATCTCCCCTCTGGCAGCTTAAACCCATTACCCCTCATCCTGTCATTACAAGACCTTGTAAATAGTCCCTCCCCAGCCCTCCTGTAGGCCTCCTTCAGATATTGGAAGGTTACTATAAGGTCTCCTCAAAGCCTTCTCTTCTCCAGGCTGAAAAGCCCCAACTCTCTCAGCCTGTCCTCATGTCCTTATGGCTGATGCTGCTATAGGGTACTACAGCAACAGCAACTGGACTTGGGTTAATGTTTCCCAGCAGCTACTTACTTCACACAGAGCCTGTCCCAAAATGTCAGTTTATGAAAGTGTCTTGAACTTTCTCAGCCTTCCTCTTTACTGTGCACTATCATTTCTGGTCAACAAGTCTAATTTTGTTTTTTTTCCCCCCACTTGATATGCTCTGTCCTGTTTATATAGAGTTTCTCAAGGCTAGAAAATAACATCAAATGCAGGAAGGAACCAGTGTAGAGCACTTACAAAATGCCTTCCCTGTAGAACACAATTTCTCTTTACTTCAGATCTCTGGTACGTGATATGTGAAAATACTTTACAGAAATTGGTAGGACAGAGATGAGAAACGAGTGGGTAACAAAGGCACTTGTGCTACTAGACAAGGAAAATAATGTGCAAAGACAAAGACAGAGATGAAGGAAGAAGAAAGTTGGAATTTAAAAGCAACAAAAGTGCCAGAAAGGTATTCTTGCAGACTAGTTGAAATGATAGGAAAATACAGAGAACAGAAATGGTGCTTAACATTAATCAGAATCTAAAGTGAACAGAAAAGCTTTAAGGTGACAGTTTGAAGATGACTTGGTGGTATGAAAGGAATCAGAGAGCAGAAAGGGTTCCCAAAGTGTGCAGCAGCATAGCTGGGGAAAAATTCCCCAGAGCCTCCCAGAGCAGATGCAGGAGGAGAAGGAAAACAGCACAAACCAGAGGGACAGGGCACAAGGCCAGATGGAGTGGATGGTGTGAAATATCATTGGCTTGAGCACATGGGTAAGGCTAAGTAAGGCAAATAAAGTGTATTGTTAAAGCCACTCACATGCACTTCATGCACTTCTAAATTAGCATTTATCCTAAACTTACTGCAGTGCTAATAGCAATTTTGGCTTGTCCTGTCTGAGACTCTTTAGCTGAGCTTGAGGAGCAGAAAACAAATTCCCATTTCAGAAGACAGGCTCAGGGACAAGCTTGGGCAGTCTCAAGGTGGAGGAATGCCAAACTAATAACCTGTGATAAACGGACCAGGTGGTTCCTTAGTTTTAATTGTGTTGTTCTCACAACATGGACATCTGTTAGCTGTTTTAATTGCTTAGCCTGTGAATGATCATATTTAAACTTTCTATGTTGAATGCAATAATGAACAATTTTAGCCATGACGAGGAGATATATATTTAGGCTGAGTTACACCTAAGGTTAATGTGTCTTGACTAGACCTTTTGAGATTTGAAAAAGATGCAAATGAAATGAAAAATATGGAATGGACACGTCTGAAAAGCTACACTGAACAGAGAAGACTGCTTTGGTAGAACACGTAAGAAAATATCAGAAATGGAGGGAAAGGAATGTGAGAAGCATTTTTTTTCTATTGTGATAAAGAATAAAAATCTGTTTTTTGGGTAGAAACTGGTGGTTATTTCTGCATAGAAAGATTATCTCCATTTCTGGTCTTAATATTTCTTCCAGTCTCAATCTGACAAAGCCTTTATGCCAGGAAAGCATGTGAAAAAAGTCCTGCCAGAAGCTGTGACTAGAAACTCATCCGGATGAAACAATTGCTTAGAGGCTTTGCTGGATCTTTGCAGCAAATTGATGTAGTTGCTGAGATGATGTTCATATAAGTGAATAAAATGGGTGAGGGACTATTTTCTTGGCTTGATGAGGAATGGTATGCACAGCTTACAGCTCTTATGTCTGCTTGTTTATCCCCCAAAAGTAGTGGGGCTCCCAAGAGGGGTAGCCCTGGGGCTGCTGTCCTCTGGCTTGCAGCCCACTAGGTGAGGGCATGAACATTGGACAGAGCTTTGCCAGAGATATGCAGGTGACTTCTGTGAACCTGGGCTCCATGCTGCATCCATGTGATATTTAATTTAATGCTGTCATTATCCTCTTTTTGATTCTTCACTGACCACTTACTGTAAAACCCTGAAATGATATGAGGTTTATGTACTTCTAGTCTTTTTTAGCTTAGACACCCCTCATTGTGGATGAGGACAAGATCTCTGAGACATGGCAGCTTTACAAATCCATCATGTTGTCAATATTATGCTGATAGATATGGCAGGTCTGTCTAAGATGCATAGGTAACGCAATTGGATCTATGGAGTCACAAGAGGTAATGCAGCTCTACACAAGATGGGGGCAATTTCATCTAGATTTGATCTCTGTCACTGCAAGCAAAGAAGATAAAAATTGGAACAGTTTTTAAAACCTCAAATAAACAAATCCTTCAAGTCATAGGGAAGATGTCTCAATATTAAACCTATGGGAAGGTAAAATGCTGTCATATAAAGAAGAGTTAAATGGAAGAGGAGCAGTGTCTGTATCAATGGGAAATATATGCAGCTTGAACTCTACCTTACAATAAAGAGAAAATACACTGTTTGTGAGCAGAGGCACTGTGTGATAGCACAGCCCCATGATATTTCAAAGCTGTATTTACTGAACCCTGGCCATTTATCTAATACCTCCTCTTCAGAAGGCTAGCTGGGAATTATTTTGTGATTGTTTAAGAGAGAGAAAATACCCCACCAACCAAAAAGAAAGCATCTGACTACCTCTAGATTTGTATATTTTAACTTTTCCTCCCCCTTTTTCCTTGGTGTAAGCAAACTGCAGTACATTTTTGAGGAAATAACAGACAGATGTCTCTAGTGGGTTAAATTAAATAATATAAGAGAACATTAAAGGAGGTAGTTTTATACTGGAAAAGACAGCTAGTGCTTTCCAAATAGTACTGATGAATTTGATTCAATGATACAATGATTAAGTGTCACTTAAACTAAAATCAAACTGGACCTTACAAGAAGTGATATATATATGGTGTGTGAAAGTATTTTAAAATTAAAAATCTAGTAATGACTGATGAAGGAAGACTGTCTTATATTTTATATAGATGTAATTTTGTATTTGTCTGCATTTATTTCCATCAAAGGAATTAAACATACAAGACAAAAAGGATATTAAAACACAATAAAAATACATGTTATGATAATGACTCCATTAGGAAATGGACTGACCCAATCTTCTCTGTCCTGGTACAGTTACTCAGCTTTAAGTTCATCTTCTGTAGTTTTGGGATGGGGTTTAGTTGTTTAAACACAGGTTGCTACACCTGTTTTGGATGTTGTGTTGGTTTGAGCTAATTGGAGAATTTGTGTGAGAAATTAGACTGCTGCCTGAGAGTGAGAAATTAAACACTGTGTCCCTTCACCCAGTTTTGACTGAGAGAGAAGCAGGTTGTTTTGAGAATGTTCCCAAAACATCCAGATAAGCCAGTGTGCTTGCGCAGGTCAGTCGGCTCTGGGTCGAGCGGACTTCACCAGCTTCTTTCCTTTGTCTCTCTGCCTTTGAACTAATTCAGAGTAAAATCACTAAAACCATTCATTCCTTCCTGCCACTAATCTTTCTGACCGATCTTCAGCTTATCTGCAGCATCATCAAGCGGTGAGATAAAGCTGGGGGAAGGAGGGAGAGGTGGTACAGGGGGTTTGGTTTCCCTCTCTGGGGGATTTTGGTCTCCAGGAGGGGTGTGGTGTCTGTATTTCTTTTTTTTACTGTATATTTCTGTAAATATCTGTTATACCTTGTAAATATTTGCTTGTATATTTGCATTGCTGTAAATATAAGCTTCATTTATTAACTTCCAGTGTGTTTTTCTGAGTTTTAGCCGGGGTTCTAAAAGGTGGGGGGGCAGGTCACTGCAAACCCACTACAGATGTCCAAGGATTACCATGACATTCACATGGAGCTGTCAGGTATGGCGATGTCCTTTAGGCAAGCTGCACGCCTTTGTGGAATGGCAGCTGGAGGCCAGGTGAGATACCCTGTCACACACCAAATGTTGCTAGATGCATACTTTTAAGTGTCTCTATTCTCTGAGAGCCATCTACAGCTTTCAACTCCATGTTCAGATATCTACATTTAGATGTCTACATGTAAATGTGTATAGGTGTGCCAGTAGCTAACACAGTAGTACTAGACACAAGATTAGCTAGAGCTATTGTGCTTGCTGTCAAGTGTCTTCTTGTTTGTACTAAAACACAAGTTTTCTTAGAAGAAATAATACTTGGAACTGTAGTTCAAAGATGACCAATACATTCATTTTGCCAGTGACCAGTAGTGGAAGTTCTACCTTGTAATTGTCCCAGCTTCATCAATTATTTTTTAGGATCTTCCTCACCCAGTAAGAACCAAGAAACTTAGCTGGCTTGATCTGGAAAAATGATAACTTGTTTTGGTGGTAGGATCCATCAGTGCAGCTCCAGATGGCCTGGGTGGAGAGAAGACACTCATGTTAACAGATGTCTAGGTGAGTTTCTGTTGCCTGAATATGGGCATGCAGTATTATCTTAGGTACTCTGGTCCCATCCAGCAGCCCAGATACCCATTAAAGGCCGCAATGAAAGTAGGACTGGAGGTCATGTTGGTAGGCTTTTGTACACCTGTAAATGTTACCATCACACATTTGGACAGAGGACTAACCGCACCTGTCAGTTCCCATTCAGGCTGGTAAGGGAAAAACTGCTATTGAAGACATACAGTTCTGTGTGATTGTCAATAATTCTGCGTCATCATTAAAAAAACCCAACAACAACAACAAAAAAACCCCCCAAAAAAGGCAGCTTGTGTTCTGGATAGATTTCCAGATAGTTATTCACATTTCCTCTATCTGCATGAATATAATACAAAACTTGACTCAGAACCCTGAGAAAATTCCAGTGAAAACTTACTTCTCTAAACCAGCTACTTTTTAAGCCTGAGGATATGTTGTAAGACTCAAACATTTTATTTTGATGTCTGCTAAAAAGGGCTGACATTTTAAAAGGTGATTTTGTGCCAAATTCCCACTGTTTTCAGTGAGAATTAGCCACCTAATGCCTTCAAAGCCTGACTCACAGTCACAGGGCTTCAACTGCAGCCCCTTCATTTTCCCATTTCCATGCTTATGTCTTCAATTCTTTGATAATGTGATTGCAAAGTATTAGCCAGACCCAACCATCCAGCTCTGAAAGATACCTGTGCAGAAAGAGAAGCAGAGTTGTTGGGTGAGGTTTTCTTTTCTTTGTTTTTTGTTTGTTTTTTTGTTTTTACCTAAAAAGCAGGTAAAACTCCTGGTATTGCATATAGATAGATATGCCCTACACATTCACAGCGAATGAACACCAGGGTCATTGGGGTGGTTGTGTCTCCAAGCAGCAGGCATGGGGATCTAGCCAGCCAGGTAGGACAGGTTGTCTCTGTTGACTGAGTGGGACAACCAGCATGGAGCCTCTTCTCTCTATCAGATGCAGCCACCAACACAAGCAGAAATTGTTTTTCCTTGGGAGAACAAAGATGGCACTGAATTACAGAGGAACTTTAATGACTAAGTGTATCTAAAGCCCTGGAGCTTACAAAATCATTGTTGATTTAGACAAAGTCTTTGCTATAAATATATTTAAAGCTGGTATATGTTCCTTTGCACTGACATGTGTTATAGACCTGCTTGCATAAAAGAACTTGGCACTACGAGATACTAACACTTAAGATCATGCTTGCTTTTTTCCTTCTAAGTAAAAAAAAATAAAATATAACATATGGAGTCTTGCATGAAATAATTTACCAGCATAGACTCATAGAATTGTTTAGGTTGGAAAGGACCTCAAAGATCATCCAGTTCCAACTGCCCCCATAGGCAGGGACACCTCCCACTAGAACAGGTCACTCAAGGCTTCATCCAGCCTGGCCTTAAACACCTCCATGCAGGGAGCAGCCACAACCTCCAAGGACAACCCATTCCAGTGTCTCACCACCTTCACTGTAAAGAACTTCCTCCTACCATCCCGTTTAAATCTCCCCTCTGCCAGTTTAAACCCATTACCCCTCATCCTGTTATTACAAGACCTTGTCAGTAATTCCTCCCCAGCCCTCCTGTAGGCCCCTTCAGATACTGGAAGGCTACTATAAGGTCTTCTCAAAGCCTTCTCTTCTTCAGGCTGAAAACCCAACTCTTTCAGCCTGTTCTCAGAGCAGAGGTGCTCCAGCCCTCTGATCATCTTCTTGGCCCTCCTCTGGACTCTCTCCAACAGTTCCATGTCCTTCTTGTGTTGGGGGCTCCAGAACTGCACACAGTACTCCAGGTGGTGTCTGACAAGAGCAGAGTAAAGGGGGAGAATCCTCTCCCTTGTCCTGCTGGCCACGCTGCTCTTGATGCAGCCCAGGACACAGTTGCTGTCTGGGCTGTTCGTCCACCCAGACCCCCCACGTCCTTTTCCTCAGGGCTGCTCTCCAGCCACTTGCCACCCAGCCTGCATTTGTGCTTGGGATTTCACTGACCCAAGTGCAGGACCTTACACTTGGCCTCGTTGAATTTCATGAGGTTGGCCTGGTCCCACCTCTCGAGCCTATCCAAGTCCCTCTGGATGACATCTCTGCCCTCTAGTAAGTTGACTGTGCCACACAGCATCTTTAAGTTTAATTAGTTGCAAGTGCTTAATTTCTTTTACAGCATTCTAACATATGGTAAACATGCTATGCAATATTAACAAAATATATAGAAGACTAAGAATAACTTCAGCAGAGTATGAAAGATGAATTAAGATCAAAAGTATTTTCACTATAACAAAACAAACTTCTAAGGACATTAGAAACATTTTATTGTTTTTCCCCACTAAAGAATAATCAAATTCTGTATGTTTCCACAGAATATATCAATACAGAGGTAATCACATTTGCTAATGGAAAATTTGTTCTGGAATAACTTGATCAGTCCCAGTGAAGACATTCAGTCTAGTCCTGTAAACACTTACTTTCTCTCTCCTAATAGCCCTCCCATACCTCCATCGATGGCACAGTACATTCTTTGTCATTTAAAAAATCTTCTTCAGTCTGGGTTTTGTTTTGTTTTGTTTAGTTTTTTCCTCCACCTTGGTACATTATTTAAAGGATGTGTTTTCCTATGCTTGTGGTTTACAAAAAGCTAAATTAAAATTAGCTGGGCTAGAAGAAAAGGGAAGAAATTTTCCTCCATTTGACAATATTTTTCTTCTTTTTGCCTTAGAAGCAGTTAGGAAAAGGATCTGCTGTTTATTTTTTAATCATGCAGCTGTGTAGAAGAGGTGATTGCTCACCACTGTTGCTAGCTAATGTCACAGTGCACCGCTCCTACTGTTTAGCAATGGGAAGAGCTTTCTAATGAACCTGACGTTGCCAGAAACCATGCTGGTTTTAGATAGTCCAGAAGCATTGTTTAATATAACCATGGGATTAGCTGCCTTCAAAATATATTGTTTTATTTTCTGGACTTTCATTCTTCAAAGGCTGTGGTGTGATAAATGTCATCATTAAAGCTATGTGACATATGCATGGTGAGCTTTCAAACAAGGCATCTCTTCTTTGTTAATTGTGTAGCTGTTATTATTTTTTTCCACTGGGATGTATTCCTTCAGCATATAGAAAAGGGTTGTTCATGCCCCTCTGCTGTCTTTTTCCTGATTACTTCTTGTTCTTGTTGTTTCCATTGCTTATTCTCATTTTAAAGGGACGAGTTAGCATGTAGCAATGCCAGAAGAGAAGGGGGTTGAGAGGACTATAGTGAATGTAAAAGTCTTAGCATATGGTACAGAGATTTAGGGGGAGTATCTCTAGGTGCAAAAGGCCAGTGAAGAAGGCCAGGAGCTCACTTAGAGGTGAGTCAGCTTCAAAGCTTGACAGTTGGCCTTATCCCTTATCTGGGGCAAAACTCTCCTGTGTGCCAGCCTCAGTTTTCCCTTTCTGCTACAGCCTTCATGCCTTGCTGGAATTGGAAGAAGCAGGCTATAATATGGGCTGTGATCAGAAATGCTAAGATCCTTTTAAATACCTTACTCTCTTAGATTTCCTTTTGTGCTATGTAGCAGAATATAAAGACCCCAGTGTGCTCCAAGGTGTGGCTTTGTTAATACAGCTGCCCAGATGCTGGGCCACATCTGGCTCACTGCATTGCAGAGCTCAAGTATAGCCAAGGCAGCGACTGTCAGCAAATTCCCTTGTAGATGCACCCCCAAGATGTTTTGAAACTCAGATGTGTCTCACTCAGTATTCCTTCCAGGCACAGATGGAGTACGACAAAATATTTGTGGTCAGTAATAACTTGTTCCCTGAAGAAAGCATGGGGATGTGTTAATTTAGGACAAATTAAGCAAACAATTTGACTTCTGAAATTGAAGAAAAGAAAGTGGTTTAAAAAAATATTTTCCAAATTAAATTAGCTTAATTCCTCTTTTGAGATTGTATTTGTAAGTTTAAATATGAAAAAGGAAATAAGCTAACCCAAACTTAGAATCTTTCCTTAGAGCTGACTGAGACATTTGTTTGAACCAAAATACATGATATCTTTTTTTAAGAGTAGAAGGAAGGAGACAAAACAAGGGAAACTGATAAGCTGATCTGATTGATTTTTTTCTTTAACCCACTTTTTTGTTTGGCCATTATATAAAAAAAATCATTTATTCCCACAAACTCTAAAGCCTTGTTAAATCTGAAGCTAAATTATTGTAATTGCTTACTGCCTCAGACCCTAGAAGGATATGTTGATATCTGGAAAGAAAATCCATAATTTGCAGGTAGTAAAAAAAAAAAAGATCACACAATATAGATTACAAGTATAATAAAAAGCCCAAACTAGTACTGATGCATACACATAAAATTCTGTAACAGTGGTACCATTTACTGAAATTCTCAGCTCCTTGTCTTTTATTGAATGAAATGGTGACTCTTTCGTAGCAGCAACAAAAAATTGCTTTGTTCCAAGCAATACCTCAAAGAATGAGTTTGGACCAAGATATTCAATGTACTGTAAGATCAGGGATTAAAGGAGGGTTGGAAAATTTTCAACTTGAAACAGATAGAAAGAGATGCAAAAGAGTTAGAAGACAAGGTTCAGAAATAGATTGGTAAAAGGAGTCCCTGGACTCCAGCAAGGAAATGAAGACTTGGGGAGAGTGCTAAGGAGAATGAACAAGAAAGAGCAGAAGAATAAACTAGTAGTTGGCAAACAGCAATACAACAATACTGTACATCTACTACAATTTTGAACATACACAACAGTGATGCTAACCACAACCCTGACATGATGACTGGGCTACTGTTTATCAGCTTATGGAACATGGACTTCTTCTCCAGGAGGTTTAATAGGTGTTCCATAGCTGGATGAGATTTAGTGCCTTTTGAGTGTACTGGTACCAGAAAGCTTCATCACTTACTACCTTCTGCAGTTCTTGTGATTACATACTTTTCCTCTAAAAGGGTGTAAACATGACCCTTATCAGCCATAAGGCAAAACAAGGGTTCCCCAGCATCCAGGGTCTGGGGTAGCTGCTGGGGAAAGGAACTTCAGCCTGAGCATGGAGTGTGCTGGTCTATGATCAACTTGGGGCAGTTGCTCAACTTGATCTCTTTTGTTCTGCTTTTTCTTTAGCTTTTTTCACCTGTGTCTGTATTTTATAGGCTCTAACAGCTGGTCTGGGTATGCTTGATGGCAACAGTTGCAGCAACAGTCATTTTAATCTGGAAAACACCAGGGTGGGTGGTACATGTAATTTATGTGCTTTTTCCAATTTTGGGAACTGAGAAGTCAGGCTTCCCTGGTGATAGAAACTGTGGAAATTAGTAACAAAGAGCAATGCAGGGCATGACCTGGTCTTTTGTGAAATGAAAGGAATCCAAAGGAAACATCAAAATACACAATCTTGTCACACACCTGTGCTGTCAGCCCCTTCTGACAGTATATGCCTGGACACCCACAGACCACGAAACTTATACAAAGTTCCCTGTACTCCAGTGGCTTAAAAAGCTACTTGCTCTGCAGAGACACTGAATGTTTTCATTTAGATGAAATTGGTGTGTTCTGCTAGCATCTGTCTTGAGATTGTCCCTGGCATGAGGAGAAGGTGAGGTTCCAGAACAGTGGCAGTAGAGACAAAACACAAGAGGTTCTGCTTTATAGAAAGATTTAATAATTACACAGCAATATGTTAACTGCCTCGGGTTAAGAGCTATGTGGACAGCTAATCTTGCTAAATGTTGCAAGATTCTGGATAGATGGCGAAGGAAGAAAAATGAGAAAATGTTTAATGTAAAGCAGATTAATACAATGCTTTGAGCTACATGTGTGCAATTTAGCAGGGTATTTGAATCAGTTCTGTGTCGGTGCAACCTCAGCCCCAGGTCTCCGAGCTCAGTCTTGGCCCATCTCACCAGCTGCTGTACAAATAGACGACAGACTGCTCACAGCATCAAGAAAGAAAATAATCCATCACCATCCCTGTTTTGAAGACGGGGAGCTGAACTAGCAAGAGATTAAGTGGAATGTCTGACGTCATGACAGAAAGCTTTGGCAGTGCTGTCAGCAGGATTTGTATCTCTTCTGTCCTAGCCTAGTGTAGCTAACGATGGGGTCCATCCATCATCTTCTGCAACGGCTCCAACTTTATCAGTCCAATGCAGTATGAGGAATCTCTTCCCTTGCATTATTTACAGAACCTGAAAATCAAAGTGCTATTTAAAACAATTTTTATGCCACATTCTTTTTAATTTCTAATTTTATGGGTACCTGACTTCTATCTGGGAATTAATTAATTTTTTGTCCCACTTCAAACACAGTAGTGTCTAGAGCAAGAATACACCATTCAGGCAGCTTGCTCTGCAAAGAGGCATCTTTTATCTATTTCAAATGGACAACTGAGAGAATGGTACAGATCAGAAGGTGCTGTCATGATTTCAGTAGGCACCATTACAAAGAAACTGTAATACATTCATAATAAGGTGAATCCAGAATTCTCATCTTTTGCCCTGTATGCCCCCACTTTTAATCATGTTGGGGACTGCATCTCAGGTCATTTTCTGTTACTGAAGGCTGAGCCTGTGAGTCCTGTTGTGATTTTTATAGGTCCAGCCTATGTGGTTGGAAGGGCAGTAAGAAGTAATCGTGCTGATCTGTATGCAGGAGAAGAGAAGTCGACAGAAATCTGAGAGGAAATGACATGTTCTGCTCTGTATTGGACAAATGTCTTCTGCCGTGGGGGAAGCTACAGAGTCATGTTTTAGTCCTTCCCATTATAAAAAAGTGTCATTTTCCCTATATATACACTTAGTGTTTCTCAACAACAGTTATTCTGCTGAAATGACTTCTGGTTGGGAACATAATAATAATAAAAAAAAGACATCAACAACAAATCAATTCCACCCACTTTTCTAAAACTGGTAAAGAGTTTTGTAAACTGGCTTGAAGAGTTGATTGCTCTTGGTTAAAGGTGGTCAGGATATTATTTCTGACAGTATTTTTAAAATGACAATACAGACTTCAGCATTTTGAATGCAAAACATCTCAGTCTGTGCAGATCACAGTTAAAATTTTATCTTGCTTATGGCTTTGTTAATAAAAGCCAAATAATATTCTTCTTGCTGTCACATAGTCCAACAAATTGAAATAGGCAACATTAATTCCTCCAAAGCTTTGGACTTTGTTCATGACTTTTCTATGAGACTTGCATCAGGCAACCTGGTTACAGGAGCACCCTGAGGTGTATATTATGAAACCAGGACTACATCTGTGCCAGCACTTGGCACTGCCAAGAAAGATATTCAGGGTACTTGGGCTCTGTCATCAGCTCTGCTTGAATGTTACATTTTCAAAATGGCTTAGGGCACATTTTTGGTTCATGTCAAACTACTGTTCTCCTGAGTAACTCCTAGCTGTTATTCAGATCCAAACACAGACAAAGCAGTGTTCCCAGGAGACAGTATGCATGCAGCCAGCATATTCTGAAGGGCAGTAATAGGGCAGGGAACGTAATACTGCAAAAATGGACATCACTCTGCACATGGGTCTCTGTGCTAAGAAATAGTCTAAGATTCAGTTAATATTGTGTTGACTTTAGCATTTCCACCTCGATCAGGAGTCTGCTTTTCAACAGAACCCTCTTGCTTATGCTTTGGTTCACATCACAGAGAAGGCTTGTAGAACCTGAGCTACATTCCTGTAGGATGACACTAACCTAGAAAGTGTGTACAGCTCAGAAGACCAGACTGAAGATAGTCTGCAATGAGACCCTTAGATGTATACATTGTGAAGGTCTGGGTCTCTGGAACTCCTCCTTGTTCATCACTTTCTGCTCCTCCTTCTTTATCCAGTCTCAGTCTGTGGATTCATACCTGGGTTACACATAGTTTCTCAGGTGGTGGTATGGCCATGCTGTCATTTGTATTAAAGAGCTACAGCTCTTGTTCACCTGGAGCTGGAGAAGGGTCATCATGGATACTCAAGGTGTAGGCATCATTAAGCCCTCTAGAACTGAGGCTGTCAATGAATCCTAAATGGACAAGGCAAGAATAGCACTGAAAGTCTTCCAGACGGTATAGGTATAACACATCACCACGTACATGAAGACCTACTCACAAAATTGTCATTATGACTTCTCCTGGATTTATAGCACAGTTGTCAACCAAAGATCCTGAACCTGCAATTGCTGCCTAGACAGAGACTACTGCTTTTGAAAATTTTAATGTATCCAAATGCACTGAGCAGGGCCAAATGAATGGGTTTGAAACACATCAAATGAGTTTCAACACAGGTATATAGGCCAGCATAACAAAATTTCAAGTAGCATTGCACATGTTTGACTTGGAATTTCACACAGTTGCCACTATGTGGATTTTCCCAGGGAAATTCCATGTCCCTGCAAGCTCACACCTTGTCCACTGTGGAGTGCTGACTTCACTCACACTCTTACGCTCTCATCTGTCATGTAAACCATACAGATTCTGCCTCACCCAGGCCTGCTCCAGGCTTTTCTTTACATGGCAATTATTTCTGTGGGAATGGTTCTTTACATAGCTTACTTCCAGAGTCTGGTTGTAGAAGGAACAGAATAGACCTTGATCATAGGTACTGTGATCACATTGCTACCACATCACCACTGAGCTGAAGATGACTATTTTTTTTTCCTGTTTACAAATGGCAGCATTGGCAATTAGCAAATTAGTGCTTTCAAAAAGAACATTTGTTTGAGTTTGAGTTTTGACATGCTTATCTCTTGTGTGGAGTGGAATTCATAGAATCATAGAATGGTCTAGGTTGGAAGAGACCTC
>VWZI01000797.1:690378-735482 GCA_013396835.1 Psilopogon haemacephalus | reverse complement strand
GAGGTCTCTTCCAACCTAGACCATTCTATGATTCTATGGTTCTAAGTTTACCAGGAACAGGCTCTAAATGCCTCCACATGATCCGCCTGCATAGCCAGCATGGCATCCATGCTGAGACTGCATATCACAAGGCATCCTGCCTACACCTGAGTGTCCCCTGCCAAGATGGGAAGTCCTGAAGATACACAGATTGTCCAGAGAAACCAGGACCAGGTCAGAGATTGCCTCCTTTCTCCAGCATCCTGTGAAGCCTGTGAAGAATCAGAAGCCTCAGCAGCTAACAACAAAGCAATTGACAGAATTCCCTGAGAGCATTTGGGTACTGTTGTAAATTGTTGCTAGACTTGCAAGTCAGGAGATAATTTTATGTGAGTAAATAATTAAAGCCTCTTGTAAGTAACCCATTGCCTTCTGCTGTAAGCAGAAAGGAACTTCCTGAGTCCATCTAGTGGACAAGCGGTATAATTAACCACAAGCAGTGTATTGACCTCAAGAACCTTCTCTTCCAGTTCAATTGGATTTAAATGTTCATATTTTTGCTAGTTATTTCTAAATCTCATTACTCATTTATGTAATGTGTTTCATGACTGTGCAAAGAACCAGTTATTATTACAATTAGTTGTTTGGGGTGGTGAGAGTTTTGAACATAAAAACTAATAAACAGTATTAATTTTGTAAAAATCATATCTCACATCAGTTAATGGCTCCTCCATCACACACTTCATTTTGACACCCATCCTTCAAATATTTATAGACATTAATAAGATCCCTTCTTGACCTTCTTGTGTCAAGACTAACCTACTTCAATTCTCAGTCTTTCTTCTTAGGAAAAATATTCAAGTCCTGCGTCCATCCTTGTAGCTCTTCTTTGGACTGTCTCCAGTAGACCCCTGTCTCTCCTGAATTTGAGAGCCCAAAACTGGACACAGTATTCCAGGTGTGGTTTCTCCAGAGCAGAGTAGAGGAGGAGGAGAATCTCCCTTGATCTGCTGGAGACACTTTTCTTGATCCACCCCAGGATACCATCGGCCTTCTTGGCCATAAGGGCACATTGCTGTCCCATGGAGAACTTGCTTGCTGCTGGGACTCCAGGATCTTTCTCCATGGAGTTGCTTTCCAGCAGGACAGTCCCTAGTTTCTACTGGTCCCTGATGTTATTCCTCTACAGATGCAGGCCTCTACACTTGTCCTTATTGAACCTCACAATGTTTGCCATTGTCCATCTCTCCAGCCTGTCCAGATCTTGCATGACAGCACAGCCTTCCAGTGTGACAGCTACCCCTCCAGTTTCATATCATCAGCAAACTTGGTGAGGGTACGCCCAATCCCCTTGTCTAGGTCATCGATAAAGATACTGAAGGAAACCTGACCGAGTACTGATCTCTGGGGAACACCTCTGGCCACAGGCTTACAACTGGACTCTGTGCTGCGGATCATAACTCTCTGAACACTGTTGTTGAGCCAGTTACCAATCCACCTCACAGCTCAGTCATCTAACCCACTTTTTTTGAGTTTACCTATGAGAACATTGTGGTCAACAGTATCAGAAACCTTGCTGAAATTAAGATAGACAATATCTACTGCTCTGCCTTCATCTATCTGTTTGGTCATGCCTTTGTAGAGGGCTATCAGATTAGTCGAGCAACGTTTTCCCATAGTGAATCCAAGCTGGCTACTCTCGATAATCCTCTTTCATGTGTTTAGAGATGGCACAATACTTACCTTCCACTTAATTTTATTCCTCTATACTTTGTTGAAGTGAAAGGAGAACCAAGATGATCTGTCCTGTCTGAAATACTCACTTCTATTATTCAGAGTCATTAAAGATGGAAAGTAGGATTTTTTCAAGGTTACAAGAGCAATTCGAGTTATGTTGCAGCCTCACCCAGGACTGGAGAACAGCAGATAGTCACAGATCTTTAGAGGCTGGAAGGCACCTCCAGAGATCAAGTCTGACCTCCCTGCCAAGGTAGAATACCCTAAGGTAGTTTGCACAGGAATGCCTCCAGGCAGAGTTTGAAAATTTCTGGAGAAGGAGACTCTACAAGCTCTCTGGGCAGCCTGTTCCAGTGCTCTGTCACCCTCACTGTAAAGAAGCTTCTCGTCAAGTTGAGATGAAACCTTCTATATTCCAAATCGTATCCATTGTTCCTTATCTTATTGCTGCTGAGCAGTATTGGCCCCATCAACTTGACATCCACCCCTCAGATATTTATAGACATTAATCAGATCTCCTTTCAGTCTTCTCTTCTCCAAACTAAACAGTCCCAGGTTTCTCAGTGTCTCTCCATAGGGGAGGTGCTCAAGTCCCCCACTCATCCTTGTGGCTCTCAACTGGACTCTTTCCAGGAGGTTCTTTTCTCTCTTGAACTGGGGAGCCTAAAACTGGATATGGTATGCCAGGTGTGGTCTCAGCAGGGCAGAGTAGAGGGGGAAAAGAACTTCCTTAGACTTGCACTACACTAGTAGTGTATTACTGGCAATAATTCTCTTGAACTATCCTTTCTTAATGAAGTTTGCAGAAGGAATATTCACACTTTCCAGCTGTCTTGCCTTTTCGTGGCTTTTTTGGACAACTTTACAGTAAGTTTTAAAACACTGTAGTAGGGCCTTATTCTTAACATTGATTCAGGCAAACCTTTCAGTGGAAGTATTAGAGGTTTTGCTTCTCCAAAGACATACACAAACCCAGAATTTTATTGAAGGTAAGTAGCAGGCATTTCTCACTTGTTTGCTCTGTGTCCTCATTGCTGCACATGTTCCACTCATCTTTGTGGCATGGAAAATGGAAGGAGAATCTTAGCATCTCATATCATTTACATCACTTATGGGCAGGTGATCTGAAACCCAAAGCTTTGGAGGAGGTATTGTAGATGAAAACTGGGAGCTTAAGAATATTTCATCTGATGACCAAACCCTGTAATTTTGTAAGTAGGCGTTTTTTCAGAGAAACTGAAAAAACCCAACCAACCCTACAGCCCACTCTCAGATGGAAGGGAGGTGTAAGCAGTAATGAAAAGGGTATTTGTTCATGGTGGTTTTGTACCTGCACAGGGAGAAGATTATCAAGACTAGGTGGTATTTCAGTCTGTGAGGTGGAGGTGTAGTGAGAACCAGTGTTCTGGAAAGCAGAACTGAAGGAAATAAGGCACACTTGAGTTTTCCTTTTCAGTGAGGACAATTAACAATTGGGGAAAAACTCAGCCAGAAGTGTGATGCATGATTGTCACCTGCTCTCACAACTGAGTGCCTTTCTGAGAGAGATACAGCTCAGTTAGAAACTGTGCTTGATCCAGAAGCTATTTGGCCTGAACTTGTTCATGGACTGAACTGTTGAATCAAGCAGTGTGCTCTTGACCTTAAGTTCTGTGAGACACTTGAATCACTTTTGTGTGTATTTTCAGTATATTCTTTTAAAGTTAGTTTATAGTCTTAAAAAAATGGGAATTGTCTCACCCTGAGAAGATGGTAAATATAAGGGGATGAGTATTGTGCTTTTTGCTTTAATGTATTTTCAATATCTGCTTATCCTCAGTGTGCTCAGCAGTACTGTTTGCTTTTCTTCTTCATCACCAGTTGGACTGCTGGTGGTATCCCTTGCATTAGTGTGCTGGATAAACACTTGAGGTGTTTATCTTCTCTCTTTGAGATTAAGGCATTCTGCATCCAGGTGCTTATTTTGTATTAAGTGAGGCTGAAAAGATTGATGCTATTGTAATTAGCTGATTAGTGGATTTTTTTCTTCTTTTTTTTTTTTAAGAAAGGGATTGTTCAGTGCCAAGATGGTATTGCTTTTTTTTTTTTTTTTGTTTTGCAGAAAAAAGAGGAGGAGTGCTCCAGGTGACTCTACAATTCTCAGTAGAAATCAAACTATGAAAATATTAAAGTATCTTTCAATGCATTTTGACAGGGGTAGGTAGGCCAGTGTTTGGGAGTTATGGTTGTGTTGTGTTTTGTAGTGGAATAGAAATTAAAAACATCTGAGGATCAATCTAGTCTTGTAAGACTGAGAGGAAACTGTCTTTCTTATTCCCTTTTCATTTAACATTTTATTATATGGAAGTACTGCATGAGACTTGCCTTGTAGACTAATAGAATCCCATTTGAACTGGATTTGAGCAGTAAAGACTCAAAGGTTTCCCTAGAGCTACAAAGATAAGTGGGAAATGGTAATGCAGGGGAAACGCTGTCATCAGCCCTCAGGAAAGGCTGTTTGGCCAGCTCATCCTTCCCATAGGTGAATGAGAGCTGAGATCTGAATGGCCAGGTCTTGTGAGCCTGATTTCAAACCTGTCTAGGCAAAGGAGGGGCACTTTTGCTACACAGAAGCTGCTGACACTGGTTGCAGCAAGGACATGTCTGTGCAAATGACTGACCTTGCCCTCTTTAACAAAGCCAAGTGTAAGTTCCTGCACCTGGGTCGGCGCAATCCCAAGCCCAACTCCAGGCTGGGTGGTGAGTGGCTGGAGAGCAACCCTGAGGAAAAGGACCTGGGGGTCTGGGTGGATGAGAAGCTCAACATGAGCTGTCAGTGTGCACACGCGGCTCAGACAGCAACTGTGTGCTGGGCTGCATCAAGAGCAGCGTGGCCAGCAGGGCAAGGGAGGGGATTCTCCCCCTTTACTCTGCCTATGGTGGGGGTTTGGAACTGAATGATCTTTGAGGTCTCTTCCAACCTAAACCATTCTATGATAATATGATTCTTTAGCCTATGGACTTGCCCAGGTCTGGAGGGTATGCCATTGGGATAGCACTGCTCAATAACTGCATTAAAAAGTCCTACCTGAAGCAAAGTCGGAATGAACAGGGGAGCTCCAGTACAGACCAGCCTCCTGGTGCCTGGAGGAGGCTCATTTGTCTGATGTGAGCACTTCTGCAGTGTGGATACTGCACAGCTAATTTTGAAATCCTTTCATGGGCCCTCAGCCAACCTTGTCAAACTTCCATCCCTGAAGTTAGGCTCCCAAATCCACACTTAGGCACCCATTATGTTGTTTCAGAGCTGTGCTAAGCACAAATGTTTCTTACTTAAATTGATCAAATAGTTGTTTATAACTCAGTTTGTCTGGCTGTAAGGCTGGCTTTGGTGGGATCACTGGAAGCAACACATAGCAGTGGTTATAGCTGGACTGCAAAGTTTTGCCTGGTTGTGATGCCAATGGCATGGTCATCTCTGTGCTAGACAGCAGGGAAGCAGCAATGGCCTCAGCAAGGTAAAGGTCTTCCAAGGCAGAGAGGATGTGCAAGAAACTTCAGCCCAGCTCCTGGGGGATTACTGTTCAGGCAGAGCTTGAGGAAGAAGAAATAGCTGTTCTTAGGATGTAGGTGAGTTGCTGTGAGAGCCTGCTGCCAAGCTGCCCTGGAAAGCTACCTTCTGCTCTGTGCAGCAACTATGGCCCAGTGTGGCAGAAGACATGGACACCAGGGTAGTGGCTGCCATTGCACAGTTAGCCACACAGCAGGTAGCTGTCTGAAATCCCTCTCATCATTGTTATGAAGCTGAAATTCAGTGGCAGTTTCACAATGGCACAGTACCTTGTGCAAAGGAGGGAAAATAGGTCACAGACTGCCCTTCTGGCATTTGTATGGCTGCAAAGGCATGTTAAGGTCTTGAAGACTTGAAAATCCACCCAGACACTGTATTTCTCACCACTTTACTTTGTGTCCTGTTTCTAGCATGGGAGTTGTCTGGGGAAGAGATGATGGAAGATTTTGTTCATTTCCCTGCTATCATTATCAGTATTTCAGAAGGTCTCAAGAGTTTTTTGGTGTGACTGGGCACCAGGCATTGTGCAGACTTCAGAATGCCCATGTGCCAAAGAGTAAATGCTTCAGGTGAAAGAGTCAAAGTAGAGATGAAGCACAAAAGCATTTACATTTTTGGCTACTGAAGTGTGTGCTCAATAAATATCTAGCTGCCTGAATTGTAGAAAGCACTCCAGAATACTTATTTAAGGCTTTGCAGCCCTAGAGGCAGTGAAAGCATCGCAGCACCTGCATTTCAGCAGTAATGTTGCATGGTGTGTGGGCATCTGTTCTTCTTTTGTAAAGCTGTGGTAGCCAGCAATCGAAGGATTGGGAGGAAAGCAAAGTGGGAGCCTAACCATGTAACAAGGTTTAGGATCTTGAAAGGGAAAAAAAAAATAAAAAAGGATAAAAATTCTAACGAATTTGTACAGCAGTTGCCTTGAGCCATGGTACAGCCTGAAGCTTTAATGTGCCCAAAGTCTCTTGAAGATGGATTAATGCAGTTGATACCCAGGTAACCAGAGCAATATTTGGTGAACCCTTGAATGGGCAGCTGTAAGAGATCTGAATTCAGCAACAGCTGGAGCTGAGCATAGCGGTGGGTCTCCAACTATACTGACCTGTGCTCTGTGGTTTGGAAGGGTTTGGAGCTGAAGTCCATGAGCCCTCCACCTGTGCAGTGAGAGCAGTGGACACATTGTTTTTCCTTACTCTAGATGGGATGAGAACAAGGCCAGGCTCGATGAGGTCTTGAGCGTCCTGATCTAGTGGGAGGTGTCCCTGCCTGTGGCTGGGGGTTGGAACTGGATGATCTTTGAGGTCTCTTCCAACCTAGACCATTCTATGATTCTATGATTCTAAGTGGCGCAGAAAGGAATACAATGCAGGCTCTCTTCCAAGCAATAAGTAGTGCAAGCCTCCTAGTGTGGTGTTGTGGAAGCTGGAATTTTTGGTATAATATAAAACATGATCGGGTTGAAAATCAAGTAGCTCTTTTGCTTATTCAGTGTTTTCCAGATTAGTTCCTAGCCTCATTTGGCACAAATATGCAAACTACTTAAGAATTACAAAGAAATCACCTTAATGGGCTTCCTGTGGAGGATGTCACTTGCTGTTCTGTGGACTGTCCATCATGTCTTGAAAAAGTCAACCAAAACCATTGTGGCTTTCTTTGACTGCCACAACTCTTAAGCTGTTGCTTAGCTACCATCCCCACAGAAGTGATGTTGTGAACCTCCAGGCTGAAATCACCCAAGAAAAAGAAAGGCCATAAAATCCCCAGATGAGAGTCATCCAAGATCTTTGCTCTGAACTTGGTATTTTCTGTTCCCACTAGGAGTTTCCTGCATTTTATGCATGATTTGTCAAAGCTAGTAGTAATTTTGTTTGATGGTCTGTGAGATTAGATTTTAAAAGTAGACCATGAGGTCTTTAATTCCTGAGCCATCAGTACCTTCCAGTTGGTTCCTCTGTGAAGGCATCAAGGTAAGTTCATTTAATTTCTTCAGGGAAACAAAGCCATGTACCACAACTTTTGCTGACATCTGGGCAGCAACACCAAACAAACTGCACCTGGCAAGCAGCACAACTCTCCTTCAGCTATGACCCAGGTATTGCTTTGGTTTTCCACTTCATGCATCCAGAAAGTACATCAGTCTCCCCTGTGAGCCATAGCACAGAGACCATCAGTATTGGGAAGCACTGGCTGCAAAAACTGTGGTCTGGATGGAGCTCTGTTGAATTTTGCAAAGAGAAAGGCAGTCTGATTCATCAGTTTTATATCTTTTTTTCTATTTTTCAGGCTTTTATGTGGTGAAAGGTACAGCTGAATACAAATGCTGCTGTTTTTATCAGGCTGGCAGGTTGGTTTTAGAGAGAAAAAGGAAATTAATGCATCCTGCATGTTGTATATTCCACTGAAATTATAAGTACCAATGTACCCAGAAATCAAAGCTTGGCCTTTTTGTTTGCTTAGTTTTTTCCTGCCTCTAACCCTTCCAAAGTAGATTCAGCCCACCATGTGAACAAGATGTCTCTTGTTCTGTTGGATCATTCTCTGAGCTGAGCAAATTTCTGTCTGACTTTTTCTGGGAGAAGTGAACTGTTTTTGTTTTCAATGGAATTCAGCTCTCACGCCCAGCCAGAGCCAGCTCAGCTGCATGAGTATATATGGATGCATAAGGAGCAGTTGTTACGGACCCAGACAAGCTGTAAGTCAGGTATGTGTGGTAGCAAAGAAGATGCTAATGTTGCAGATTTGGCATCTGAAAAAAAGACTCCTGTTTCCTGAATATGGAACAGGATGGCTTCGGTTTGAACTCTAATGTCAGAAATCTTCAGCTTGTGTCAAAACCAGGGAGAGGGAAAAGGTGGAGGCTTTATCACAGCTTTCTGTAAGCCATCAAAGTAGAATTTGAAAAAATGCATGACACAGTCCACAGTATTTTTGTTGGATAACTTATGCAGAATCTGTTGGTTGCCTATTCTGAAATGATAAAGAATCACAGACTGTAGTGAAGTCATTAAGAAATTGAATTTCTGTGTCTTAGAAAATAGAGTTATGAGTTAATGAGCTGTTGGTTAAACATCATCCCTAAGTAAACCCATTACTGTCAGGTCGTAATAAAAATTGTCTTTCTTGCCATTCACAGTGGTCTTTGCTTCGTTTATTTTACCTCTGCTGGCTCCAAGCAGTAGCAACCTTGCTGCCTTAAAGATTGACTGTAATGAGGGCAATAACTGGACTTGACCTAGAAAAATAGTTTGTGGTGATCAAAATTGTGCTAATGGCAGCTTGAGTGATGAAAACTAACAAATGCTATGAAATTCTTCAGGTATTGTCCTAGTGTAAAAGATGGCAAACAACAAGAATAAAAAGAGTTGTCTAGTTCTGGTTTTGTGGTGGGATACTAAATGATTTGAATAGTGGAAAAGAAAACTGTCGTATTTTTGGGTATTGGAGTAGCTATTTATAGGAAAGGGGGAGAAGACATTGGAGCAGAAGTTGTATCATTTTTCATATCCCTGAACTCTTGACACTACTTCTGCACTACAGTATTATTCCAATAAATCAAAAGATGGGATCCCTAGAGGTTTTTGTAAGGATTTTTATTTTGACAGGAGGTAAGGTTAAAAAAAAAATTAAATAAGTTTTAAAGTTCACACTTCTTAAGCTGCTTTGCAAATGGCTTTAGGAGAAGAAAGCAGACAGGTTCAAGTTCAGAGTCTAGCCTCAAGGTGCTTAGGTGCTTGCAGTGTTTGATTTTTCATCTGCTGCAGTATGGATGCCTGGGACAGAGAATGAGTGAAAGCTTTAGCTGAAATAGGCTATGTAAAATCTTGATCCTGTAAATTAAAAAAAAAAAAAAAGAAAGGCGAAAAAATCTATAGTATTTAACTGCTGCCAGAGTGCTTTCATTTATAAATGATAACAATAATGCTACTGCATTAGAGGAGAGCAGCAAGGATGCATTCCAGACTGTTTAAGGCTTGTGATAGGCTGCTGCAAGCTTGTCTCTAGCCACATGCTAAACCAGGGGGAAGGGGATCAGGTCCAAAGCTCAGTGTGCAGCCTTGACCAAAGTTCCCTGCTTTCTACACAGGGCTTAAGAGCAGCATTTCTGCTTGGCTTTTGATCAAGAACTGCCTCCTGCTCTGCAGCCTAGGGGTTGCAGTCTCATGTCTTGCTGCGGGTCTGGTGTGGAAATGGCCCTTGGGTTACAGTTTAATTTCTCTGAGCACTGTTACTTAGTTGAGTTAGTCATGCCATGCTCAGAGGAGATGGATGTACTCCCTAGCTGGATGAGTTTCCAGGTTAAGGGTACAAATCTGTACAAGACATCTTGGTGGACAGTGAAGGAGGATGCAGGAGAAGGGAGCACAGGGATGGCAAATGTGTGTTGCAGTTTCTAAGTGTCAGGTAACTTTTTGAGCTTTCAGAGGGTAAACCAAGGTGGTGACTAGTAGTGCATTACATTCCCAGCTGTAACTTGCTCTGTGTAACCGCCTTGGTAAATACCTATCCCTCTCTCTGAGAGCTGGCAGGGAAGTGACCTCCCCTTTAATCTCAGTGCAGCAAAACACACAAGAGCAGTCAGAAACACACTGTAATTTTCCACCTTTGCTTACCTCACATTCTTGCACAGCTATGTTTTCAATTGCATCATTTTTTTGGAAAATATTTAGCTGCCCCCCAGTGACCCAGGGGTTCATTTTTTCAGCCAGTCAGTACTAACTATATAGAAAATGCTGCTGTCCCGTGGTGTGGCTGGAGAGAGAGGGTTGTCCACCAGAATGGTCTTCATCTTGCTGAATACCAGTATTCACAAGCTAGGAGCATAGTGTGATCCAGGCACGTTGTCCTCTCTTCTGTAGCCCATACAGAGAAAAAATTCCAGAAATGGGTTGTCCCCTCTTCTGAGGCATGTCCCATCTTTTGATGATGGGATGTGTTGCCTTGCTAAGATGCTGATTGGTTTCCAGTGATGAAGGTGGGAGCCCTCCCCCAAGCTACTATTCATATGGATTAATTTTAAGTGAGAATAGTCCCTTCTCAATTAAGCTTCTCAGTTTCTTGGCATTGATTTGAACATACTTTTGTGGGAAACTGCATCTGCAGTAGATTAGGAAGTTTTCTGTAGTCCTTTGGGATGGCACCATCTATAATGTGTTTACATGTTGAACATGTTCTGTGCTCTGTTTTCAGTATGCTTGAGGGTTTTCTTTTGTTACATTTTTGCTGTCCATGCTATGGCATCATGTGCATTTTTGGTGTCAGGGAGGTGGAAATGCACAGAGTCTCTTCATGCAAAGCTTCTTGATAAGATCTCTTGTGGGCACTGAATCTTGAAAAATGCTTTTGTGCCTTTTGTGCCTCTAGGTCGGATGAAATGGTTTTGAATGAACAATGGCTGGATAGAGCACTACGCAGCTCTGGGATGAGCACATGTCTGTTTGGTTTCTTTACTGGCTGACCTCATAGGTATGACTATAGCAATCCCAAAAATACACTGCAGCACACAAACACCTCAAGTTGCTCTAAATGATAAGTTTGGTACTAACTGCAATTTGCCAATGGCAGGATGGAGCTCTGCACAGGCCAATTTTCCCTGCTGCTTGTGTGCACTAAACATCCAGGAAAATAGTACAGGCATACTTGCTTCAGGAAGAAGTGTTCTAAATAAAAGTAATTTAACCAGCTTTGGAGTATGTGGTGATTTCCCCCATGTGTTCAACAGCTCCAGTTGCTTTCTGTCCATTGTTTCCTCTTGTTCAGTTCACTTAAATTGTTTTTGTCAGGGTTTAGTCTTCTACTTGTTTCTGAAATACAAATATTAGTTTTGCTTGTGAGATTGCCATAAAAAAGAAGCTTGATTTTTATATGAAAGGTTTATCATGAGGGTGGTTGAGATGGAAAACCAACTTCTTGATGAAAACTGGGTTGCTGTAAGATAACTAGTACTTCTGCAGCTCAAGGACTATGATCTTATTTATATTGATTTAGGGAAATGCTTAAGGGTTTGTATTTGCATATTTAATGTAGTTAGAATTTCAGTTATTTGCATTAGCAATTGCTCCAACTCCACTAGTAGTAAGGCAGGTGCTTTTGTATAAATAAGAAAAAGAAAAGAAGGAGAAAAATCTGAGTAGTGCCACAGGTTAATTTTTATATAGATGTAATGACTTCCAGCTGCCACAGTAACACACAATATTCCCTTAGTGATACCTCAAATCAGGAAAGAAATTAACTCCTGTATATTAAGTTAGCAGTGGCAAACAAAATTGAAGATGAAAAGAAAATGAAGGGGCAAGGAAAAAGACTTAGTTCCTCAGCACTGCCACAAGGGACACCCAACTTTAATTTCAAGATTTGGTTATTTCCTTTAATGCCAGACAGATGTGAAAAATACAATGGCAGCACTGGGCCATATGCAAATCCCTTTGAAACTTGTGCTACTTAGATTAGGCCTACTTTTTATTAATTCTTTATCCTTTATTTTGTTTTTTTAGGGTCTTGAGGCTTTGGTGTTGGGGTTTTATTGGTTTGTTGTTTTTTTTTTTTCCTAAAAACAAAGAGGTAAGAGCCCTGATTAAAATCTTCATTACTTAAATCATCCTTTTGATTTAAAAAGGTGAACTGAGTGATATAGATCAAACTATGCCTATGTGGAACTAGCTGAAGTCTGTCAGCTTCATGCAGTGTTAAGTGCCTACTTTTGCAGAAAGCCTGCAAGTGTTTTATTGTGGCCCTTTGTGTGGATGGTGTGTTTGTGTAGCATTCAGAAAAAAAAGGTGAGGACTAGAGCTATTCCCCTAGCAAAGCCTTGGGCCTCCAACTTCCGTGGAAAATGAAGGTTGATGTCCTAGGGCACAAAATGCTAGGGAGTGCTTTGATTTTATAGAGCTCAATGGTTATGATAAAGTTGAATGGCTCTGAGTAAGGATGAGGGGGAAGGCTAATAAGGCAGGTAGTCTGCTGGGAGTCTGTTATAGACTACCTAATGGGGATGAAGAGGCAGATGAAGCATTCTACAGGCAGCTAGCAGAGGTCTCACAATCACTAGCCCTTGTTCTTGTGGGGCACTTCAACTTACCAGATGTGTGTTGGAAATACAACATAGCAGAGAGGAAGCAGTCTAGGAGGTTCCTGGAGTGTGTGGAACTTCCTGACACAGTCTACCAGGGGAAGTGCCTTGCTTGACCTGCTGTTTACAAACAGGGCAACTGGTGGCAAATGTGGTGGTCAGAGGCCATCTTGGGCTTAGTGACCATGAAATGATAGAGGTTGAGATCCTTGTTAATAAGGAAGGGGTCAGCAAAACCACTACCATGGCCTTCCAGAGGGGAGACTTTGGCCTGTTCAGAGCAGTGGTTGAGTGTCCCTTAGGAGACAGTCCTGAAAGCCAGAGGGATCCAGGAAGGCTGGACATTTAAGAGGGATCTCTTAAAGATGTATGAGCAGGCTGCCCCAGTGTGCAGCCTGTTGGGGAAAATTTGGCTCAATCTTCAGTAGTCAAACCAGTTATCCTCAGGGTATTCAGCACCCTGGACTGGAAGATGACAGGGACAGAGAGCAGAATAAACCCTCCGTAATCCAGGGGAAGCAGTTAGTGACCTGCTATGCCATCTGGACACTCACAAGACTATGTGGCCAGATGGGATCCACCTGAGAGTGTTGAGGGAGCTGGTGAAGCTTCCCTAAACCACTCTCCATTATTGATCAGTAGTCCTGTTTAATAGGGAAGGTTCCAGACAAGTGGAACCTTGCCAGCATGACAGCCATCTGCAAGAAGGCTCAGAAGGAAGATTAGGGGAACTGTAGACATGTCAGTCTGACCTTGGTACTGGGTAAGGTTTTGAAGCAAATCATCTTGAGTGCACTTCCACATGTGCAGGACAACTAGGGGCTCAGCATCATTATGGGTTCTTGAAGAGCAGGCCCTTCTTCATAAACTTCATATTCTATGACCAGGCAGCCTGCCTAGTGGATGAGGGGCAGGCTGTGGATGCTGTCTACCTGGACTCTTAAAGTCTTCAACACTGTTCTCCACAGCATTCTGCTAGAGAAACTGGCTGCTCATGACTTAGACAGGCTTACTACTTGCTAGGTGGAAAAATGGACAGCCAAGCTCAGAGTGGAGTTGAATGGAGTTAAATTCAGTTGGTGAGTGGTCACAAGTGGTATTCCCCAGGGGTCAGTTTTGGGGCCAGTCATGTTTCATATCTTCATATGAGAGGATTGAGTGCTTCCTCAATAAGTCTGCACATGACACCAAGGTGTCATGTTGATCTGCCTGAACACAGGAAAGCTCTGTGGAAGAATCTGGATGGGCTGGATTGATGGGCTAAAGTCAGTTGTATAAGGTTTAACAAGGTCAAGTGCTGGATCTTGCACTTGGCTCACAACAACCCCATGCAATGTTACAGGCTTAGGGAAGAGTGGCTGGAAAGCTGCCCATCAGAAAAGGACATGGGAGTGCTCACTGACAGCCAGATGAACGTGAACCAGCAGTGTGTCCAGGTGGTCGAGAAGGCCAACAGCATCCTGGTCTGTATCAGGGGTAGTGTGACTAGCAGGAGTAGGGAAGTGATCGTGCCCCTGTACTTGGCATTAGTGCAGCCACACCTCAAATACTGTGTTCAGTTTTGGGCCCCTCACTACAAGAAGGACAGCTTTTTGTTGGAGCATGTCCAGAGAATGGCAACAAAACTGGTGAAGGGTCTAAAGAACAAGTTTTATGAAGAGCAGCTGAAGTAACTGGGATTGTTTAGTTAAGAGAAGACTGAGGGAAGACCTCATTGCTCTCTACAACTACCTGAAAGGAGGTTGTAGTGAGGTGGGTGTTGGTCTCTTCTCCCTAGTAACAAGTGATAGGAAGATAGGAAATTGTGCCAGGGGAGGTCTAGATTGGATGTTAGAAAAAACTTCTACACTGAAAGGGTGGTCAGGTGTTTGAACAGGCTTCCTAGAAAGTGGTGGAGTCACCATCCCTAGATATGTTAAAAAAAATGTAAGCATGACACTCTGGGTTAGTGGGCATGTTGGTGTTAGGTTGGTGGTTGCACTTGGTGGTCTAGAGGTCCTTTCCAACCTTAATGTTTCTATGATTTCAGAAAATCATCTCTGAGAACAAAGTTCCAGATGGAAATGTAGTCTTAGTGCTTCCAATTCTTAGTCTTTCTGATATACCAAGAGACTTTGTAGTCTCATGACTTTTCAGTTAAACAGATGCTCCATCTTCAGAGAGCTCTCCCACAGCATGTCCTGCTCATGTCCTGGCTGGAGGTGCCTGGCATTGCAGGTGCCAGTGCCTGCTGCTTATGGGATGCTTTTCTCCCACAGAGCTAGAGCAAACTTGGGAAAACTATCTGATCTCCAGTCATGCAATGGCTGTTTTCCCTTCTTTGGAAACAGAGCATCTCTGTTAGGGCATAGGAAGGAAGCCAAAAAGTCAAATTGGCTGAGAACAAATAATGAAATTAATGCAGCTTCCCCAACAGAGCTAATAAATGGGGCAGAAAAATCTAACAAGAAACACAAATGAAGATGGGATTGTATACATTTTTAAAGTGTGTGTATATATCTATATATATTTATTTTGACAGTGTCCTCATTTGAAAACAATGGTGTGCTTTTACTGTTTGTGATTCATGCCACTACTGATTCTTTCCTAAATTGTTAAGGGAACCACATATATATAAAGAGCTTGGCACTGCCCTTTAATGGGCTGGATCTTGGAAAGAGTTCATTTCTCCTGTAATGCAGTTAGTTCTATTTCTGTTGTGTACAAATCCGGTTTAGCCAAGAATTTTGAATTAAAGCTGAGTTGTGGATGTTAAATGTTTCTGCAGTTATCTTTGCTTGCGGTGAAGGATTGAAAGAAGGCTTCAGGGTGGACAGTCCCATGTGTGGCTCTGCTACCTGGAGAGGAGCAGCCCTCCACCCACTTACCTGAAGGCGGTGCAGCACAAAGTTGAGTAAGGTGCTTGTGCTTGGGTGGAGCATCACCTTGGTACTCAAAGACCTGTTGTCACCTGCATGCTTGTGTATGGCTTAGTAAAACAAAACAATGTACCAGAGGTGTGGATACGTCTCATGAAGCTAACCACCAAGCATGACAGTCCTGTTAGATAACCTAAAGCAGCCAGAACCTGTTGGCTACTTTTGGACATATGAGGGCTGAAGGTAGAAGATGCGAGAGAAAGGAGATGTTGCATGTGCTTGGGTTTCTTCAGGACAAACCTGCAGGATCTGTTGCTGCTGAGCATGTGGTGTACTTCATGTGAATTGTGCTACTATACGCTTGGCCCCTGGGACCGATTGCTATGTAAATGCAAATTATTTAATTAACATTATTGTTTCCATATGCCATAATATGATTTTTATGAGCATTTCTAGATTAAAGTTCACTTTAGAAACATAGTGATTGCTTCCCAAATTGCTTGGCTGTGCACTGCATTTTAAAGCTCTTTAATGCAGTAAAGAATCCTTATCATTCCTTAAGCATCAGAGAAACAGCCAGAGAAATTATAACCACAGTGTATAAACATAACACTTCAGAGAGCATAACAAAAGCCCTGTGTGTTTTGATGTGGCAAAACCAGTAATTCTTGGCTGGTAATGGGGAAAAATATTCACAAATTAATTTTTTGTCTGCTGGTCTTTAAATCATAAGCCCAAGTTTAGTTAAGGTTTCTTCTTCCTTTTCTTCAACCTCTATCAGTAAGTATGGAACTTGTACTGACGAAGCATCATGATACAGTTTTCCTCCTGTGTTGAAAACATGAATGGAAGTTAGATGTGCTGTCTGGGGCCTTGGCAATGTGGCACTGATCAGAGGTTTGATGGTGACTTGTGTGCAGGATCCTGCCAATAACCTGGTGAGGATGGTGAAGGCAGTGAGGGTGCTTGCACACCTGGAGCTTTGCGAGAAGCTTTGTGAACATCCTATTTATTGCTTGATGCTTTCCCGTTCATTTTCCTGGGTCAAAGGATAACTCAGTGATGAGTTGTAGCACCTTTAAAGTAGGAATATGTCATTCTGGACTGCAATTTGCATAGTGAAGTTGTTCATACTTAGAAATTTGAGAATTCCCCTTGTTATAAACATGAAAGTGGAGAAGTGTTGGAGAATATTACTTTGCTCTGTCTGGTGACAGAATTTTCCTGAGTTTGTAGCTTTCACAAAAAGTTGCCATTTAAATTCTTGCAACCTTAAGACTAATCCAATTATGTGGTGGTGCATGGAATTGAAAAAAAACAATCTGAAACATTTTTTTCTGCTGTGAAATTTTAGCTTGTGTTTCTTTAGCAAGGGACTGGGATAATGTCTTTAGTATTTACACTTTCCTACTGCACTGTATTTGGGGCTCGTTTGGTTTGGTTGTTTGGTTTTATGGTAGCAGTGCACAAGTGTTTGGTGGATCACACTGAAGGGTGGGAGCAAAGCAGAAGTACTCAGTACTTCCCACTGAATAAAAATAAATAAATGTTCACAATGTTCAGTGAGCCCTGGATTTTTGCTTTGAAAGGGGGAAAAGGGTGTTGCATTACTCCCAACTTGGCTTTGTATTGCTTGCTCTGAGCGGATAGTATGTAATTTCTACCACTTTCTTGCATACCTCTGGTGATACTACAGCTGCTGTTATCTTCAGAAACTGGAACTTCACCTCTTGGTTGTGGGTCTCACCCTGGATGTCCGTGGCATCATATGAGCTGCCACATAGGGCTTGGGAGAGTCACAGGCTCTGCTGTCGTGCTTGGTGTGAGCACATGGGATGGGAAAAAAGTGTCTAATATCCTTCTTTTTACATAATCCGGATGTCACTGGTAACAGCTGCAGGCCAGGATTTGCCAGTCAGAAATCACAGTACTAGCTGACAGCATGCCTTTAATCATCATTGTGCATTTATGACTTTGTTTGTGTTTGCACCCTTCCATCAGTTGACATATGCAGCAGAAGATTTTCCTGATTAATGGTTTACTTATACCTCCAGGTGCCAACAAAACATGGTAATTGAAGAAGGTTACCAAGTACTTCTGAGTGCTGGTGAGGAAATCTAGATAAAATTCAGACTCTCATATAGTTGCTAACCTGTAACTGCTTTTAAGAGAGGGCTTAGGGGTGTTTTACAGAGCAGTGTTCAGTATGGTAAGTAGAAAAGATAGGGCTTGAAGTAGTTGCGTCTTTTATTTTCAGTCTCTTAATCCTCTTGGAGAATGACGACTTTGATTATGACCATGAGTTAGATGGGTGACTGGAATGTAATGTAAGGTTGCAGTCTTTCTCTTTCTCCTGCAGCTGGAATCGCTGAACATGCAGCTGCCCCAGGTCAGAGTGTGTTACCTGGATAATTCAGCCTTTTTGAACTGGTTGAATGAGAAGGTTCCTATTAGGCTAGGAGGGGATTGGGGTTTGAGATTTCTTGCAGCTGTGGTGTCATTCAGTATATTGAGAGAGACAGAAGAAGGAAGAGGAGCAAAATAAAGTGTGCTTTTTAAACAGGCTGGAAATGTAGAGGTAAGTTGTCTCACCCCAGCCTCTGATGGGTACTGCCCTAAAGTCAAACAGCCTTCATGTGACTCCATGCAGACAAGTGGTTAACCTGTGCACGCAGGCAGCTGCGGGGAAAAATTGCTGCTCTGCTCCCTCCTTCCCTACCTCCACCGAGAAATTTCATTCATAGCCAAGATGTCCAGTCAGTTGATTTATAGCACGTGGGGTATTTCTTTAATTATTTTTTTCCCTCTCAGCTTCTTCTATTAAAAAGCCAGCTGAGTTCAGTTCTCCCCTAGCAGGAGGAACGTTTTCTGTCAGTTTGATTGATCTGCGAATAACTTTGATGTTCCAAGACATAACGTTAATAGAGTTTGTGGCATAAAGTCATAGGAAGAAAATCTAAAAATAAAGAGCAGCTTGATTAACGTCCACCGCTTAGAACGAGCACTGCTTGTGCAGCGGCCAGAGACCAGCAGCCTGTGTGAGAGGAGTTCTCTAAAACAGGGAGCCAGAAATTGATGTGCCTGGAACTGGGACTGAAGTATCTCCAAAACAGTTCCTTTTAATTGAAACCAGATTAGAGATTTTCTTCCTGGGATGGTGCCTGTTGGCCACGGAGCTTGTGCTGTGTCATTGGCAGTGCCTGGGCTCAGTGAAGGATGACTGGGAGGAGAGGGCAGGAGGGCTTCAGACCTGCTCACAGCCCCTTGATGCCTACGTGGACACTCCCAGGCAGAGTAACTAGAATATTTTCACGTTACAATACTCCTTACTGATACTGGGGGAGAGGGATTCTTACGCTGTTTTCTCTTGCAGTTGGGCATTAGTTCAGTGCACTAATAAGGTCAGGACATCATTCCTGAAGCTGTTTGAGAACCTCCTCTTTCCCACTCCTCCAGCTCCAGAATCCACAGGGAGAGCACGTTGCTGCAACCCAGGTCCTGGCCTGCATCCTGAGGAGACCACATGAAGGGGACCACCCTCATAGTAAAGAACATGTTCCTAACTTCCAATCTAAATCTGCTTTTCTTAAGCTTGAGCCCATTGGCCCTCATCTTGTCACTGCAGGCCTTTGTAAACAGTTTCTCCCCATCCTTCCTGTAGGCCCCCTTCAGGTACTGGGAGGCTGCTGTTAGGTCCCTCTGGAGCCTTCTCTTCTCAAGACTGAACAACCCCAGCTCCCTCAGCCTGTCCTCATAGCAGAGGTGCTCCAACCCTCTGATCATTTTCATGGCCCTCCTCTGGACCTGCTCCATAAGGGCTCCAGAACTGGATGCAGTACTCCAGGTGAGGTCTCGCCAGGGAAGAGCAAAGTGGCAGAATCACCTCTGTATCTTCTGGCCAGGCTTCTTTTGATGCAGCCCAGGGTGTGATTTGCCTTCTGGTCTTCAAGCTCACACTGTCTGGTCATGTCCAGCTTCTCATCCACCAGCACCCCCAAGTCCCTTTCCACAGGGCTGCTCTCCAACACCTCGTCCCACAACCTGTACTGATGGTGAGGATTGTTCCATCCCAGATACAGAACACTGCACTTGCTCTTGTTGAACTTCATGAAGTTCACCTGGGCCCATCTCTCCAGCCTGTTCAGGTCTCTCTGGGTGACCTCCCATCCCTCTGGTGTGTCGACACCACACACAGTCTGGTGTCACCTCTAAACTTGCTGATGGTGTCCTTGATCCCACTATGTCATTGATAAAAATATTAAATAGCACAGGTCCCACCACAGAACCCTGAGGGACACCACTTGTCACTGCTCTCCGACTGGACTTTGAGCCATTGAGCACCATCCTCTGGCTGCAACCATCCAGCCAATTCTTTATCCACTGAGCAGTCCACCCATCAAATCCATATCTCTCCAGTTTGGTGAGCAGGATGTTGTGGTTGACCGTGTCAAAGGCCTTGCACAAGTCCAGATAGATCACATCCATAGGGTGTCCCTTTTTCTAATGACTTAACCCTTTTATCATAGAAAGCCACTAGGTTAGGCAGAACCTGCCCCTAGTAAAGCCATGCTGACTGTCATAAATCACCTCCCTGTCTTCCATGTCCCTCAACATGACATCTAGGAGGATCTGTTCCATGATCCATGAGGCTGACAGGCCAGTAGTTCCCAGAGTCCTCCTTTCTACCATTTTTGAAGATGGGTATAACATTTCCTTTCTTCCAGTCCCCAGGGACCTCACCTAACCACCAGGACTTTTCAAAGTTCCATGTCCTTCTTGAACTGGCAACCTTAGAACTGGACACAGTACGCCAGATGAGACCTCACTAGGGTGGAGAGAAGGGGGAGGAAAACCTCAGCTGCTTGCCATATTCTTGATGCACCCTAGGATGCCATTGGCCTTCTTGGCCACAAGGACACATTCCTGGTTTGTGGTCATCTTGTGTTCCAGGACTCCCAGGTCTTTTTCCAGAAAACAGATTTGCAGCAGGTCAGCCCCTACCCTGTCCTGATACATTGAGTTATTCCTCTCTAGGTGCGGTACCCTACGCTTGCCTTGGTTGAATTTCGTAAGGCTACTCTCTGCCTACCTCTCCAGCTTTTCCATGTGACACTGGATGGCAGCACAGCCTTCTGATGTGTCAGTCACCCCTCCCAGTTTTGTGTCATCCTCAAACTTGCTGAAGGTACGCTTCATCTGTTTGGTTGATTGAACAGGACTTCACCCGTTACTGACCCCTGGGAAACATCAGTTGTAACAGACCTCCAACTAGATTGTGTCACTGACCATAAGCTTCTGATTTTCAGCCAGTTCTCAGTCAACCCCCCTGTTCGTTCATTTAAAATGTGCTTTATAAACTGGCCGATGAGGATGCTGTGGGACACAGTGTTGAAAGCCTTGAAGTCAAGGTAGCCAGCATCCACTGCCCTCCCCTCATCTATCCATCTAGTCATGCCCTCATAGAAGGCTATCAGATTAGATGGGTTTGAAGAAGTTTGTATGATGACTGCTCACTGTTTCTTCTCTTTGAATTTATTGTTCACAGGAGTTAAGTTCACACATGCATAAATCACAGATGGAGAGGTCTTAGAGGAAACGCATTACTAGAATTTGTGTCACTGACTTCAAGATGGAGTAAATCCATTAAGTGGAAAAGATACTAAATGTTCAAGAGCTTTTTGTGGGAGAGAAGAACCTTTGGTATTTCTGTATTTGAGTGATAAGGACAGGAAGATTTGTGGCTGGCTGTGCAGTCATTTAATAGTAGACTGGGATATCGATCTAGTATTGTATCATGTTTTCTTAAGATATAGGATAATAATGACACATTATCTTTCACTTCAGGAAATAATGACTTAAAAGCTATGTGAGCAAAAAGGCTGTAGACTGTAGCAATAAAACGAAATGGAAGTTAGATGAAATTGGCTGCAAGAAATCCTGGAATTTAAAAGGGCTACTGTAAAGCAGATGGCATTTTTTTCAGTGAGGGTGTGCCACTCTATAGCCCTTTTTTTCCTAAATTGGAGGTTACATGTGCCAGTAGAAAGAGAATGAAAGCTGAGAGCTGCTGCCTCTTCTAGAGTCTTTGGGATGCCCCAAGGTCCAGCTTTGGGTGTATGTTGATCTGTTGGGGATCAGGTTTGGGAGGTTTTTGCTGCAAAGCTCTGTGGTGCAGAAACCAGACCGACAAGGGAATAATGTTCTGTCTCTCCGTTTATTAGTCTTTATGAAGTGGATGGACCATGTGTTATGTCTTTGGCTGTTATTAATATGATATAAATTTTATGCCTCTCCTATTTCAGATAAGATGTTACCAAGGAAGACTGTGAAAAGGTTGTGCATTGACTCTAGGGTACTTTGAGCCCACTTAGGGTAACATCACTCATCCACTCACCCACCATGATGGCATTTATCTGAATGTACTTCTGGTGTGGTAAAAAAGTTATGGGAGAACTGTTATTAGCACCTTGTAAATCCCAAGGACAGCTGAACACAGCCTTTTATAGTCTGTCATAAAATAGCCCTCTATTCACAAAGATGTGAAAATTATTATTTTGCATGTAGACTTCTTTATTATAACACAAGTTTCTGGTTTGGTAAACGTCATTATTATTTTAATCAGATTAAGATTCCCTTACTGTTTGTGCAATCTGCTCTTAAGAAAAAGTCACCTTTATTAAGCGTTCTTTCTTAATACTTGCTTAATCTTCATGGCCCTGAGCTGAGTTGGGGACGAACAAGTGAAGGGGGTTAAACGTAGACACTTTCTCCTGACTATTACACTTTTCTTTTAAAAAACTTCTAATGAGAAGCTGTCAATTTTCAATAGCAAACTAGGTCTTTTATTTTCCTGCATTTGATTCTCCTGGCCGAAGAATTCCATTAAAGAATAATGACTGTTCAAGGCATTCTGTGTGTTTTTTTAAATGCAAAGAAATGGTTGGAGTCAGGAATAGCATGATTGTACTGCTTTGTCTCTCTTTGTAGGTGCACATGCATTCAGAGGTAGAGTCTGTACTATGCATACAGCTTTCTTGTTTCAGCTGTTAGCCCCTTCAAAGGGGCACTTGTCATTTCTCTTTTATTTTGTTTGCCTCAGCCTGCAGGCAGCAAGTATTAAAAATAATAAATACTTCAACTAATGCCTGATGGGACAGCTTAGTAGTTTAGGCATCAGATCCAGAAATACCTGGCATTTTCAAAACTTAGAGCTCTAACACCTCTCAGGATCTGGCTTTCTCTCAATGCTCATGTTGTTGTTTTGTTAGGTTGGGATTTCTCCTGCAGGATGAGTCTTGATCAGTCCAGAAGCCTTCAGTGCTGGGTTTCAAAGCATTTCTAAGTCTTGTGGAAATGCTGTCCAGCTTTTCTTCACTGGAATGAACACACCATTTCTGCGCTTTGTGGCTTGCAACATGGTAAGGAAGATGCCTACACAGCAGCTCTAGGCTTCCTGCCATCTAATTTTACAGCAGCTCAAACAGCAAACATTCAGTAGAAACGAACGAGCTGAACTCAGCCAGCTGGAGACTTGGCTACCAAAAAGAAAAAGTAAAAATAAAACCTCCTTCTTTACGCTTTTGCCCTTTTAGAGGGTTGCCAAAGAAAAACCTGGAACTTAAAGACATTTTTGGCAGGAGGATAAGAAGAAGAACAAGGACTGTCAGGAGAGCTTGATCCCTTGCAAAGCAAGACCCAGAGAGATGAAGGGGTCTTCCTGGCTGTGAGTCAAACTCTGAAGATTCTGGAAGCAAGAAGAGAGGTGGTGCTGGAGTGCAGGAGTTCTGCAGCATCTAATGGGCAATTCAGGGCTATTCCAGCCCTGTGGCTTGTCATCACAAATTCATAACTTCATCTGCGGGTAACTGGCTGTTCCCTCACTATATTTTTAATTGTGTGCATTGGATCTTTTCTTGATCACTCCCCCTCTGTACCTGGTGCTGTCCTCACCACAGGAGGCATGGAGGAGTGGCGAGGGGGTTATGTGATATACTTCACTTTATCATCTCCTGTAGATCACCTGCAATAGTTGGTATTGGGATTCTCAGTGGGAAGTTTGAATTCAGTATTTTGCATCTTATGTGATACTTCAGGAAATTAGAATTTTAAGTAAAGTTTAAAAAGAAAAAAAAAAGCAAAGGACAGATTTTGGTATTCAGTCTCATATCAGTAAATCACACATCATATTTAATTTCAGATCTTAATGACTATTTTCTTTGACTGTCTCTCGATGTCCATTTGCCAAAGTTGAGACAGACAGGAGAGTGGAACTGCCAAGAATTTCTTTTTTTATCTTCATTTTGCTGCTCCAAGAAAGCTAATTGCATCTCTTTCTGTACCACTTAATTCACTGCCTGTCATGCTTCTTCTCTCTGTGTAAACTTCCTTGGGGCTATCGCCATAGTCCCACCAGAGGAGGAAATTAGGGTCTGTAACAGAAATAACCTACAGCTTACATAGCATAAACAAATCCTGTAAAGCAAACACTGACAGGTTGGGGGAAAATGTTTTGTGTTTTCTTTTTTACAGGCAAGTAATAATAAAAAAAAATTAAAAAAAAAAAATTAAATGCAAACATAGTGCCCCGGAGTGTTTAAAACAGTTCCTTACAGTCTGTCAAGCTATATGTTTAGAACCTTTGATCAGTATGGAGGTTGTTTATTTCCTGTACAAACCAGCTTCTACATTGATCAATGTATTGTTGATATAATGAAGGTACCCCCTTTACTGATCTCTTTGAGAAGCCTTGAATTTGACAGTAATATTGTGTGCACTACTGTGAGTATCTGAGTTGTGTAGAATATGCAAAGAGAAATAAGAAGACAGGGTTGATAATAACTTGGTCCCCTATTTAAGGGAAGAATGCTTGGAGGTGTTTCTGTGGAAGGAATCAATGTGAGGTAAAGGTTGTTCACACTTTAGAAGAGACCATTTGGGAACCATTGGCCCAAATAACCAAGCACTTTCCTTACAGTCGCTGTACCAGAAGGACCTGCTACAAGACTCCTCCTGTGATGGGAGTCATTTGTGAACTGTCATACCCTGTGGAAATGGAAAACCAAATGCTTCCTTGCATTTAAGAAAACCAAAACAAACAAACACACACACATTTGAAATGCATCTTTTGCTTTAAAATTTTGCTGTGTTTTTGACCAGTATTCAGCGTTTTCCTCAGGATGGACTTGCATGCAGAGTTATGTGAAGAATAACCTCAACTTTGCATGCACAGTAACGAGATCTGAAGTAACTATTACCAGAAAGGAAAACTTGCTTAGCTGGGAGGTGAAGGATTGCTCGCTCTTTGTCCCAGCTGTTTTAAGTCTGAGGCAACAGGCTTAAAATGACCTGATAGAGATCTGTAATGAAGCTGTAGTGCTTGCTGCCACCAGACCTTGTGGATGCCAGAAGTTTTTGTGCCAACAGACAGCATCTGTATAAATTCATGGAAGAGAAATCCATCAAATGTTTTTATAAAGAGAGAAGTCTCCTCAGGTTCCTGAAATGTGGAAGCTGCAAATTTCTGTGTTGTTGCTTAGACTTATTGCAGTGTGTTTTGCCTGGTTTTAGTCTCCTGTATGCATCTGTTGAGGGTCACTATCGAACAGGATATTGGGCTAGGGAAACCTTTGGCCTGACCTCTGTCAGTCATTCCTGAGATTCATGAAGCAAAGGTTAACTGCAAACCACACATTGGGAACCTCTGTTCTCCACTCACTTTAAGCAGAGTGGTAATTCAATAATATCATGACTATGTGGACCATGGGTGAGATGAATTTAGTTTTCCTTCTCAGCCCACGTTTCCTTGTCACAAAAAAATTGCTTTCTGTCTCTGTGAAGCACATTATAAAATGGGGATAATGCTTCTTTTCTACATGTATGTGTTGTTTTGCTGAAGTGAAACAGCCCTCCACCATACATTTGAGGATAGTGAACATTAAGTATCATTAATGTTATCCTGCCAACAGGAGCAGGAGGTGAAACTCCCTTGTCCATCCTCTTCCCTGAAATGAGTGATGCAGAGTAGGAGCCTCCTGTCTGCAGAGGGGGCAAGCTGTTATCTGTTAATATGGCAGCATTTCACCGAATGATTAGGCTGTCAGAATTAGAGCAATTTGAACACGCTGAGCAAGCTTTTATGTACACAGGAACAAGATGCTGACGTTAGATTACTGAAGAGGAATAACAGGCACTGGAGATTGACAAGTGCTTGGCAAGCCTGTGTTCCTGGGGCTCATCAGACATTCACGGCTCCTCTGCGATGCTGGGGAAGAGCATACTCAAGTGGCTGTATCATAGCCTGGGTGACATCTGGTGACATGCAGTTAGGCCTGTTGTGTTTTTTGGGGGATGAATTCATTTTCACAATATTTGAACGGAATCCATTTATACAGAGTGGAAATATTCTGGCATATGTAAGTGACTTACAAGACAGTAATATTTCTGGTCCATCTCTTATTTGGTGACAAAAGTGTAATTAGCTGCACTTAGCCACCTCGTATTTTATACTGGTTTGACTTCTTTGCTCCCTCGTGATGCAGCTATTAGGGTGTTTTAGAAGGTGTGTGGCTAGTAGGTCAAGAGAGGTTCTCCTGTCCCTGTACTCTGCCCTGGTGAGACCAGAATCCGAAGTACTGTGTTCAGTTCTGGGTCCCCCAGATTAAGAGGGACATAAAACTGCTTGAGAATGTCCAGAATAGAGCCGCAAAGATGATTAAGGGAATGGAACATCTCTCTTGCAAGGAGAGACTGAGGGAGCTGGGGCTCTTTAGCTTGGAGGAGACTGAGAGGTGACCTTATCAATGTTTATAAATATGTAAAGGCTGAGTGCTAGGAGGATGGAGCCAGGCTCTGCTTGGTGATGCCCAATGACAGGAGAAGGGGCACTGGGTGGAAGCTGAGGCATAGGAAGTTTCATTTAAACATGAGGAGGAATTTTTTCACTGTGAAGGTGACAGAAGACTGGAACAGGCTGCCCCGGGGAGCTGTGTAGTCTCCCTCTCTGGAGGTATTCAAGACCTGCCTGGATGTGTTCCTATGTGATCTGGCATAGGTGATCCTGCTCTGGCAGGGAGGTTGGACTGGATCTTTTGTGGTCTGTTCTGGCCCCTGACGTTCTGTGATTCTGTGAAGTAGCTACAAGTGTTGGGATGAGGAATAGAAAGCACAGCTACACTTGGCTGTTTCCCATGGCTACAGCTGGGGCTCTCACACAAATGAGAAAATCATAGAGCTGTTTTGGTTGGAAAAGATCTCCAAGACTGAGTCCAGCTGTTGACCTAACACCGCCATGACCACTAAGCCATGTCCTGACTTGCCATCTCTGCATATGTTTTTTAACATCTCCAAGGATGGTGACTCCACCACCTTCCTGGATAACCTATTCCAATGCCTGACCACTCTTTCACTACAGAAATACCCACTTTCCCTGGCACAGTTTGAGGCCCTTACCTCATTCTAATGCTTGATACTAGGGAGAAGAGATCAACATCCACCTCACTAGTAGTTGTAAAAGGCAATATAGTATCCCATCAGCCTCCTTTTCTCTAAACTGAACAATACCACTTCCCTCAGCTACTCCTCATAAGACTTCTCCAAACCTTTCACCAGCTCTTTTGCCATTCTCTGGACGTGCTCCAGCAACTAAATGTCCTTCTTGTGGTGAACGGCCCAAAACTGGACACAGTATTTGAGGTGTCGCTGCCCCAGTGCTGAGTACAGGGACGTGATCACTTCCCTACACCTGCTAGTCACACTATCCCTGATAAAACTAGGATGCTGTTTGCCTTCTTGGTCAGCTGGACACACTGCTGGTTCATGTTCACATGGCTGTGAGCCAACACTCCCATAACTTTTTGTGCCAGACACCTTTCTAGGTACTCTGACCCAAGCCTGTAACATTGTCTGGAGTTGTCGTGGTCCAAATGCAGGATCTGGCACTTGGACTCATACAGTTGACCTCAGCCCATTGATCTAGCCTGTCCAGGTCCTTCTGCTGAGCCTTCCTACCTTCAAGCAGATCAACACTCCCTTCCAATTTGTTGTCACATACAAACTTAGTGAGAGTGCACTCAGTCCCCTCATCCAAATCTTTGATAAAGACAAAATCATAGAATCCCATAGAAGGGACATCAAAGATAATCCAGTTCTACAGCCCCCCTCCTGCCCCTCCCCTTGCCATAGGCAGGGACACCTCCCACTTGAACAGGTTGTTCAAGGCCTCATCCAGCCTGGCCTTGAACACCTCCAGGGAGGGAGCTGACACAGCCTCCCTGGGCAACCTGTTCCAGTGCCTCACCACCCTCACTGTGAAGAATTTCTTCTTAACATCCAGTTTAAATCTCCCATTAAATCTGCCATTACCCCTCATCCTGTCATTACAAGAACTCATAAATAGTCCCTCCCCAGCCTTCCTGTAGCTCCCCTTCTCCAGGATACAGAGCCCCAACTCTCATAGCCTGTCCTCATAGCAGAGCTGCTCCAGCCCTCTGATCATCTTAGCCCCAAAACTGAGCCCTGGGGAACAGCACTTGTGACTGTCAGCCAACTGGATTAAATTTCATCCTCCACCACTCTTTGGGCCTGATCATGCAGCCAGTTTTTAACCCAGTGAAGCATCCACCCATCCAAGCCATGAGCAGCCATTTTCTCCAGGATGCTGCTGTGTCAGATGCCTTACTAAAGTCAAAGTAAGCGACATCCTCAGCCTTTCTCTCATCCAGTGAGCAAGTCACAGTGCTGTAGATCAGGTTTGTCAAGGAGAACCTGCTCTTGGTAAACCCGTGCTGACTAGGTCTGATCCCCTGGTTGTCCTGTGTATGCTGTATAATGGCACTAAAGATGATCTGCTCCATGACCTTCTCCAGGCTGACAGGCCAGTAGTTCCCCAGGTCCTCTTTCTGACCCTTCTTGTAGGTCAGTATCAGATTTGTCAGTCTCCAGTCAGCTGTGACCTCTGCAGTTGGCCAGGACCACTGGTGGCCTGCCCCTTCTTCCAGTGACTATAAACTCTCTTTTTCTCCTTAAGATGAAACCAGATACTGCTGTTCAGTGAGAAGAGGCCTCTTCCCCACACACTCATCTTTCAGCAAGGTGGGGTTGCCCTGTTCCTGCAATTTAAAAGTTTTTCCTTGTGCAGAGTCTGACTCACCTTGACCCTTCAGGACTGTCTCCCAACTGACTCTGTTGACTGGTCTGTGAGACAGCCCAGAGTCTGCCAGCTAGAACTCCCAAGGTGGCACTTCTGTTGGTCCTCCTCTTTACTGCTCTGAAAACTGAGAACTCTATAATTATGATGGTGCCCAAGATGGCTTCCAGTTGTTACACCACCCACTAGTCCTCCCCTGTTTGCAAACAGCAGGTCCAGCAAGGTGTCAGGAAATTATCCTTCGTGCTCTAGATACCTCCAAGACTGTGCTTCTCTGCTGTTTTATTTATATCAGACGTCAGAAAAATTTAAGACCCCCATGAGAAGAAGGACAAGCAATTGTGAGTCTTCTGCCAGATGCCTGAAGAATACTTTATCTGTCTCTTCATCCTGGCTGGCTGGTCTTGAACAGATTTCTACCACAATATCTGCCTTGTTGGCCTTGCTCCTTCTTCTACCCATAATCACCCAACCATATTGTCACCGGCATTGACCTCAATGCAATCAAAAGACTCTGACCTTCAGGGCCACCCTGTGCCTCTCCTTCCTTGCCTGACTGTGACTGGGCACTCCAGTCCTGTGAGGCATCCCATCATGTTTCTGTTATGGCCACTAAGTCATTCTTTTCCTGATGTCTTCCAGCTCCTCCTTTTTGTTTCCTGTGCTGTATGTGTTAGTGTAGATGCGCTTCAGTTGGTCTGAAGGTCTTGCCACGTTTTTGTAGGGAGAAGTCTCATTTCTTGCCTGGCTGTTCTCAGGTGCTCCTATGGTTAAGTCATCAGTGACCCCAGTGACTCAGCTCCTGCATGGGTCTCCATTTCCCATCCCTGCTGATACACCATCCTTCAAATGCTGGTGTGCTGCCCTTGGGTTTATTCCTGCTGGGCCCTTCTAGTTTAAACCTCTTCGAATGAGCCTTGCTAGCTCCTCTGCTAGCATCTTTTTTCTCTTTGAGACAGGTGTATCCCATCTGTTGCCAGCAGGCCTGGTATCCTGCAAATCAGCCTGTGATTAAAGAACTCAAAGTCCTGCTGGGGACACCAGCCTTGGAGCCAGGCAGGGATCTGCTGGCTCTTCCTCTTTATTCTTTCATCACCCCCTGCAACTAGAGGAATAGAGACTTGTGCTCCAGATCCCTTAACTAGTCATCCCAAGGCCCTCAAGTCTCTCATGGTTTTCCTTGGGCTTCTTGTCATTGCTTCATCACTGCCTGCCTGAAAGACAAGCAGTGGATAGCAGTCCAAGGCCTGCACTAGGAAAAGAAGCTTCCTGCTGACATCACTAATCTGGGATCCTGGGAGGCAGAAGACTTTGTGAAGACATGGATCTGATCTGCATATTGGAGCTTCCACTGCCTTCAGAAGTAACTCACCCACTCAATGCAATGTGTCTGCGCTCAGAAGCTGCCTTCTCTCTCGCTGTAGCAGCTGGAGAGTTTACATTGCACTAAACAGAGTCTTGGACACTAAGTGGCTTTTGATCTTCTTACATGCTTCACTTTGGTGGTACAGTATATTGTTTCTTAAATGAGTTACTGGGTCATTCTGCTTTGGTGTTCCTGCATCTAAGTGTTGGGAATTGGGCGGTTTAGGTTTCTTCTTTCATTGACCTCTCAGAAGATGAGTGTGGGATTGATTCAGCATTGTGTCTGAGCTGAATTCAGATATGGAATGGGGTCTAGTCTCTGTTGGGAGTTCAACCTGAGCTTGTTCTTCAGCTATGGCAGAGATTTCATTGTACAGAAAACGTTTTCATGTTAAAAATCAAACTGCAGACAGCACATTTTGCTTTTTAAGCACTGCTCTCCCCACAGAGTTTCTGTGGAGAGTGAATGTGGGGAAATGTGTATTTGGGATAAAAATCCATTTTTTTCCTGAAAGGATGATTTTCATGGAAAAGTCTTTGCTATGTCTATTTAAAAAAATTCCCTTTCAGAAGGTTTTGTGTGGTGGAAGCTTATTAAAAAGATCCATTTCAGTAGCTTTCTTGTGCTGGAACCCCTTCACACCCTCTGTGGTGCAGAGGTGCAGTGCAGAACTGTGTGGTGCACCAGCAGAAGTCTGTGAGATGCTTTTCTCCCAGAGAAAAGCCTGGTGCCAGGTGTACTAGCTTTGTGCAGCATTTCCACTTGTAAATAAGAACAAGCTTGAAGCGCCATTAGCCTGCTGCCTGGCCTACAGCAGCTAGTGCTTGTCTATATGCCTTGGGCCATTGCCCCCAGGAAACAGGACAAAATCATTGAGATCAAATCTCTGCTGAGGGCTTTGCACCCTGGGGCTTTCCTTCAGTGTTCTCCAGGGTGTGAAGGTGCCTCTCTGTGGAGCAGAGGTGGTTAAACTCTTGAGCTGTTTGAGCCACAGTAGTGATGTCCTTGTCCTTTGTATTGGGCCAAAGTATTGCTGTGCCATGCAACCCAAGGTTGGGCAAATGGTCCCTGGCCCTGTTTTATTGCTTGGTAGTGTGCAATCTGTGTGCCTTTAATAACATTAATGGTGAAAACCTTATGGAGTAAACAAATGCAAAAGTATATGGTCCTTGGAGTAGGTGAGATATGAGTTGTACCAGGAGTACAGTAAGGCATAACCTCTTGGTTATTTTGTTCTGCTCTTGGTAGGTAGCCTGAGGCCACTGATGTGAAACACACATTTAGCAGCCTGGTAGTGGTAAATCTGCTTTCTGTAGTTGTAGTCACACCCAAGTGCTAATGATTGTTTTGCTGAGAGGGGTCTTTGTGTATCCAGCTGTGGAGAATACAACGAATAAGGGGGCAAAAATGCTAAAATGTGGTTTCCAAATGTTCTTTTCTAAATCGTGTTCTGAGTCTTAATCCATGCTGTGGCATGGGCTCCATTTAGGAGGTGTCCCTTGGAGGCAGGCTGGCAGGGCTGAGGTGTAGCTTAGGTATCCCAGCGCAAAGTCATTTCAGGTTAGCCAAATTCAGCATACCAGGTGAGGAAAATTTGTAGGACTCTACTTTTGCTATTTATTTCTGTGTCTTTGGGAGAAAAGCATTCTTCTGGCTCGCATTATCAATANATTTTTTTTTTTTTTTTTTTTTTTTAGTACAGTACAGTTATGATTAAAAACGTGGGGGAAAAAAGTAGTAGAAAAAAATCTTTTAAACTTTCAAAGTGCCTATCACAAGGTAAGAATAAAAAAAGTTTCTCATTGTTAAAATAGGCATTATGAGAGTGCCATCAAGGCATTTTGGAGAATAGAAGCATTTTATTTTTAATGAGAAGAACTAAAGAATAAAAAAAAATGGTAGCCTTGGAGAATTGCAGATCAAAGGTTTCTTCATTGTAAAACAAATGAAAGGTCTCAGTCCTCAAAGTGATGAATAAATTGATAAATTTTTAATAGAAAGAATAGGCTATAAATGGTAATTTAATTCTTTGGGGGAGAGAATCATTTAAGCACTATTTTAAAAGTCCAGATTTTTTTGGTGTGACTATTATAATGGTTACTAAAGGGGAGAACTGGGAGCTGCATGGTTTGACCAAGGCTTTTATGCACAGCACTGCTTGTATTCAACACAGCGCTCCTGCCCTTCTCAACATGGAGGTGGGTACCTACCTGCTTCTCAAAGAAGCCTGGTTCTGCTATTTCCATGGAAGCCAGATGCATCAGGAAACTTCAACCTTTGGAGGAAGCACAGAATGCTTAAAAAGAAGTCCAGACTTTGCAGTGTGTCCATGCTTGTGGCCCCCACAGCCCTTGGTTTTGGAAAAGGCAAAGTACAGGATGGGGGTGACTGGGACAAAGTCAGCCCATCCCTGTATCCCCTTTCCCAAACTGCCCCTTTGCTTAGTGCCTGCAGAAATGGAATTGAAAATGGAGCCAGATGGGCAGAGAAGATTCCCCAGTGAGTGGTGGTGAGGGGTTGTGGTGAGGCCAGAGAATTGTGAGATGGGCAGCTGACTGGGGCAGGAATGGAAGAGCTGGGAGAGAAGGACAGTGGCCTTTGCAGAAGGAGAGGAGCATTAAGAAGCATAGACTGGGGACAGGGCATTTAATGACAATTTTCTAGGAGACCTCACTGCCACAGGGCTGACAGGCTGATGGGTGCTGCCAAATTTGCATAATAACACAACTAATAAAAGCTGCAGGGTCCCTGGCAGTTGCTCCTGCAGCTCTCCCTGCACATTGCTGTCGCATTGGGCATGTCCTCCTCTGTGTAGCCATGACCCACTTTTCACACTCAAAACCCAATTTTGTTTGTCAGTTGTGGGGCATCCTGGCCCAGCTCTGCAAGGAAATACTGTCAGCTCCTATAGGTGTCCCAGCATGCTGCAGCATGGCCAGTGGCTGAGACCATGACCCACTGCCACATCCCTGCCTGGGCTGTGCCCTGGTGCATCGTCTGCACTGCCAGCTTCCTTGTTTGTGTCTTCTAGTGATGCTGTCACACTCACTAACTCATCTTGCTTCTTCCCCTTCCTTCTCTTGGCAGTGGTTTTAAAGTTAAAATGAAGAAAAATAGAGGGGGAGGGGGAAATAAAATCTCTGCTTTTTCCTTTATATTAATTCCCAGACACAGATTTATATTCAGTTTTTCACTACCCATCAATCATTTCTCCTTGCTTTCCTATCACACTTCTCAAGAGCACCATGGATGGGGAAGCTCTAGCAGTGCTCTCTTGTTTGTGGAGGTGGACTGGATTTGCAGACCTGGGTGGCCAAGCCATGCCTTGTGCCCCTTGGCTAGCGGCTATTTTGGTGAGAAAAATGTGCTGCTGCTTGCACAAGTGATTGAATTCTGACTTCTTGCTGACCTTACAGCAGTGCAGGAAGCAAAATTAGTTGTGTCTGCAAGTTTGAGAACAGGATTGAGCTGTTTTGCAAGTGGCTGTGGTCCCTATCATAGATGAGTATCTTTACATGTTTTTAAAACTGAAGAAAAAGAAAAAAGGAAAATAATAAAAAGCCCATTTGACTTGGGAAAAAAAAACCCAACAAAACAGTTCACTAAGAAAATGTAGTAATATTGGTCACTGTTATATTCTCAAATCAGTTTATGCTGAAGAGACTTGGAAAGCATGATGGGACTTGTTAGTCATGGGCATAATTTTGATATCTGCTCTCTACTTACTAGGATTCAGAAATGTATGTCTGCATTCAGACCTTTGCTGTGTCACTGGATTCCTGATGATATGCCTAAGCTCTAACAGCTGGTCACAGTGACAGAAAGCTCCAAACTGAGAAGCAGAGTTGGGCATTTCAACTTTAACCCTGTGAGGACTACTGATGGGCAGCGATAATACTGTGGAAAATTTTAGGAGTCTTATTTGTAGCTTAAATAGTGCCACTGTCAGCCCAGATAAGAAAAAGTGTGCCTGTAAGTTTCCATTATTTAATTTTTTAGCCTGTATCAACTTTAGGTTGATACATTTGTTATTGCTAACACTGTAACAAATGCTGATCTCACTCTGCTGACAGTAATTATATTTTTCAGCTCTGCAGAGGTTTGGCAAAATGTTTGTTTCAGGTGGATTCTGCCATCGCTTTTCAATACTTAGGCGTTCTGCAGATTTACTTTGTGTGGCTGATCCAAATGGCTGTTAACCTGAAATCAAACCCAAATCCTCAAGAAGGTTAAACAGTAATATTTAGAGGTTGCATTGGCACAAAAGAGGTTCACCTTGGGAAATTCCTATCTATATCTAGTTCGCTGTTCTCTTTAAGAGCTTATGGATCTGATTCAGCTTCGTGTTTATTTTGCAGCATTGCTTTGGGTAGCTGCTGCTGGTTTTTCACTGATGTGTGAGATCAGAGCAATGCCTTGTGGTGTTTAACTCTTTGTACTCACAGCAGTAAGCTTCTGAAAGCTCTGTGAGTCCATGTTCAGAGATATTTGCAGCACTTGTTTTGCCCCTGCCTCTTTGGCAAGGCAGCAGTGGGGCCTTGAACCTCTAGGGAGGCGGCAGTGAATGCTCAGGAGTCCAGGCTTCTCAGTGTAGACTTGCCAAACACCACCTGTAGACATCCGTACACTTACGGAAATTTTATTCATTTTTGACTCGGTGCAAGGTTTTGCTTCAGAAATTAATTCAGAAATGAATTAAACCCTTTGCATCTCATCAGCATGGATGTTGCAACACTGATGCATGCAAACCTGAAAGCTGCATTGCATCTGGCCACATTTCTCCTCCCTCTCAGTAGCCTGGCTGAGGGAAATGTGCAGAGTAAACCATCATGGTGAGTGTTTAAAGACTTTGTACAATGTATATAGGGACTTTGTTATCTTGAATATATTTTGACTTGACTCTTCCCCACCCCCCTCACCAGGTTTAATAATTTTTAACATGTGTGTATTAAAGAAAAGCTGTTACCTAAGAAGGTTCTTTGTCTGACATTGTAGAAATACCTGAATTCAGATGGTTATGAATGGCCCTCAAATACTTCCCTTCTCTAACACTGCGCCCTAGTGACTTGAACCATTGTTTGCTGCGTTCATTCTTATCTTCCAGATTTGTGTGTGTGTAGATATTGCTTGTTCAGCTGTTGCTGTTCAGTTTAGCTTAGAGCTTTTCAAATTCTGGTTGCCTGTCTGTGCTCCAGCCCTGTACTCATAGCAGAGGCTGAGCTCCTGCAGTTTTTCCTGAACCTCTTGACCTGTCCAAGGGAGCTATGAATCTACCTGTGCTGAATGGGTGGCACTGATGGTAAAATTGATAATGCTGCTTAGTTCCAAGTCCTTTCTTCATTAGCAGTAATGGATAAGTAATAACTAAAATTGCACAGTCAGTTCTGGAATGAGCATCATTTTGTGATGTGAAAGGTGTTTTCAGACTTGGCTTAAGAGGCTTCCATAGCTAACTCTCCTATGCTTGCTAAGCATATTTTATCTGCATTATTGTGATACTGTTTTTTAATAACCTTACATGGGTTTAGAGCTTGGAAAATGGAGGAAATATGAAAGGAAATACAGGAAGTATGACAGTCATTCAAATGGCATATGGAAGTAAAGATTGACAGGAAAAGGGGTCATAGCCATCAACACTATTACAGCAAGATGCAGAGAGAAATCCAGAATTCATGTTGCAAACCTGTTCCTTTGATTTAAAAATGGAGAACTTCTTGGCACAGCACTTCATGTGTTGGAAATATAAAGTATGTATAAAAGAAATGGTGTTTTTTTCTTTTGGATATAGCTCTTCTGTTGGCTAGCAGATAGCCAATATGATCACTTAAGTCTTCCATTCATTTAAAATGACAACGTACTATCAGTTTTATGACCTAAGATTCCAAACCCAAATTCTGTATTTGTATAGCTGAAATTAATTTAAATTCCATATTTAGCCTTGACACAGTTGGTAAATTTGAATGTTTTGGCTTAATATTCAGAGAATCAAAAACTGGTTGAGATAGGACGGTATCTCTTGAGATATCTGGTCCAAGCCCCTGATCAGAGTAAATGCAGCAACAGCAGGTTGCTCAGGACCATCTTCAGTTGTATTTTGAATATCTACAAGGACAGAGACAACTGAATCTTTTTGGGCAACTTGTACCAGAGCCTGACTACCCTCACAGTGGAAAAGTGATTGTGTTTTTTTTATGTTTAAAAAGAATGTGCTGTATTTCAGTTTGTGCCCATTGCCTCTTGCCTATAAAAATGTTCTTTATGAGAGTAATTATTTGTATTAAACTTTGTGTCGAGTTATATTAGTGCAGTTGTGCTTATAATATCCTGAAAAATTACTGAATTTGGTTGTTGTTTTGAGTTTGTTTTTTTTTTAATAGGAAATCAAGGTAAAAATAGTTTTATTTATGGAATTCGCAATGTGAAGTTAGGTCTTTAAAAACTAACATACAGGGGCAATGGAACAAACTCAAATACAGGAAGCCTCAAAATGAGGACCATGTTCTTTACTGTGAGGATGCCAGAGTACTGGAACAGGCTGCCCAGAGATGTTGAGGAGTCTCTTCTGGAGGCTTTCAAAACCCACCTGGACGCATTTCTGTGTGGCCTGGCCTAGATGATCCTGCTTTGGCAGAGGGGTTAGACTACATCTCAGAAGTCCCTTACAACCTCAACTGTTCTGTGATTCTTAGAATAAGAACTCTTACTGCATTTTTTTCTGTGTTTTTATATGTGAGTGTGTTGATTTACTTCTTTTTCACCCCCCTCGTCCTCCCTAGTTCAGGGTTGTATTTATGACCAAATAATATTTTATCAGATCTGTGTTGTAAGTTGTCCCTTCTGTGAATGTATTACATCATAAAACTGAGTAGATGGAAGATGAAACTTGTGTGTTTTTTTTGTTTTTGTTTTTTTTTTCCTGTTAAAAAGAATAAAAGCTTCTTTGGGTGAAAAAAAAAATTTAGTAACATCAGCAAGAGCTGGAGCCTCCTTTCCCACTTCCATCATCCTTAATTAACTTAAAAATCACACTGGACAATCCTCAAGTAATGTGCAAAAATGGCATCTAATAGATGGAAATTATTAAGAAACTTTCAGCTGTCCTCTGGGAATATACCTCAGTGGTCCTGTGTGCTTAAGGCTGCCAAAAATATCCCCAGTAATTCTGAATCTCTTTTGGCAGATGAAGGCAGAATGACTGGTTTTACAACAATCAAGATCAGATGGTGGCACACACTCTTCTATATTAAGAAATATGTACACTGGGAAATAAGCTGTGGTCATATGTTCCTACTCTTTCTGTCGATTTGCTGCTAAGGAGTTAGTGTTAGCATTAGTGTCTGTAAAAGATGGAAGACAGTAAAAGTTTAAATCATTTGGTTGCTCTACATGTTCTTTGTTTCAAATATTCCTAATGTGGTTTCATGGCTGTCTTGGGCGAAAGAAAGAAGTTCAGTTTTCTCTTTCACCTGCCTAGTAATAAGCAACTGTCAGGCACAGTTTGATACTTCTGTGACTTGAAACAGCGGTGGCTGCAGAGAAAAATACACCTTTTTCTGCTAAGTCTTTGTTTGTTTTTTTTCCAGTGAAAGATGAGCTTATACACCACTGGCAAGAGATACTGCCTTTGTTCTGCTAAGATCTATCATTTTAGCTGTGGATGAGTCTTGGAAAACAAAAACATTCAATTTTCTATCACAACCAAATGGTCTGTGTTAGAAACTGTGGCTAACACCATGGAGCATTTCTGCTGCATTTGCAGGAACAACCTTGGCTCTTTTTGTATTTGCCTGTTTCTTTTGAGGAATTCCTACACCTTTTATTTCTTGTTGTTTTCCTGAGGGTTTTGTTCTTAGAAACTCCTCTAGGTTTTTCTTACAGTTAGCTTTATCTTCAGGCGGTTTCCCAGTCCACCAGGAGCAATTGCAGTGTTGCTTGTGCATAAACTTTAAGCCTTATATGCCAGTGCAGTTGTATCTCCATTTATGTTGGAAATGCAAAACCTCCTGTTTTCAGGGTGTAAACTCAGTCTTGCTGATGTTCACTACCACCACAGTGATGTGAATCATCTTCTATTTAGAGATGTAAAGTGACCAGCTGAAGTGGACAATAGTATCTATGTACAACCTTAATTTAAAGATGACCTTTATTTTCCTCCCATGTCTCAAGTCAGACTCCATCTCTATTCAGGCACCTTCTATCTCAATATAAATCAATTGGCTCAGATGTGTGCATGAGAGGTCGTCCTAGTCTCAGTTCTTCTAGGTACTTTGCTCCAGTGCTGCAGTTCAAAGCTTCCCTTTTTGCATGTCAGTCTTATTTACAGTTCTACATACAAGTAAATAAGATTATTCTTAAAAAAAATAATTAAAAAAAACCCCAAAACACCAAAACCATTTCCATTTGGATAATGCTGTGTAATATAAGCTGTAATTACTTTCCTCTAAGATAAAGAACCCAGTCGTGGAATCAGGAAACAGATGCTGTGAGAACCCAGACGCTTGATAGTTTCTAATAATTATTCCCATTCTGTCAATGGGAATGTCTGCCCTGATGTTCTCAGTGTCTGGCCTCTGTTAGGCTGAGAGGGAATCTCCATCCTTTTTTTTCTCTTCCTCTGATCCAGAGGATACCCGCAGGAAGATACCTTCCTGGTTCTCTGCCAGCCCCCACAGCAGTGCCACTTTCGTCTTGGTTCCCCCACGCAGTTTTCAAGCCTTCGCTCTGCCATCTCCTTAGCAACTCAGAGCTTACCAGCAGCACAGAGCCACACAACCCCCGGGGGCTGCAGCTCTCTATTTATAGGCAGTTGAGCCTGGACGAAAGAGAGCTCTGGTAAGGCCTCTACAGGTCTTGCTAGGGGATCTGGCTTGGTGTTGTATCTCAAAGCCTCGCCCTTCGCAGGTTGCTCAACCTTTGCTTTAAAACACATTGGCTCTGATACATGGCAAGGATTTGCTGTTTACATAGCTGCTAATTAACCTTTCAGGAATCATCTTCTCTGTAACCCAGGTTAGGAAGTGAAATGCAGGTGCAAAAGCAACAGCCTGGGGTAATATGTTCTAACAGGCACAGTTTCAAGGATGATGCCATGTCTGTGGTTCAGTTTTTTTGTGTTTTTGTTTTTTTTTTTGTTATTATTTGAAGGATATGGCTTAGTGAAATCTTTGAAAACAGAAGAGGAAAATATTTTTACTTAGCTTTGTGGTTAGTTGGGGTTTTTTGTTTTGTTTTATTTTTAAATTATGTTTCATCAGGCTGAATTCTGCACTGAAAACAAGATTTAATCACTGGTTATACTACTTAGTGTTGCTCTGCAAAGGTTTATTGATTCAGCGTTTCCCTTAGTCATGTGCCTGAGAAATGAGGTAAAGTATGTGTTTTGATGCTAAGAGTGATTCCCAAGTATTAGAGAAATAGATGATAATCCATTAAAATAGGCTGGATGGTAAGCCTGAGCAGGACACCTGTTTTCATGAACTCTATGTATACTGAGCTAAAAATGCTGATATCCCCATGAAGAAATTTAACATTTATTGGAGGTAATACCTCTGAGGTTAATCTGAGGAACTTGTTGGAGATCTCAGAGTTACCTAATTACCTAATTGTCTGACAACACTGTACTTACTTCACCTGGGAAAAAAAGGTAATTAATGACTTCCACAGGGCAGTAAGTTTTCCCTTCTCTTTAGTCTTTGTATCTGGACCTCATGTACCAATGTAGGAGAATTTTGTGTCGTGATCCTAGGCCTTCCCTCCCAGATTTTCCTTATTCCTCATACCCTTCATTCCCTGACAATGACTGCTAATAGAAAAAGCCTTGGAGGAAATGTCACTCTGCTTTCAAAATAGATTTTACTTCTCAGATTCAGCACTGGAATTGTTCTCCTGGATGCCATGGTGGGAAAATAATCTCTGTCTTCAACTGGAGGAGCAAGGGAAGTCCAAAGCAACATTTAACCTACTCCAGTTAATAGGAATGTGGGAATTACATGCTTTTGTGTGTACTTATGGGAGGAGAAGGAATCTCTCTGTTCAAGGAGAACATGAGGAGGTGAAGGCATGGACTGTATAGGCAGGGTGATTGACAGCCCAGCTGTTGCAGATCAGTAATTGGAAATTCATTGCACATAAATCTTCTAGTACTTATTGTGAGACATGGGAAGGAGAATATCTGAGCTCTGAAGCAGTTAACTCTTTCAGAGCCATCTGGGGAGATGTTAAGCTTTCAAAGTAGCAAGACTGTACAAGTATTTCTCTTTAAAGCTTTATTTTTTTTGTTGTCGCGAGAAGAATGCTGATGGAGGAAAAAAGCCACCATGTGCTTCAAGTGATAGCATTTAGGTGAACAGCCTTAAATATTTAATGTTTATTTCTTTTACACTGAAGCTTCAAATTGTCTTGGAAAATTCATCTTCCTATTGGTGGTGAACACATTTTTGCCTTTACAAAATGCATCTTGCACATGTTGCCTGCCAATTTCATGTCTGATTTACCTGATTTGTGTCTCCACATTGGTGGGCTTACTGTATGTTTGTCCATGTGCCAGCAGACTCTGCAACTGTATTTTAAGAGGTCTGTTCTTGTCTAAATATTTATACTCTTTTCCATGAGGCTGAGACTGATTGTATGTGCTAGCAACTTCGTCCCAGCACCCCCTTCTTCTCCCAGACCATGTACCATGTTTTTGGTACATTTTCCTCCTCACTTCATTTTAACACTCTGGTGGCTTCCCCTATGTACTTGGTTTCTGGTGACCACATTTCTTCTCATTTATTTTGGTCTGCTTCTGTTTTATTACACACATATTTGTCTCTCCATTAATGTCAATGTGAATTACAGATGAAAAGCTAAGTGTAGATGAATTAGTAACTACACAGAATAGAAGGCAGCATTTAACTTTGTGAATTATTTGTGTGGGCACTGGCCAGCTAATGAATACCTGAGGATATGAACAAACAAGCAGTGCCAGGATGCAGGGCTCTCCTGTTGATGTAATTCACAGTGCAGAGGTGGGAGACTCCATGGAGGACAGTGCAACCATACTGAGTTTTAACACCCACTCTTCTGGCAAGTGCTGTGAGTGGATGGATGTGCTGGTTGTGGTTTTGGAGCCAAAAATCAGTGCTTGTCTCTAAGGGAGCAGTTATCTGTGTACAATAAATAGAAGACTGAATAGTCTGTATCTCAGTCCATAATGTACTGAAACAGATCTTGACCCTTAAAATGGTGTAAAACAGTCCAGAATGGTGTTTCTTGCTGTAAAATTGCAGTGCTTGGATGAAAGCCTTCCTTCAAGATGGCTTTTCACGTTCTCTGCTCCACTGCCTGCGGTAACACTTTATTCATTTATGTCAGGAGAAAACCTTTTGTCTTCAGCTGAACAACTTCTGCTTTGCTTGTGGTGCCCTGCAGAAGCATTTTACAAGAGGTTTCCTTAAAGGGAAGCACTTGGCTATTTTCTAAGCTCACTTTCAAAGTACTCTGCATTAATTATAAATGAGTAAAGCTGTCTGGCTCTTGATTACACAATTGCCTATCCTGGATTCCCTGTAATAAAGTGTAAGCTGGCCTAGCCGTAGTAAAACGGGAGGTGCTTTTCCCCCCTCTATCTTAGGACCTGAGCTATTCTCAGATCTACTGTTCTGATTTCTTTCACGCTGCAATTCTGTCAGCCTTACATTTCCTCCCCTCTCTCTCTGCTACCCTATTGTTATTAAGCTTTTCTTTTGGTTGCACTTAGGCCCATATCCTGTTATAATTTCCATCTAAAGTAGTTAACATGCATTGATACGGTGCCTTTTGCACCGAGCTCACACAATGCATTTTATTTATTTAAAGGATTCTAAGTGCCTGTAGTGTCTAAGTGTTTGAGAAACACATAAAAATACACAGAAGTCAAGCACTTAGCTCCCTGAGTGGACGGGTTCCCCTCTGTCTCTGCCAGGAGCTTCCATAAATGCAATTACTCAATGTAGCATGTAGTTTAGTAACAATTAAACTGAAGCCTGTGCTTTCTGTGTGGTGAACCCTGATCTCTTGTCTCCATCATTTGCCACAACGTGAACCTCACAGGATATGCTGCATGTTATCCCATTGCTCTGTTTTTTTCTGCCCTTGTTTTTGTGTGGATATTGAAGGCAACAGTTCTCAATTTTGGTACATTTTCATGGGCTTTTACTGTCTTCAGATGGGATGGGAAAGAGCTCAATAGGAGTGACTTTAGTGTCCTTTGCTCTGACATTTCTATTCTGTGTAAAATAGCAGAAAAAAAATGTTAAGCAGCCATAAAGTCTTGATTTGAACTGTAGTATCAGTATATAAGCTAAGACCCCAACCTGAGTTTTGGGAGTATTTGCCATTAACCCCTAGCACGCTTGAGCTGTGGCACACATGGTGAAGATGCTACTGTTCCTTTCTCTATCCACTGGAGCTGCCCTGTAAGGGATGTCTCAGCCCTGCTCTTGGTCTTTCTCCTTGCTGAGGAAAGATGGATTCAGAATGGCTTAGGACAATGGTAACTGTATTACCCAAGTTAACAAGGGCAGTGTAAATTTATCCACCCCAGGTCTTCTCCACTCTTCTTGTTTTGGTTTAGGGAGTTGAAGACATGCTAAGCAAATGGATGAAGCTACAAATGGTGATCTCTTCTTATAAAAATAACATCAGATTGTTTAAGGAAAATGGCATTATTGTTTTTAATTTTTACTAGAAAGTTCCTCATTTCTACCAGTCCAAGGTTAGAGCATTCCAGTTATAATTTTCTGTCATGGTGCTGCATTTTATTCCATGCCCCCTTCCAATGCTCTTTGCCAGGACCTTTAGCCCTGAATTTGCCTTTCTGGTGCATCCATGGCCTTTGGAGCTCATTCCCACAGACAGTGCATGGCTTTGATAAAGACATTAGTCCTGCCAGATTTAAGCTCCAGCAGCCATGGTAACCTTGCAGCCTTTCAAAGAGTAGTCCTAAGTCCTCCTTTGAAGGACCCATGCAGTTTGCTTCAGGAGTCCTCCTCAAAATGGATGGGGGTTGTCATTTGATAGCATTTAGCAAATAGGATGGAAATTAAGAGTGCATCTTTTCTGAAGATGACAGAAACTGTCAAAACTGTAAGGCAATTACACTAATCCACACTCTCCTAATAGCAGGCCCATCAGCCTGGATGTGCTGGAAACCTGTTAGAAATACATGGTCCTTCAGAGAGGTCTCTCTCCTTCTCTCCCTTCCTCTCTAAGGAGTCATCGAAGCCTGTGTAAGCAAATAATAGAATACGAAGTATTTATATGGGACTGGATGAGGAAAGAAAGAGTTTTGGTGAGTTGGTGAGGAAAAAAACTTACCAAAACAGTTGAAAACAGGGGTTCAGAGGAGAGAATTGTCATTTTGCCTGTTAGTCTGAGGCTAATACATTTGAGCTACAGCTTGACATTCAAAAAGTCCCTGAAATGGGAAAGTGATCTTAACAGTCATCTCTTCCAGCTGTGCCTGAAGACACCGTGCAAAATTGTATCTTACCAGAAGGAGGCTCTCAGAGAATTAGTACACATATGACCGGAAGCACTTTTGACCACTCTGATGCAGTGTATATTCTAAAAATGTTGATGGGGATTTTGACTACTTGACTGCAGTGATGGGGCTGTGCTGCCAAGATGTACCAACACACTTTGTGCTGGGTAGAATGGCTTGCAAAAGATGATGAGAAAAGTTGCTGCTGAAATAAAACGGAAGGAGTTGAGTATGCAGGCTTGCAGTGAGCAGGAGACGGAAAGCTTAGGCATTTGCAATCTCTTGCCAAATCCATCCGTCTCTTTTCCCACATTCTCCATTTCTGAAGAATGATGCTTAGCAGCTACTTTTCATCTTCAAAAGTAATAGATATGAGCAGCTGTGACATGGCTGGGTTTTACATTTAAGCCGTTATTAGCCTGTGTTGAAGGTATATATTGAAGCAGAGTGGCATTTAAAACATATTCCACATCGTATGCCAACAGTCTATAGAAAGGCCTGACGTATCAGTAACCAAAATTAGTTGTAGAGACATATTATCATATAAGCTGGGTTTTTCTCTGTGGAATCACAGACCACTACATAGTAATTTAGCCAGGTACTTGTAATGCTTTTATTCATACTTATTTTCATCCCCGAGCTACCAAGCTGGAGTAATGGAGGAAGGTTTCCATACTGCAGAGGAGGAACTGAAGCATGGTAACTCATTTTGCACTGGGAAAAGAGACCAGCAGGGTAGTGCAGAAAAGCTGTTTGAGAAGAGCTGTCCTGTGTTAGTGCTTAGTGTGAGCAGGATCAAGAGTAGGAGTGGGATGTGTATTTTGTAACCTTAAATATAGGGTAGGATGGGCTGCATCAGGTAGGCAGCAGTGTTGTTCCAGGCTGACTGTGCACTCAGCAGGGCCAGGCAGGTGCCCTGAGAGCCATCCTGAACTATCTGTGGTAGCCATGGGAACTGCCAAGGAAGTAGCTAAAGTCAAGTTGTATTAATTTCTTCCAACATTAAAAAAAAAAAAAAAATTCGTTTTCTTTCAGCTCTTTCCTTCCCAGTAAATTACAGATATTTTTGATGCTACAGTCAAGGCGTGAAAAGTGTCCCAACTCACTTTAACCAAGTTTGGCTGTAGCTGCCATGAAGCCTGGGTAACAGATGCTTTATCATGGTATGGTCAGTGGTCAGAGTCTTCTGGATCCTGATTAGATTTATGTGGTCTGTGCTGATATTTGTAGCTTCAGTGGTGTGAACAGCAATGCTGTTCAGTCTAGTTTAAAATTAGTTTAGGTTTGCTTGTCTGTGCTGCAGTTAGATTTTGGGTACAGTATCAGGATTTTGCTGTTGCAGTGCAAGAGCATCCCTGGTGGGAATGGTGAAAAGTAACTTTGGATTTTTAAGTTTGTACTCTGTCTTATTTTATAAGTACCTTTCTCAGAAGGGTCTGTTTTATACTCTGTAAGTAAGCAGTCAAAAGATGTGAAAATGAGATGCAACAAGATTATTTGGTCAGTTGAAATACAGTGCTTTTGCACTTAGCAGCGAAAATCAAGCATAGTGAAAAGATGTCAGGATGTGAGGAAAGCTTCAGGAACAACATACGAATGCTGGTGAGTGAAGGGATACCATGTATGTGCCTGATGATTTGTGCACTTCATTGGCACAAAATTCCGCCAGGGTCTAGTTTCAAGGTACAAAACAAGTCTGAAGATCTCACCTTTGGACAGTTTGTTGACAGTACAAGGGTTTAAAGGAGATTTCTCAAATCCAGTTTATGTGGCTCAAGACTGCCATGGGAGTACAGCTGCTTTGGTGCAGGATGCAGTGAGCCCTTTGTACCTGGCTGGAGAGTACGCACACCTCCTGAAGAGCTTGGGTGTGGAAGTGCGTTTCATAGAATCATAGAAT